>OX485808.1:1429770-1799413 GCA_950295325.1 Polytrichum commune
ATGGACAGTGCAATCCAACTCCATTGCCAGTCCCGCGATAACGACCTTGGTCAGCACACCTTGTGGCCAGGGCAGAGCTTTGGCTGGGGCTTCCACGACAATTTCTTCGAAACGACTCTTTTCAGCTGCGAATTTTGGTCTTCGACGAACCAGCAGACGGGGTTTCCAGTATGGAGTGCCCACTTCCGTAACACCGTGGACTGCTGGTTCTGCGACTGGTTCGTGCGAGCAGATGGCTTCTACGCCATGGAGCACGGTAGCGCCGGTCCACCCACATTCGTGCACCCCTGGTAGTATATTAATTATGTCGTCGAACGTTCTGTTGTTGAGAGGATCCAGGATTCTCAAAATTTTGAATGTTTTACGGCATTGCCGTATAGAGTTGTGAGCTTGTGTACTTTAGGAATCTTTCAAGCACAAACCATATCTCTCCTTATCAATCGGTGAAGTTGTTACTACAAGAAATTTTATTAGGATGCTCCGCGTGTGAATTTGTGACATTCTTGCAAGATTTGCATCGGAATGATATCTCTATGCTCCACATGCAATTGTTTTACCTCTCAGATACGGTGTTTCATTTCTCTTGATGATCTGCATTTGGAATGGTTGAGGTGGTATCCAGCTAAAATATGGCCGAGCAGCAATATATGTCCTCCAGAATACAGTTTCATTTACCAAATCGAAAGATTCACTAGATTGGTCAGATTTCTCTAAGAATTACAGGAAATTCAACTTCAAAGAGGTTTGAGAAATATCAAGCATCTGTACAAAATGATGCTCTCGCACGCGCTGATATTGTGCATATGCAATTCGAAGATAATTGCGGGTGGTGGACCTTCTAGATCGTTTCCAGAATTTATGGCCGACTTTGTTGCAATATCTAGAATTTCATACCGGAGAAAGTTGAAATATGTCGCCAAATTTCTTCATGGTCAGGGCTTTCTTCCTGTGGACATTATTTTAAAGCATCTGAAGCCAGAAGCCGACGCACTTCGCATCGTCTGCACCAACTCCGATACTCTTACTGAATGGAGAGTCACAGTACTTGCTTTTGTTACTCCACATTGCATGAAGTACTGTTTTCAATTGCATCTGTTGGTAATCTTCACTGCAGGACAGTACACTAGTATGTAAAGGGAGTATCTTGCACAATATTCCTCCCTGGAAATCGCCCATTTAGGGACATAGGCTGGCACAAACTTCTTCGTTCACAATCAGCTCTTCATTTCTGTCGACTCATGCATCTCATTTATGGTTGTGCAAGACGCTGCATTCAACAGTAAGACCACCTATTGTTCCGCCAAAGTTTGTCAATGTCTGGTAGAATTGCACTGTCATAGATCCAAGAGTTTTTGTAAGCTAGACTAGGATGTTTTAAGTGCATTGTAACGAGTCCTCATACTTTTCTCTATAAAATATCGTTCCGTAAAAGAGTAGTGAAATGTAAAAGCAGAGCTTCGAAGAGAATCGATCGAGCTCATCATCTAGCTCGAAAGAACCAGTCTGTAAGCTCATCACTGGGTTCAGAAGATCGATCCCTCGTCGATCGTATGCTCTAGCTAAGGTCAATGTTAATGTAATTGACATTGCCAAAATATTGTAAACAAGCACCGATGACCTTCCAAGAAACTCAAAAGAGTTGTTTCTTGATTCCTGCAAGTTGCATAGAGTTGATTGATCCATTATGCTTGAGCATCAGTGAAGAATTTCGTTTTAGATCATAAGTCAAGGACGTTTAGGCTCTCATGTCGGAGATGCACATTCTCTTGTGATTTTCCCATCCTGGACAGCATTGTTCCGTCGCATCAAGCAAGCTATGGATAAACAAAAGCAGCGCCCATAATTCCTCGACAGGTTGCACTTCGTAGCTAGCCCCATATACTAGAAAACAAAGAACACCACCGAAGTCCTGTTCTACAAGACGCGTAAGGACTTTCTTTTACTATCTTCCACCTTATGGATCATCTCCAGTCTGCTCACGAAGATATTCCTAAACTTTATCGGCACGACACTTATATATCCTGACCTTATCCATGTTGAAATATACAAATTATAAATATTCGAGCTAAGTTGCAATAGACTACATTCATATTCTTCCCAAATCCTCAGTCTCGATGAATGGTGAGAAATTCGAATTGTATCCTTAATCTCTTCGTCACCAATGCAATGTCGACCAATTCCAGCTCCTTATCCAACATGGCGATGTATCTACTTTCTGTCTCGGCAGCTGGAGTGCCGTTGAGGAAATACCACCAGTGCTCCTAGAATGTGTCTGCTGGTCTCCCCGCCCCTCGAGCAAGATTTTCCTGCACTCCAGGTCGTTGCCTCGATTGTTGTCTTGTGTATCTCGCCTCATTCTGTACCCTGTATAAATGTGAGCATGGGAGATTGCTCTTTCACAACTCCTTGTGTTCGCCGAGCTCGCTCCACTTCGCTGCCTGACTCTTCAAGTCCCTCTGGTATGATTCCGGCTGACTACTCGCCTCGTTCGTTCTTCTCCTTTGTTTGCTGCAAATCAATCATGCTGTGTTTCTGGTGTGTTCATCAGCTTTTTCATGTACGAGTACAATTCGAGTTGACTTCGGTAGGGAACGGTTTCCTCGCAGGCGGATCTGCTGAGACATGCTTGAGGCGATCTCATCATGCAAAGTAGCTTGTAGATTCTTGTTGATGATTCTTTCAACGTATTCCTGTCTGCAGACCTACTTTATGTTTACTAAATATGCTTTTATACTTTTTGCTGAATATTTTCTTTCATCACAACTTTAGACCTGTCACAGAAGTACTTAGTTCATCATCCCATGTTCTACGTCTCTTCACTGGAAGAAATATTACTCCTCAGTCATTTCGCAGATCACATAACTCTTCTGCCTCAGAATACTTTGTCGACAATTGTACATGTGTTCGCCTCCGTCACATTCACTAGTTAGGTAGTATGACGGGTGAAAATCCTAAAAGAACATCACCTTCTCTCTCACTATAATCTCCACAAAAGAGTGACGTGAAGTAGGTCAACTGAATATACTTCTAAGCACTCAAAATCCAAAAAGGCACGTGTTTTTTATTGCTTCAATTCTTTCTTTGAAAGTTACCCATGGCCGCTTCTAATGTGCTAACGAGGTGATGGAAATGCGTGGTCGTTTATATGTCTCGTAATATGGGTACAGACATCATGGCCAGTTTTCTGAGGATGCCCTCGGCAACAATATTCATCTACTATCTGATGATCACTTTCATAGTGTTGTTGCTCATGTTGGATGGCGCAACTGCATCTCCCGATTCCGTGGACATCGTCAACCAGATGCCGATCGGCGGGACGATCACCGTGCACTGCCAGTCGAGGGACAACGACCTTGGGACTCTCAGCGTCCCGTCAGGCCAAACTTATGGGTTCGGCTTCAAGAACAATTTCTGGGGCACCACGCTTTTCAGCTGCGAGTTCTTGTCTCCCTCGGGCCAGCAGGCTGGCTTCCAGGTGTGGAGCAGCCAAGTTCGCAACGATGTGTTCTGCTACCACTGCGTGTGGTATGTGAGGCCAGATGGATTCTATGCCATGGAGAAGGGCGCCCCCGTGCAGCCCAAACTCATGCATCCGTGGTAAACTTGATCACCAGATCAGATGTAGAATTTTTTTTGAGAGGAGCGTCTTTCGCTGTCCCTCCTGACGCTAGTTATTGTACCATGATGTCTTCAATCCCTCGGATTCAAGCCTCAACATTCCACAAAGGACATTGTTGAACGCATTGCTTCCAAACTTTGCAATCTGTCTTCCCATAAACTTACAGGTAATTGACAATGTATGTTCCAGAAGGCCCATAGTTACATTAATAAGCTTCAGAAGAGTGTTCCATGGGACCGGCAATCAAAGACACTTTGATGCAAGCATCCAAAATGAATGTAAGAGAATGTTATTGTGCAGTTTTTGATGTGTGAAGGCTTCACGTCTAAAGATACACTCGTAATGAGATGACTAGGACAAATAGAAGCTTGCCTCTAGACTAAGCTCAGCATTCATTCTTAGACATGTGAGCTCCATTGTTGGAAATTTATTCCTAAGTGTGAATTGAAGAAAGAGAGCAAAGGTCACAGGGCTTAACATTGTTATGGGCTATGTCCACATCCGCGAGCGGATAAACCACATTCCACATGAAGCTCAGAACCACTCAGCTCAAAATTCAGCTGCAGAATCATTAACAGAACACACCATTGGTAAATTCTGAAGTGCATCCCCGTGCAAGAAGAAAAGGAAAAAAGAACAAGAACAAGAACAATAACAACACAGAACTGATTCTCGCTTGATAGAAAACCATCTTTGCAAAACTCTTGCACCCACTTTCTGTCTTCTTACTAAGCATTTAGGTGTTAACTTACTGCGTAAACTTATATAGATTGAGACCGAGATCCGGAATTTGGTGGGTAATTTTGTATGAGCATAGTCTCTTGGGAGGAGCTAATGTAGTAAGAAGTATTGATTGCAATTTTGCATCTCACATTTGTGCATTTGCGCCAACACGTGACATTTTTGGATGGTCATGTACTATATTCTCAACACTCTCCTGGACCAGCTCCAGATCATGGTACTTATAACCAAGGTTAAAAAAATGGATTGTGACGATCTCCCAATCACAGATTTTCAGTCCATTCTTCAGATACCATGGTTGTAGTGGAGTCCATGTTGTCATAGCTGCTTTCTCATCTTTCTAGTTCCAGGCTGGTCCTTCTCCTTTCAGTTTTTGGCTTTTCCTCTTAACAGCCATTATACTCGTCGAAGGGTTGCACTTAATTGCAAAATATGACATGTAGTAGAGTCTTATCTGGACAAACTGAATGTGAATTCGATCACTCGAGCCTTCTTTGTCGAGAATTGAGAGCTGTGCAAAGCAATCGTCTTTGGTAAATGACCATCCACCAAAGTGTAGATCCCCAGGGTGTGCTGCCGACTGGTTTTTACTGCCTTCCATGGAATTCTAACAGAAAGTCAAAGAATTTCATTCCATGTTCTCTCCACCTTGACAACATGTGTTGATAAAAAGGCCAGCTTGAAGAATTTCAAAGGCCAGCAAACTTTGACCTGCTTGCCGTGTTTCCATCGACCAGAGCGCATTGTGTGGCTACATCCAAAGCTACATTCCCAATCACATTCGTGGACAGAAACAAGGAATGGAGTTTATATCCTCAGTCATCATTTTCTACAACGTTTTGCACCTGCAATATACATCATTGAACTTCATGAATTTTGTCAGAATTTTGCAGTTCCAGGAATCTACTTGATGATATGCTTTCTCTATTAAATCATACTAGGTAGAATTAGTGCAGGCGATGCACAGGTGTCTGTACATTCTGGAGTTCCAAGATTTTGCTGTGCCAGGTGGACTGGTTGTAGTGAAGTCAACAGTAAATGAATTAGAAGATATGAAACTCACTTTGAGGTCTCAATGAACAGAAATGCAGCCAAATTCTTTGACAAGCTCCAGTTTTTGTCTTTCCAGTGAGAAGATATTCCAGCAGGATGTTTCATCTTCAGCAGATGTTGCTGCCATTTTCTGATCCATGCGTTCAATTACTGCCACTTTCTCTTGAGCCACCTTATCATCAAAAGGATTAAAGTTCTCCATACTAGCAATTCGAAGCTCAGTCATGATTTGAATCCACTTAAAGCAATATGTTAGCATCTCCTCGTTCTCTGCTGGGCTTGCAACATCAACTGTCTCCTTCTCAAGCTCACTCAACATCACCGCCAGCTCCTCTTTTGACTGCAATCAAAACCCGACGCCGAGTCAATGAAGGACACACGGAGTTGCATGCACTCTCGATCGAAGATTTTACGACGGCCCTATCATATTCATAATAGAAAAATCTTTAATGAAGAAAAAACTTGGAACTTTGGGCAATTTTCCACCTACGGAAACATGTGGTGAAAGTGCACAACGAAACTTTGGTTAGCAGGAACAACCAATGAAAAAACACCGATATGAATTTACGGCGATCCTTGAAGATTGGAATTATTCCTCTTCATAGTTACTTGTGAGTACATTAATTAAAAATAAGTATTTATTACCTTGACACTGCCACTCTCTCGGAAGCTTTCGGCCTCCAGTCGTTCTCGCTCATCCCTCTCTGCTTTCTCCTGGAAGTAATTCGCGTAGAAGGTGTGCATCATCCTTGCAGCCGTGGGCCGAGTGAACTTCTCCGTCACTTCCTCGAAGATCTCCCCGGCCGCATTAGCCAGGTCATGGACTGTGTGGTACATAGCCACATGATAAAGTGCAGTCTGGTGCGGAGGAATCTGAGCCAACCCCAACAACTCCTCAAATTCCCCCAACAACTTCTTCCGCTTCTTCAAGGCTCGCACCTTGGCGATGTCTTCCAGTAATTTCACCACACAACCATCCCAGCCGGCCTCTGGGCCATCACGAGTCTGCACCATGCCATCATCCTCCACCTCTGCCAGGGACGGAGCGTCTGAACTCGCCACCGACGTCCCGGGCGCTGTGGTGATCCTGGAGCCCGGAGTTAGAAATTCTGCCAGATTCGATGTTGTTATTGTATCCTCGTCACTGGAGTCCGGGATATTGTATGTATCTGGACTGAATGAAAAACATTTGGCTGTCCCCCAACTTGCAGGATACGGAATTCCAGCTTCCGTGTAGACGTTGAGGGCCTCACTTGTGTCTAAATCTTCACCTGCATAATTGTCTGACAAGTAATTCTGATGTATTCCTGCTGCCACAGAGTCCTCCACTGGTCCCTCGCAGGCGCCGGCATCGACTCTTGAGTCGTGATCGAGAGGTGTCTGTTGTCGAAGAACCTCCTTCACGACTCTGGCCAGGACTTCAAACTTGCGGTAGACGGAGGGTATGAAGTAGATGGGAGGGTCAAAGCACAGATTTTTCCTGACAAAATCAAACGCTTCAGACGAGTACATGTACTCCGCGTTTCGGAACTCTTCCGTCGGGCGGGATAACTCGACAACTCGAGCTTGGATCGACTCCAAGGTTTCTCCGATTCCGCGCATCAGCTCCCGGTGGTTCAAGGCCCTCGTGAGCTTATCAGACACGATTCTGTGAAGTTTTGGATGCAATTAGCGAGTTTATCGACTATATAGGCTATGTTTGGATCGACTACATCGACTATGTTTGCAAATTTACCTTGAATCAAATCTGAAGCTGAACAGGAATTCCAAACCTGTCCTCATCCTTGAGAGTCGCTACTCCGTATAGGTAGATTGGATCTAAACGGAAGCGTAATCTGGGGGCAATACGCAAAATCCAACTCTCCAAAAATGCTCCTTGCTTCTCTGAACAGAACCTAAATACGAACTCTCTGGCTTCTCCGCTGAGCACACTCCCTGTGCCATTCATAATTGAGAAAGCCCTGCAATTCGTCAAATGTACACCTGCAGCTCGACCATCAGAATCAGAATGAGTCTCACATGATAGACAGGAAAAATGAGTTGTTTAGCTACAGACATGTACAAAACATTTGCAAATCACGTTGGGACTATAATGCTTGTAGATAGATGCGGTAGGATTTGAAGCAAAGCTTCTGACCTAAAGTGCGCTTAGGATTTGTCCCACCAAGAGGCGGCAGGGGCATCCGTTCCCATCTGTAGAAAAGAACTGTGGAACCTAAATTCTCCAGTCTCACAGTCTGACTGACTATCTCTCCTGACAAGCCACACATTCAAGGCCACTTTATGAATGCACTACCAACTCTTACACCGCACATGATATATATATCGTTGGGAATCAATAAAGAAATTGTTGGAGTGACAAACAGACACATTATTCTTAGCTCATATAAGGAAACAAAGGATCAGCTCACCAGGTTTGCAAGCAAAGTGTACCCTAGCAGGGCCCAAATCTGCTACCGGACCATCAAAGAACAATGCAGGACTCAAGCAACACTTGGCAGGTATTGGACCCCTTTGGTATGATGTCTGTGGACCAAAAAGGAACAGAAAATCAATAGGACTCGCTTTTCTTCAGAAAAAGAATCCCCTCAAGTTACTCTTACATGTGCAAAGCCTCCATGTGACGGGGGGTTAACCAAAGAGACCTGAAAATGGTTCAATGTGAATGGGAACGAAAGAATTCCTTGATTTGAAGCTTGAGCGGCAGGGGAGCAACTGAAGAGGAGGGAAGGAGAGCAGACTTGAGGTCATCACACAGCGAACTTAGGGCAATATAACACGTGTTCACCTGGCCCATGTGGAAAATTGCCCAAAGTTCCTTCTGTCATCTTTTTCATGTTCATTTGCTCTCAAGCCACTTCTCCAAATCCTAGGTCAAGGTTGGCTGGTCCGTGCCACCAAAGACTCCTCTAGGGATTTCTAAGATCGTTACGCAAGCTGGCCTTAAAAGCAGAATGATAATACATCACGTAGAGTTGACATGCCGAATTTTGAGCACCTGGTGGTCATGATTGCAGACAAATGGTTCTGCTTTTGGTGACCGTTGGTGGACTCGTTTACCAAACACCTGCAAAAGGCAGAAACATGAGCTCACGTGAATATTGTCCAGCTGAGGTGGGATTATGGAGGAATATGCTGGCTTCAAATAGGGCTCTCTTCACCTTCAAGTAAGAAAACTCTGGGTAATGTGGCTCTGCAGTCCTTAGTCTGTCTGCCACATCGCTGGAGTACTTCTCCCATCGGCCCCACTCCTTGTGTTTCTTCAAATGAGCATCTGCGTGGTCGAAGTATTTGAGGGGCGGTGGAAGTCTATCTGCATAGCCGATGCGCTCCACTACCTTCGGCGGAGGAATGTACGGGACACTTGGGAATTTGAATCCTCGCCACTCACCTGGTGAAATCTCCCAAATGTCTCGAAGGCTGACCTCCCACTGCAACGCCATGGCAAACCAAGTCTCATCATGCTACACTCATTTAGAAACAAGCTCCTTAAGAATGTGACCTTCAAAATTTGGAATGAATCATCAACCTCAAGTTTGGTGGTTGGGGCTTGTGGTTGCCAAAGTGCTCCAAGTCTGATTCTGGGTAGCTTAGACACCAATTTAATTAATCATGTTGGGATCTAGAGGCTTGCTTTGGGGAAGATCTAAAAGACATAACATACTCTAAGGTGCTTCCTACTTCATTCATTGTGATGATATCGAACAGTAATTTCCACGCTGGATTGGGGTGGGCTCCAAGCAATGTAAGACTGCCATGTGGCAAATTTTCAAGAATACCTATTTATTAAAACCCGAAGCTACGAGCACTCTGTACAGTATAGGCTAAATATTCGAAGTGATCGGTTCACTTTCCCTAATCATGGGAAGCAATACTTGAAGTAGCACTACTTTCCAGATGTCAAACAAACACCGGCAATTCAAGTAACTTGGACATTGAAGAAGATAGGAGTTAGTCTTCTTCTCGGACGCATACAAAAGAAGAATGACGAAGGGTGATTGTGGTCTAGGGTTTAGGGTCCCTCAAGAATGTTGCTGTCAAGAGTGACAATTGTAGTCCAGGAGCCTCACCGCTTCATTGGCGTTTCCATATCCACGATCTTCCAATTTCCTCACATTTTCCATCAGGATGAGATTCTCCTTCTTCACTCGATGCAGGTGCTGCATTTCCATCAAAATGTGCTGCAGCCTTTTTCCAAACTTCTTGACGAACCGCCGGTTGATGATCTCCCACTCGTCATAAAACCAGAAGAATTCCCTAATTAGAACAATCCCACGAACAACACAATTACGTCAAGCTCCTCCAGGTCCAGCTCGGACAGCATGCCGGATTGACCTAACTTAGCTCAAGTTGGAAGAAAAACTTTTATTCACGAATGACCTAATTAAATAATATGCACAAATAGCTCGATGAAGAGCCAGACTGTTCCGTTTGATGTGAATTGGGAGGACTCACTCCAAGGCACTGTGATCCCTGTCCACTTGAATCCGCTGGAAGATATGCTTTCGCCCCTGATCTTTGCATTGATCCAGGGACCTCCGATCCGGCGGCGCCTTCCTCCGCTGCATCTCACTGCCTCTAGATGACCTTCGACTGTTTAACCTCGGCGTCGCTGGTGCCGAGAAGCAAGCCTGTCTTCCGAAAGAGATCACCATTGTGCCGCTGATTCCAGGAGTTTGTTCAGAGATCTAATTTCTGAAAGAAATCTGGACAGAAAATTTTGACAGGAGCATCACTCGCTCTCCCTCCTTATTATTGCGCTAGATTGTTTAATCTCTCGATCGGATTCGAGCCGCAACATCCCATAAAGGACAATGTTGATCAGATTTGCTTCAAAGCTTTGCCTGTGCTCCCAGAAACTTATACCTCAGTCAAAAATATTATGCTCTATCGATTTATTTCGAAGTGGATTGATCACCATCCACGTGAAGCTCAGAATGACTTGACCAGCTCAAAGTGTGACTCTGACAAAAGAAAGTCAAACATTGACAGAACTCGCAATTGGGGAGTTCTGAACCACGGAACACCCTACGATAAATACTGCCATAAGACAAGCTCCCAAATCAAACCACTCAAGCAGCCAACCAAAAATTGAAGTCTTCTGAAGCAAACAAACAGTGACCGCGTCCGCAGACAATTACAACCAAATTGTCATGACCAAGTTGCCACTCATGATGAAATTGGACTGCAAAATACATTCCACATTGAGAGATGGCAGCTCCCTAGCAGTAACAGGCCATCTGAATGGAAGTCCAAAGTTTCTCGGGCGAGCAAACGACCACCTCCCCGGACAAATTACCCGGCACCCGATCGAACAACAACCACAACCTCTTACCAGAACCTTGACTCGAGATCAGGCTGCAATACCACCAGATTCGCTTAGAAAGCGATTTAAAGAGACTGAGAAGCTCCTCGGAAACATCCCAAAAACAACAAAACACCCCAAACACCTCTAGGAGCAAACAAATAAGTACTCGCAGAACCCAAAAAAAACTCGGACCTACCGAATGGGACAACCACCAAGTTGTGACCAGAGACAGAGACACATGATATTGGGCCGAAGTTGCACACTGGGAGAGAGTGCGGTAGCTTCCAGGATGTAGATTCAGAAAATAAAACGTCGAGCACCAAACAATCACATTATCCCCCCAGAAACTCCACACCTAAATCGACCCACAACAACCTGCAGCAAGTTGCTTGCTGTGAGCGGCCTTACAGGTGGGCTGCAATTGCCAATTGATGGATCGATGGATCGATGCGGAGGTTGGAGGCAGTGAATGGGAGGCTCTTTTGAGGTGCGAATGGCGATGGCGAAGGCGAAGGCGATGGAATTCGTGGCGATGGCAAGCGGTGTCTGTGATCAGGGGACTCCGCTGGCGGCGGAGGCGGTGGGGAGAAACTAAACGAACTTAACTGCAATGCGAAAGAGGCGGAGGGGATCTGGATGAATGTCTTCACGTTCATCCATCTTCTCCATCCTCAAAACAACAAGGATGTCAAATTCCTGGATGCCAAGCCAATTCCTCACTACACTGAATATCCCATTTAGTGTGTGTGGTATTAATTCCCTAAACACACATTGCCGAGTCTCAAATTCAATGAGGGCTGACATTTTTACTGAGTGATACTAAATCATGAATACATGCTCATTTATCATACATTCTGAGGAAATTAGTGTGTGTTCTAAGGTGCTTGTAGAGGGATTAGAAAAAAATTAAATGCAAACACATGCTTGTCAAGAATAGTATCATATTGGGTAGTGCTCGTACTTCCTGTAAATAATGTTGTTATGAATGATATTCTTAGTGAATACTCTTAGGATGAATAATGCTTCCTAAATCTTTTAGTGGCATTAATTTTATAATCTGACATTTAAGTATATTTGGACAAACCACTTGTCCAAAAATACTAGGGGATGTGCACTTGTGGGGACAAAAACATCAAACGACAACATCAAAAAAAACAACACAACAACCACAACTTTGAATGTTTGTAATCCATGTTCGCCAACCACCATATTTGTGTAGTTTTGCCATCTAGTGTGCGTCATATTGGCAAAATTTCATGCATAAATCCAAAAGTCATTATATTTGGATTTAAGTTTATTTGGATTTATGCAGGCACCACGGGCCTTGGCTTGGTGGTTAGGGCTCATGGCCCCCAATGAGGAGGTTGTGGGTTCTATTCCCCATGCCGGCGTGGTGCTCACCACCTTAGTCCACCCAACTATGGTGGGGGGTCCTTGGACCTTGTTGTATGGGTACCTCAAAGTCCTTTGGGGGGATACCATGTCCGGTATCTTCAAGGCACTAGTGGCTAGCTAGGAACTAGTATAGTGTGTCACTATAGTGTCCATCCTCGAAAGGGGAGAGTAGTATTGCCCCAATGTCCCCTTGTCCAGTGGGCATCGGGTCATTGACATTACGAACGGACACTTTATTCACGCCGGCCCCTTGCTAAAAAGGGACCGGAGTTTCTATCTATCTATCTGGATTTATGCATGACTTTTGGAAAATATACTTCAATCCAAATATACTTAAACCCAAATATACTTGAATCCTATGCATAAATCCAAATATAATTAAATCCTAGTTCGGAGCATAAAGAAATTTAGTATCACCATCACTATTTTCCCACACACATTATTATCCCTCCCTCACTGAATGGGATAATCAGTGTACTAAAAAATGTGGTCCTAGAACATGCTCCCCATTTGACACAAGCAGTCATTAGGATATAACCCCAGTTACATGTGTTGAGTCCAATCTACAATTATCATAGATTGGACTCAACAATTATAAATGGGGTCATGTCCTAATCATAAATTGGACTCAACACTCATAAATGGGGTCATGTGTTATAGCGTAGATTAAAACTCGACACTTGTAAATGAGGCCATGTTCTAATGATCACCTATGTCAAATGAAAAGTGTTGTAAAACCATATTTCCTAATAGAGTCTAGATCTGGACAATCCCACGCCTTTTTAAGTATCCATATCCACAAATATTTTCACATCCTTCCACTTTTCGCTTTGTGGATACATCCTCCCACCGGTTGCCATATCCATATCCACATCGGGAGTGGGGGAATGGTTTCATGTTGTCTTGTAAAAAGATGTGATCGATAGGAATAGCTCATCACATCAACTACCACTAACTATTTATAGATACATAAATTACTTTTAGGTGGAAATCCAATAGGATACAAGGTCATTGAGTTCGCGTCTCATTGTGTCTGTTGAGATGGCAAGAGATGGGCTCGATTTATTGAAGAGAAAACAAAAAAATGAATAGCTCCATCCACTTTCCGCAGTTCAATGCAGATACAACAATGGGTGGGAGCCACCTCAACATTTATAGTTATGTGTGTGTTATTTGGTTTTTTTTATGTTCTCCTTCTTTTGCTAATTGTATTTATACAACAAAATGTGTGCTGCATTAGCAAATCTATAATGAAGCATCGGCAAAAATCGGACTGAAAATCGGACGTTTCCTTATTTGGTTATGGTCATTGGAAATGCATGTTTTTTGATCCTTAATTGAAATTTTTAAACATAAGTCCTCCCAATTGTGTTTACTATTAACCTATAACCTCCAAGCCTATGAAAGGGTTATTTTGAGTGCCTTTCACTCAGAATTGGTCATAGAATTTTCATGAGCAAGTTTTGAGGTTAAAATGAGATTTATCTGTAGGACATTGAAACATGGGCGATGAGTTATTTCGAGAGAGAGAAAATGAGCAATGCCATGTATAACACTTTGACTTTTTAGATCATACAAATTGAAGGAAGGGATGCACAAGGAAAATGCCATGTTTTATCACCTAGAAAATGAGTAGAATGCTAGTTTGATCCACTCGATGGGAACAACTCAATAATTGAGCACCTCCACAAATACTCATGCCAAAATGTGCAAACCACAATAGACTAGCCACCTTGCATTTGGGGTGTGTTAACTGTCCTATATTTCTAACTACAAACATGCAAAGAATTCCTTAAGAATCAGAGAGTGTCCAAAAGTTAGACTGAACAATCGATGTGAGCACAAAGGCCGTTCTTACGTGAACAACAAAAACATATTTCACAAAATTAACCAAATAAAGATCAATGATGTTCACACAAAGTTTGCATTGGAGTGGCAACTATTGGTTGGAGTCCACACCCTCACACGAGCTCCCAACACACCAAAAACATGACCACTTCCCACTTTTACAGCTTTTTAACACATCCTAATCATCTCCAAATTGCACAACGCATGTGTCTATGGGTAGATATCCATGTTGGGTTGATCTTTATAGTTATTTTGATTGCAAATGAATGCCTTTGGTGGGGTTCATGTAGGAAAGAAACCATCCATTTACCAAGAAATGGTTGCTTGGGAAGTTGGGAGTTTAGTACGTGTGCAGTAGCTACAAAAATTTGAAGACAGAGTCTAATCTCTTTTAAACACGTGTCTTTATGGTGTTTGTTCTTTGATCCTCACTAAACCACACATCAATCAAATTTAGGTATTTGATAAATAAATTATTTTAAAAAAAAATTTAAAAAAACTGATCAAATAACACATGCATACCTCATATTCCAACTTAATATCTACTTTTTCATCCAAAATTAATGTTCATGGATACGGATATGGCAACTGGTGGCCGGCTTGCTCTAGACCAAGCCCACTAGTTGTCTTATCCATATCCACAATTCTCCTGCATCCATCCATTTTTGGCATTCCGGATATGGATGCAAGTGCATTCTTACACTAGTTGCCATATTAATATTTGCATTCGGGGAAATTTTTGCCTTTATGGAAAGTTTCCATATTCCCTTGCAAAAAGAGAGTAGAAAGCTCCCTTAACTCAAGGCTAACTCAAGCACCCTATACTACTTAAACATATTTAAGTTCGACCTCATGTGAAAAACCCGGTCCGATTTGATAAGGTCATTGATGGTAATTCTCAAGATGTTTGTTAAGAGTTTGTTGTGGCAAGAAATGAGCTCAATTTGTTGGGAACGCAGATGTTTGCATCAACTTTCCGCATCCAAATGTGGATACCGCAATGGGTGGGAACATTCTCAACATAATTTCCAACAAAATAAGTATATGCCATCCATCTCAAATGTTTATGGATACGGATACAATAGTCGGTGGGCTTGCTTTTAAAATAATGCAATTGTGTGCCTACTATATTGTTATAGCAGTTTGACATTTAATAGATTATTTTAGAAATTGATGAATTTTGAAACTAATTTGATCAAAGAAAATCGTAACCAATAATATTGTGGGGATATAAATCTATTTATCAAAATGAAATCCTGAAATTTTCTTGGACATCGGATATTTTGTGAACCACCATGGGACTATGGGTGGTGCTTAATTGGTGATTGGGCCCTCGTTATTCTGAAACTTTTTAGACAAAGGCGAATACTCAAGGTTTATTTGAGATACATGAAACAATTTGTGCAACTAAATTTGTGATCATGTTGATATCAATATTAATTGGGGCATCCGGCTTGCAAAACTCCTCAAAGCATATAGTTGGGTTGAAGGTTGGGCCACATAGAATGCAAACTTGACACACATGTGAAATCGCCAAAGGTGCGATGGCAACAAATGGCAATCACAGGTAAAGAAACAATGTGAATGACATCTTCACTCAATGTATGGCCACAATGCTATCAATCCCATATCACTTATTTAGATTATAACATATTTGCTAATTCTCTTGAAAACATCTCCGAGAAGTTAGGAGCAACTACGTTTCAGAATGAAGTCCTACGCATTCAAAGTCATAGATTACTATGCCAATGTTGGCATTGATAATACATAAGCTCTTGAAACTACAAAAATGTTCTCACAATCTTTCACTTGTGTAGATCATTATTTCACATGGCCAAGGATTTGGGGTGTCTACGTAACCTCATCCGTTAGGAAGGTGAAATGCAACGAATCATTCTATAACTACAATATGGTTGTTTTAAATGTGTTGGTTCTATAAATAGCATCATCAAAGATCCCAAATTATTCTAGTTGGGTTCAATTAGACTGAAATAACCCTTAAAACGTAAGGGGACTCGCATTTATTGGAACCCCTTCATCCACAATGCATGAGCTTCCGTAGAACACCACAAACCCCAAGCCACTTCACATGCCAAAATACATATCAATGCAAGAAGACTTGATGTTATTGAGATTTTTATGAATCTTGCTCATGCTTCAATAGGTACCTATTTCAATAAGTGGGATCATCATCACAATGGTGTGAACTACTTCTTAAGGTGGACTAAATCAATTTAAGAGATGTATGGAAATGAGGTGGAGAAAACATCCCAGCCCATTGCCACTAAGTTAGACAGTTTTTATTGGCATCAACAAGTCGTGACCCACAAGTTGAATAGATTCTACACTAATTACCCCAAATAGTTTGTGTAGTACTACACCGTTTATGGTATTTAGTGTCACATGCGTAATAGTGTCACTTACCCTATTCTGAGGCGTATGCTAGGTTTCATTGATGATTAACAACTTCATCATAAGTGTCAACTCATGACACTTGGCGTTCAAGTGCGCTTACTAATATCTTGGCATGAGTATGTTCAATAGTGTTATGAAGTGCATGCCTATGTCACACAACAATCTACAAGTTGACTAAAGTGTACACAAATGACACTTGCCGTTCGTATGCTCAAGAACATCTTCCTCTTGCATACTAAAATATAAACTCATGACACTTGCCATTAGTATGCTCCAAAATATCTCCCCCTTGCAACGCAAAACTATCATCTAACATATCCCAATGTGTTACTATAAATATCATAATGTAGATTTTTTTCACTTAAAGAGAGTCTTATGTTGACGAATGGAATCGTATTGGCAATTAGCAGGCATGACACTTTGAGACCTCTAGGCATCCAGTTTAGGCCCTTTGCAAATATTGTACGTGACACAAAATACCATAAACGATTTTATTCCCAAAACACGCATTATTTTGCCAAGTCTCAAAATTAGTGAGGGTTGAAATTTTTACTAAGTGATACTATATTCATGAATACATGCTCATTTACCATACATTTCAAGAAAAGTAGTGTGTACTCTAAGGTGCTTGTTGAGTGATAAAAAAAAACCTTATATGCAAACACATGCTTGTCAATGGATATTGTCAAAATGAATAGTGCCGGTACTTTCAATGAATAATGCCAAGATGAATAGTGATTCCTGGATCTTTTGGTGGCACTAATTTCATAGTGTAAAGAAATGTAATGTCACCATCACACACTATTAGCCCTCCCTCACTAATTGGGATAAGTAGTGAAGTCTAAAGTGGGTGACAAATGGGTGACGCACAAGTAACACCCCTAACTTCTTTTTCCATACATGTGTGTGCTTCATCAATACATTCCAAAGTTCATGTGATTAGAACATTCATGGTTTAGAACATAAGAGTTGTTGGGAGCTATTTTATGGATATCTTATGAAATCTTGGCATCTTTTTTAGTTACATAGTAGTGTACAATTAATTATGGGTCAAATGTGTTCGTTGCGGGTCACTCACCTCATGGCTATCATCAACTACTCAACATCCAAACTCATGCATTAAGAAATTGATTCCAACTCCCCTTGTGCCATCAAGGGCTTGTATGTTGTAGAACTAACATGAAGTTATACATACTCAAAAGTCAACTAGTTTGTGAGAACACATTATTAAACATGATGAAGATTGTTTTGGTTAAGTACCAAAGAGCCATTATTCTAGTGGACTTCTACACATTAATCATCTCAGTAATGGGAATCAATGTTGACTTCAAATTAGTGTGGACCACACCAAATCTCTAAATGTGGATGCTCTCCAGCACTGAATTCTGATGTGTTGACTACACCAAAGGTTCCCAGTGCAACCAAGAACTAATATTGGTGAGGTTGAGCATCTCTTGAAGATGTAGAAACAAAAGCCTAGAGAGAGAGAGAGGGACAAAGCCTGCTATGGAAATTCATGATGGAAGTCTGTATGTTTTGCTTTCTTCTCAAATCGTTGCCCCAGTTAAAAATGAATTGCGCACATGACAATTTTTATGAAGCCCCGACAAGTATTGAAATAGGAGTTTGCTGGGTCTATGATATGAAATAATATTTAGCACAACCCATCACAAAAAGGAAGAAAAACTATGTGACAATGGTGTTTAGATATACATACATTGTATGTATTTGGATCTAGACCATTTACATGAGTCGAAATACTATCGTTGAAAGAGTTCATCCTTCTCTCATTGATGACTTCATCTGACTTTCAGTGGGCATCAGTCACATGGCTTCTCAAGCCATGTCAGATGACGCAGCACCCGATTCAGATGACCCAAATTCCAACTCTCCCATTAAATTCATCCTCACAGACACCACAGCAGTTATCTGATAAAATTAAAATGAAAGAAAGACTCAATATGCATCCCCACACGAACCAATGCTTTTGCAATGTGAATCACTAAGGTGTCCCATTGCAAGAGCAGAAAGCAGTAATAGTACCATTGAATACGAAACATGACGATTCAAATTCCTGACTCAAGCATGTGGAAACGAACCAAAAGATGGCACACATGGATCTAAAAGAAAAGAAACAAGCCCAGCTCCCACAATCAAAACCCAAAGGCAACCAGTACTCTTCAATCTGAAAGAGTAGAGTGTGAAAGACAGTGTGCAGAAACTATGTGAACTTGTATGAGTGATCTTTATTGCTTATATACAGATTGAATTGGACTCTCCCTGTTGGGTCAGAAGAAAGAACCTAGTGGTACAAACAGCCGGCAATTTCAAATACCTGGCAATGATAATGAACATTTTGATGGAAGCTCCTGTACATCATAAACAATGATTGGAAAAATTTCTTACAATGCAGGGTGTTGCAGGACCAGGATTCGCTCTACACGTTCAGTCCTTGCACATACACCTGGCCTGCATCTTGTCACGAGCTACTACAAGTTGCTGAATGGAGTTCTTTTCTGTGACGCTGTCGTTTGAGCACACTGAACTATTATATAACATGCCAATCAATTTATCTAGAGTGTGTGTGTGTGTGTCTCTGTAGGGACTGTTCACTGGGGGGACATGATGGACCTCAACCTGTTCTCGTCAACCGTAAGCAGAAACCATGATGAGGTGGGTCAGTCACAACCTTTGCAGCATATGCACATAGAACACAGGCGGTCGAGGGCCCTATTGTGACATCCGAGCTGCACCCAGGATGCAAGAGTACCATGGCTCGTGCACTCGGCTCGTCACGCTTGCAATGACCTCCAGCGAATCAGCTATCGCCACCACCTTGTCCATCAGATAAACTCCACCAATCCTCTTCAAGGCTGCCTGTGCGGCAGCCACGCTTTCCGGGCTTTTTCCAAGGATGAGTAGTGCTCGCAAGCTTGTGCCCACCGCACTAGATACACGTGCAAACACTGGATCTTCAGGTGACAAGCTCTTCCCGAGAACTCTCGTCATGAGCTCAGCACTGACAGTTTCAGTACGGGCAGCACCAGTTTGGGATTCGTCCACCCTATTGGCGATCTCAGCAAGGACTGTTCCAATTTGCGGTAGAGAAGCTGTGGGGTTGTTGAGAAGGATGTCGAGCTTATGCTTTCCATTCTCCATCACTTCTTCCAACTGAGGACCCCCTATACCCTGGCTTATGAGCCCCTGCCTCGCCACCAACAAGCTGCACATACCAAACTCAATATCAGATTTACAGGGCTTTTAACTCAATAATGTCCACAAGAACCATGATATGTGGAGTTCAGCAGCAGGTTCATTGAAGGTATCCCACCTGTTTACTGACAACGAAGCGATTTGTAACCCAATACATCCATAATGCAAGAAAAAAAATGATACAAGAAACCTGATTAAATATTAATAGGAGAAAAATGGCAACTGAAGCTTTTTAAGGTAATAGCATGACACCAAAAAGTACATCGAGGACATGTAACTAGACAAGCTTGAATTTTCACCTAAAGGTTTTAGCACAATTAGACTTGCAGTTACAACTCTTCAACTGAAATAGCATATCTAAAAGGAAAACCCACCTAAAATTCCGCAACTCCAGCAATAAATAGAAGTGACCAGTGTATTAATGTTTGATGCATAGCAGAAAACTTCCAGCACAAATCAAGAAGGGACAGTGTATCAACTCCAGGAGTCTTGATATGTGCTTACCCAGTTGCTATGACGAGAATCCTCTGGAATGCATTTTGACAGTCATGAAGCCGCTTTACATTAAGAGAAAGAGTCTCTGGAACCCAGCTCTCACTTGCTGCCTCTGTGCTGCGGAGGATCCGTAAAAGACCCAAGACTGATACTGTATCGTTGCTGTTCCACTGCACTTCATGGATTCCTCTTTCACCTGATCATGTACCACCCGCATTTTCAGATTCCATGCTCAATATTACTAAGGGAATAAGAAGATCAGGGGTCTATAGTAAACATACGTCAATAACAAGTACGTACCTAGGGCAGGAATTGATAGCCCAGTCATAGGTACAACAGCTGTAAGGCCTGTGTTGACACCAATGCGTCCACCTGTGCGCATGGAGGAGGGTGGTGGTAGGCCCATAACAGGAGACTTTCTTGGCGTACTCTGCATTGTCCCCTGGACAGAAGCTAATGACGCTTCTAATTCTGCCTTCTCCTGCTCCAAATTTTGAACCCCCTCTTTAAACCAAGCAACAGTGCGTGGGAGCAACTGGCTGGCTTCTGTTATAGAAGGCAATGCCGCAAGTTGATAGCGGGTTGAAAATGCTTTCCGCATATATTCCACCCCAACAGTGCCACTAATTAGTGGGGCTAGAGCTCGTAATCGATAAGTGCTGATATCTTGCTTCAAAACCTGCACTTTCCAAAAAACAGAATTCTTCAAATGCTCCCAAAGCTTTTCTGCACTATCCTGGTCTACTTAAAGCACACTCAACATTGATGGATGGCAGATGTTTTACTGGTACTGCACAACACTGTCTAGAGCAGTTTGAGTCAGCAGAAAGGTCCAGATGTCCATGAAGAAAGAATCTTACTTGAAGTTGCTCAAAAATGAATCGGAGGCCCTTCACAAGAGTTGTAAAGAATGTCTTCTGTGCATCCTTGCTGGCTGGTGAAGCTAGAGTTGACAATTCTGTGACCAATGATTGATGTGCGGCTTTTGCAGTGCTGTCACGAGCTGGGGAACCCAGCTTCAAAATTAACCCAGATGCATAGTCCAGGAGTCGGTGCAAGTACTCAACATCATTGGTTCCAGATTCCAAAATCTACAAGCAGAAAATCAGTGATGAGAACCGATAAAAGAATATGCCAAGAATCACCACATGAATAACCAACCACATTAGACAGATAAGAGGACAGTATCTAGTGGCTTACCTGAGCAATCAATTCCAGGTCCATGCTTTCTTGAAGCTCTACTTTCCATTCTTCTGGAACAATAGCTTCAAGCTCCTCTCGTACTTCACCAACTAAACTAACCACACGCTTATAATCAGTTGGCTTTTGTGCCAGACCACTTGCAATACTATCCCAAAATGCATCCTCCATTGCAGATCGTACCTGTGCCTGCAACATATACCATATGAATGATCAGAGCCATGATAACAGTCCTGGATACTGTGACTTCATGCTAATAATTCTCACAAGGATTTCAATAGACTTCACAAGAATAGCCATCGAAGTTCTCTAATAAGCCAATTGAGTAACAAGATGCAGATGTAACTCAGTACCTGCATATCAGCTATCTTGCTTGTGACCGGATCAATGAGGGTGGAATTTTCTGGTTCATTGGAAGCGCTCCCTCCATTTGTAAGCTGCCAGTTGGAGTCGTGAAGCATCTCATTCACAATATGCTCATTAGTGATCCCAGTGTCTTTGTGACCTGAAACTGAACTCTGAATGTCCTGCATGTCCTGATTTATCAAGTTCTTAGGGGCCTCTCCAACAGGAGAGGGAAACTTAAATAGAGACCTCACAACTCTAGGTTTCGGTGTGCCAGTGGATTCCTGTTGGCTGCTTTCTGAAACTGAAGAACCACCAGAGCTGGGAGAGACGAATGATGATCCAGCACTTAGAGGAGATTGAAAAGGAGATGTTGCTGATAAACCATTTTCAAGCGTCTCTGCATACTTGGTCCGTGCACCCTTCAAGGCCTCTTCCATTCGTGATAAGCCAGCACTTCCAGTAAGATGTAGAATGCGATCCCGCAGTAATTTCTGATCCTCAAGTACCTGCAGCAGAATAACAAGTAAGTAAACTAGCCCCACCATCACATATGCTGTTGTCTGTTTACAAAGAAACAGAAACATACCAAAGTATAACACCCAAATTCAGCAGTTTCAGAACCATACCTGAGTCTGAATTGCTTGAGCATCATGACTGAGACCAGAGGCATCGCCATCAATAGGTATTCTGCACTTCTGGAGCATGGAAACTTCTAACTGACATGCCATTCGTGTCATGTCTTCCTCCAAGACTCGAGCATCCTTCACTTTCCATGCAACAAACTGGTATAAATAAGCACACCAGGCTGCATCAAAAGCAGCCAGCTGAGCTGCAAAAGGTCGAGGTGAGGGTAATATAACTGGAGTTTCACTAGGCCAATCCAATCTAGCGCTCCTCTGAGAACCATTTGGAGAAGAAGGGCCTGGTGGACTGGCTGACGGACCATCAAGGATGATACCCATCAGAGCTTCAAATTCAGGCAAAAGCCTAGCTGCAGCTTCTGCAAGAGCCAACTCCCGCTGCTCACGGGCACTGAACACAGCCTCTGGCTGACCCAATATCATGTAAGCACAGAGGAACACTCGTGCTGGGTAGCGATCGAGCTCTTTTTCCTCAGGCTTTTGAGTATCCTTTGCTTTGACACCTGTAGAAGCAGATTTTGTTTGTGCACCTTCTTTAGGAGCACCTTTATGTCCACTTGGAGCAGGGTGTTTCTTAACAACAGAACTTCCAGCTGAGGAACGGGGTCGGCGCATAGGAGGTGACAATCGCTTCAGGAGGTGATCAATGCGAGTGATACTGCTTGATTGACCCTCTAGAGAGAGCTTTAGGCGACTTTCAATTCGGGCCAATAGGGCCTTCACACTTCGGAGAGTAACTGGGGAGGTGATGCGGGATGCCAACTGCTCAAAAGAAATGGAAATTACTGACTTCCCATTCAATCCACAAGCTGCATAGTCCTGTGCTAATGAATAGGTTGTGCATCGTGATTGCCGGAACTGCCTCCAGCATCTGCACAAAATCTCTGTTAGTCTACCATTCATTACTAACCACCATCAGAATCTGGTAGTGTACTAGTGATACTCATGTCAAGGTAGCGAGTATGTCAGACTAAATAGTTAGATTAATTCAGTTAGAAACTTATGGATGTTTCAGCCCAAATCATGAAACTCCCCATGTTGCAAAATCTCTCCATTAAGTAGCCCCAGTATAAGATGTATCCAACAGAGGTACTTCGTCTAGTAAACATGCTATTGAACACAATGAGAGAGCTGACCTTGTAAGTTTACGACAAAGGTGATCACCATGCTTGAGTTTCTGGCCGTGATTGTGGCAAGAACCTCTACATCCACCCCTCTGTCGCAAATATTCTGCTCGCTGTCCCCTAGCCTGGAAACACCCAAATCCAGAACAAAACAAAATTGGACATTAAAGCAAACTCCCACTTCCTGATAAGCAAATATGATGCTGAAAATGGCAAACAGTAGAAACTCAGAGCAACTCCTGCAAAATCCTCTCTGGTGGGCAACTCACTCTCTGCAATCGAGCCTCGAGTTTTTCCTTTTTCTTCCGTAACTTCAGCTCACGTTCACGCACAACTTCTTGTGCGACTCTACGAGCTTGCAGAACAGTGGCTTGAGCTCGGCTTTTCTCTGCCTCCAGTAGGCAGGCTCGTTTCTCCTCAGCAGCTGCTATCTTCTGGCAGATGGCCAACCTAAGAGCTTCAATTCGCTCCCGATCCTTGCCTTCCTGGTTTGTTCGAGTTACTGCTGACTGAGCCAATCTTTCATGAGCTGCAGCCCTACGCTGTTTCTCAAGCTCTAACAGAGCTAGCCGATTTGCCTCTGCTTGATGAACTCGCAATTCCACCTTGCAACCCAGCTCCTCACGTTCTCGCTCCATGCGAAGCTGGGTTTCTGTCTTAGCTGCCACACGAAGCTCATGAATTCGGGCAAGTCTCATCTGCTCTTGAGCTTGAAGCTCAGCTCTGTTCATACACAGCATAATTTTGATTATAATGTCAATATTGTTACAGAAATAAGATAGGCCAAGGGCTGATGTTTGACACATCCTGTGGATAATATTTTAGAAGGCAAGATGAAAGGGTGACAACCACCACAAGAATGGCTGCAGATGGAGACACACATCAATAAAGGCTTTTTTACAAAAACATGGAAAAAATGGAGGGTGACTGAACTAACATTCAAAGATTCAGAACAGAATCCGCAAGACACTAATAAGCCCAAATGTGCTATGTATGGAAGGTGATGAAAAAGCAGTGAATGTAAGCCCAATCAGAACAGGCAAGTTGGATCACATGGATGCTGTCTCTGATAATTACCTCTTATGCTCTGCAGCAGATAGTTTAGCTTCGAGACGCTGAGCCAAGCCTTCAGATTGTGGAGAACGTGGAGGGCTCACTCTTGGCTTTGGTCGTGCCTTGTTCGCCAGCCATTCATGAAATTGCTGCAATTATGACATTCAACATAGTCAGTGCATCGCATAAGACCACATATCCGTGATTCATAAGGTTCAAGTGTTCCATCAGGAGGTAAATATTTCTCTGTGGACATCCAATGCGCCTTCAATTAAAGAAAATTGTAGGTATTACTACCTGACGTCTCAAGTCTGCTTCCTTGAGTCTCGTTTCAATATCTTCCAGACTCTTAGCCTTGTTTTCTAAATTCTCCTCTAGGCGTTGTCTCAGCCACTTGGGAACAGGGGAGTTGGAGATGGTACACTCTGAGATCTCAATCTCAAAGGCAATACCTGGGTTGAGCATCATGCTTCCCTCCCCTCCAATCAAGTCTCTATGAACTGAGGTTGCCATGCTTTCATCCACGTTCCGCCCACTGCAAGACCAAGATAGAAGTTTTCATCAAAGACTGGGAAAAAGAGAGACAAATTTACTTTGACATCATCTTGTGACTTTTGACCCCAGCGGAATTATGCCCTTTCAAACGAATTTTCAGGTGCACTCGAAGTGACAAATTAGTAAAGACTGCCCTTTGGGTTTCACATCAATCCCCTTGGAGATTTGTTCACTACATAAGCAACCACCGGCAGTAGATTGAAATCGGAAATTCAATATCTAGATTGGAGTTACCAATCTTTACAACCTCCTACTTAGAGGAACCAGTAAGATTGGTAGTATGTAAAAGTAACTGCAACAAGAACATCCACATGATGACCCTCGCTAGGTCGCGCGTGGCCAAAAAGGAGAAGATGCTGACGCTCACATGGTAGGAATCAAGGACAAAACTCTGCCAGTAGACACGACTCGCAAACTTTGCAGAGCTTACGTGTATTACTAAATTTAGAAAATAGTAACTCAAACTCAAAGTCCAGGAAAACAAAGGCTCATAGTCTAGTTGCGTGAAGACGGGGAGGAAAGGTCCCAATCAAGATGGTTTCGATAGAAGCCCTCAACAGTCGTGCTTGAAGAGTGCTATGCCTCGGAAACAGGTTAACATATCCTACATAAAAGATTACAAGCTCATGTAGCATGTGACCTATAATGAACGTGTACCGATATTATTTTTCTGGTTACCTATTAGGAATAAACCCAGGGAGTCGCAAATTGTGAGACGAGACCATGAAGCTTATATTTTATCTGTAGAGGTCTAGATATTGCCAACCGGAAGAAGACTTTGGTCAATCTCCGTCCACGAAAGCAAGAACTTATCTGAGTCGGTGCTAATTGTTGACACATAAAAACGACGCAAATGATGTTGGCATTAACATCAAGTGCAAACCTGAAAGTAAAAGTACCTCGGCCATAAAAGTACAAACATAAAAGTTTTCTTTTTAAAAGCTAAGCGTCACACTGCGATATTCCAACTGAATGTACCTCGCCCTCTACGCACCTCAGAATCATGCAATTGGAACAGCGGAAAGCAAGCAGATCGTGAAAGGTGAAGGAGGTGAAGTGGGGGACCTTCAATTGTACAATTGAACCTCATTGCTTGTGGGTTCTCCTAGAAATCTCCTATCAATAGCTATACAACAGATCCGAAGAGGCAAGAAGAGCGCAATTGGCCAACAGCGGACCCCGAGCCCTGCGGTTTTGCGTCCTCACGTTCATTCAGACTTCGAAGCATCGAATTGCACAGTAAGGATTCTCAACTAGAACGACAAGAAGATATTCAAAATACCCAGAATGACTCTTGGCCCCATGAATGATAACCTCTCATAAGATGGTTTCCAAACCCTGCAGGAATCGGATCTTCCTAAACGAAAATCCAAATTTCCTGGACAACTAACGAAATTGCCGGAGACTAAGCCCTGAAAAAAATTCACAATCAGGGCAAGACTGTACGCTTCCACATTACGAACTCACCTCCACAACACAAAAAGAAGATAGATGCGAGGACGATCACGTTACTTGTTGGAGTCCTTGCTGGAGTTTCTACGAAGGATCATCATGGTTCGTGACGAAACCGTTCGTCTACGCCAACCGGTATTTACGAAAACAGTATGGACAAGCACAAAGGGATGTGAAGAAAGTGAAAGACAACCCTGTATGTACCTGTTGCTGTCTGTTCCCCGAAGTTTTCCTCGAGACCGTGCCCTTGCGTAATTCTTCCAAATTCAACCAATTTTCATGAAATCGGCGCCTGTAGTAACCAAATTTTAGGGACAGGATATATATGATTGGCCGAATTTAGAGTCCTCAAGGTCTTAAACAACCGAGGCAAGAGTATTCGGACAATCTTGGCCCACACTTTCCACCAAATAGAACAAACTCCAACTCCAAAACATAGTAGCACGACGATATGGAATGCTCTCAAACCCCGTCACAGCCAAGTCACCATTTCGATAAGCACCGTCCAAAAGCCTCCTTGCCGACGCCCTAACAACCCGAATTAAGTTACAAACAAGTTCCGCCAATCTTGGTCCCAATCCGGACCTAATTTACACGAGGCCAGTCCCAAAGCATAATTAACCAAACGTCGTCACAAAGGCTCTCCAAACACATTCAAATTTAGAAACGACGCACCCGTTCGCTTCCAGAACCTTCCTTAATTAGCGCAATTTTGCACCAATCCTGGTCCAGAGATGGCCAAAATACGCAAATAAGGTACCGCAAGAGAGACCAGAAGATGAAGAAGGGGAATATGTGGAACACTGAGCATCTGAAAGTGCCGTCCGCTTCCAGAACCTTCTTAAGCGACCTATTACAAACTACGCACAAATTTGCAGCAATCCTGGTCCAGTAATGGCCAAATTACGTATACAAGGTACCGAGTGAGAGACAAGAAGATATAGGAGAGGGATGTGTGTAACACCGAGCATCTAAAAGTGCCATCCGCTTCCAGAGCCTTCTTAAGCGACCTATTATGAACTACGCACAAATTTGCACCAATCCTGGTCCAGCAATGGCCAAATTGAGGAAATAAGGAACCGATAGTGAGACAAGAAGATGCGAGGGAGGGATTTGTGACACACTGAGCATCTGAAGGTGCCGTGTATGCGCTTCCAAACCTAGTTAAGCGACCTATTTGCGAAATATGCACAACCTTGCGTCAATCTTGGTCCAGAGAGGGCCAAATTGAGCAAACAAGGTACCGACAGAGAGATGATAAGATGCGGAAGAGGGTGGGGAGCAAGAATTGATCATCCGAGGGTGGCGTGCGAGGGGAATCGGAGGAAGTAGAGGCGGAAGAAGCGTGCTCACCCTGGGAAGAACAAGGAAGGAATGCCAAGGCCCTTCTGCAGAAAGGCTGGTAACGGCTGCGCCGAACCTGAGCCGAAGCTATGTCGAGCCTGATTCGCCGAACGTGGGGTGCTAGGCTCGAGCCTCGGGGAAGGGGCCACGGAAGCGCCGCAGGTTCGAATCTCGGTGGGACCATGTGAATGTTTTAAGTACAGTGGCAGTGAAGAGGTGTCACATTGAGGTGGACTGAGTAACTACACTAAAGAGTATTAAATCCAAAGTATACTAGGCGCTGTGCATAGTTTCATAACTACACTAGCTTAGGGCCACTTCACACACAAGCCAAGAGCCATGACCATGATATTGTGAGAGCCCAAAAGATTACACAAAAGATTATGTCATTACACAAAAATAAAAGGACCAAAAATTTGAGTGACGACCAAATTAAATAAAATGAGATGTACAAAAATTTGGGTGTGTGTATATATATATAATTTATAACATATATAAATAATTGAAAACACTTATTTTTTAACCTTGTAGAGTACTATCTAATTCTAAAAGATCCACATGAGTAGTTGCCTTCACTTAAAATTAAAAGTCAACGGCAATGTTTTATTCATAATAATAATAAATTGGAATTTTAAAAAAAAAAATTCAAACAGTTGGGTTGTTTGGCCTATGATACATGTATCAAAATACTCATATAATTAGGTTTTGAGTGAAATTATACACTTCAAGGAATATTCATTTCCTATATATAATTGCATTTTTTGGATTCTTTGTTAGAAGAGCTACAAGAGTTTCTTACATTTTATCTCAACATTGGACCCAAATGCATTATAAGTGATTATAATCATGGCCATACAATACGGGAGTTGCATACCCGGGGATTCGGCCAAGTGTCCCTATCATTGTTGGTGCATATTGTGAAGTCAAGTTTTGTGTGAGTGAGTGGCTAGATTATGCTCTTTTTGTGCTTTGCCATATATTGTGCATAGCGAATATTAACATTTGGGTGATTTGTGTGTTAGTTATGCCATGTGCTTTCTGAAAGAAGTTTAATAATTTGTGATTGATTTTCTTTTTGTTGAAGAGCCATTTTTCTACATATGTGATTTTGTATTTGGTCACCGTCACTTCTCTTTCATATGAGTGCACTACAATAGCTAGAGGTTAGCCCTCCAATACATTTGCGGTTGCCATAAGCAATGTGAGGAGGAACCTCAAAGGACTCTCATTGATGTGGTGCACTTTTCTGATGGTCATGAACCGCTATGAAGAGGATGATAATAACCCAGTAATTTGGCCCACACCAATATCTTTGCATTTAAGTACTTATACTCAAACCCATAATTATGTACTAATGTTACACATTTGGGGGTTTCATATGTTGATTCTTAGGATGTGTGTTGATTTTGAGTATGCCTACAGACACTTAGTAGTGTGTCTTGTGCCTTACCTCCATGACACCTCTTACTAGTTTGCCCTTAGTAAACCTTTAGGTGATTTGTGTCACGCATGTGTGGTAGCTACCATAAACAAGCAGTTAACTACTGAAAAATGTTTTGCTAATATGTGCACCAACACTCCCCATTCCACCCATCACACACTGTGGCTGGAGGTTGGTTTGGGGAGTTGGTGCTAGAAAAACCATGGAATCAAAGCAAGTTTATAACATTGCCTTTCATGTACATTAAGGATTGTGCACTCACCTCTTGGATGACATCAATATGCTCTTAATTTGAAAATGTAGCATAGTTTTTGGCAACTTTATAGGAATCTCTATCACTCCATCCATTTTTTAGGCACATGCTTGATTCATGTTTTTATTCCAATGTGAAATAACATTAGAGAGTTTTTGTGTCCTTGTGGCGAATTTAGAATACCATTCATTGAGTTGCGCTCTCCATAATATTATACAACCTATTATCCCATGCCCCTTTCTAACTAGAGAGGGGGAGGCAAGCTATGCACCAAATTCCGGAATATGTGTAGTCGCTGACTTGCTCACTTACTCAAAGTACATAGTATCCACAACTTAACATGGCTAGCAAATTCTCGCCTATAATGAAATTCATATTGTACTCAAGCAACAAATGATTTGCTTCCCACATCTTTCATATCGTCGGTTAAATTAGAATGAGTGTAGGAGGTGCCAATTCAACACCAAACAATGAACAATACTCAGGCTGAGTAATGTCCATTTTGTAAGGGAATCCCAGAATAAAAGGGACCCAAGTCTAGTAAACTCCCAGCCCCACGGCGCATCGGCCAACAACTCATTAACATCATGTCATTCCATAAACGAAATGAACATAAGTGATGGACTTTGAGTTACGTATATGTGGTGAGACGAGTCACAATAGCCCGAAGATAACAAGAAACATTTGGGCAATCCGGTGGGCACACTCTCCTTCCAATATTTCATCATTGGTGTCGATGGATCCCTTGTTCTTTGAAGCAACAAAATGCCCAAATCACCTAACACACTTTGCCAAAGTGGATGAATGCGGCCAATGGAAATCATCCAAAAAGGGGTTGGCAATACCGCGGACTTTCGATTCCCAAGGGAATCCAAGGGGCAATTTGGGACGAAGAATGTTACTTACCTAAAATGTGGGTCCGGGCCTTCGTCGCGTGCGGTAAAGCTATGGTCTGCCTAACACGGCTACATACTGTATTAAAAGTCCTTGATCCAAACCAAGGGTCAAAAAGGAACCAAAGCTAGCTACGTGCCTATACACTTACATGTGTCCAAGTACGGTTATCCAAGAAGTGGATAGAAAATAAGGTCTTTATAGTGTCTATTTGTCGGGGACGGTGTTCGGGGAGCTTTTTGGGCATAATCATCAAGATCCTAGTTGTTTTCAAGACCAACCGGTTCCATGTTGACATCTTTCGGTTGTTTTCTTCATTGAATTGAAGAATGATCCGTAAATTCTTCTAAATGGATCACTAAGTTTCATTGGTTGGGAGTTTTTTGGAATATATATATATATGAGTTAGTGGATGTGGAAGCACGATTTAAGGGCTATGCAATTCTAGATGCCAGGAGGACTTTGTGGCCTTCAATTATTTGCGACTTGCCAGATGCAGACACTTGACCTAAATTTGGACATTAAGGTGCGGGGGCTATAAATCACCAGTATATTTGGATCAAATAAGGGCCACTTCACACACAAGCCTAGAGCCGTGACCATGAAATTGTGAGAGCCCAAAAGAAAGTGTCCAAAGGCCGTCCCAAGACCACCTCCAAAATCATGCAGTGTGGTCACGGACCCTCAAGTGTAGTGTGAAGGCGCATATGTGACCGGGCCCTCAACCAAATGCTATTTCAATGAATTTTTATTCGTGCGGGTCTTCACACAAAAAAAATGGAGTAAAGCAACGGTTGTGAGTGTTCGGAGTGCCATGGTCTCCCAATGGTTTTGTGTTAGGTCTACCTTCAAGAGGTGGTTTTTGAAAATAGTCCAAGCGACCATGAAACATGATCCATTCGATGCCACGTAGGAATCCATGTAGACTTTACATCCATCTTGCATTCACATATTTTGTTGGTCCCTCAAGCGTAGTGTGAAGCGAACTTGGACCGGCCCCGCCTTTTCCACCAATGAGAGTGCTTGGAGTGTAATGGTCATGGGCTCTCCGTCTCGTGTGTGAAGTGGCCCTAAATCACTAGTATGTTTGGATCAAATAAGCCTCGCAAAAAGTTGCACCAAATAATATATTTAATGTTGCCATTTCTATTTGCCTCGCGCAATACTAATTGTAAATTGCATGTGTAGTGTCACCAACACTAAATGTAAATCTAACATTCCTTGTAAAAATATTTGGTCATTATAGATTTACAATGGTGCAATGTGTTTTCCCACCCAAATTCAACCATCCATGACAATAATTCATTACATTAGGATGCAGAATTTACCAAAAGCGGATGAACTAAAAGTAAGTTGGGATGACAATGCTCGTAAATTTATTCATAAGAAGTGTCATTATAACAGTTGTCGCATTGACACAAAACACCATATGACACTATATGCAATATTCAATGTTACAGTAATTAACATCAAGAGTATGGATGAGTAAGATTTCTCCGCAAGAGGAAGGTCCATGAAGTTAGCTAACTTCTAGTTTGATAGCTTATTTGAACCTAGGATTTAACTAGGTGGCGTGGGTGTGAGATTAATTAGCTCTTGTATCGATAACTTAATTAATATGTTAGTTAATTATCTTCACCGCATGGATGAGGGCTAGTTTGAGTGGTTACTCACTCTAACCGAAGCCTTGAGCGGGAATTGCGGGTGAACCCTAACAACTACGACAATCCTACATGGATAAGCCCCTAGGTCTCATGAATTAGTCATGGGGGTAGTTATTTGGTAGGCCACACGGAACGAGTTATTGAACCAAGTAGTGGTGAGCCGAGCTTGACAACGGCGCGGAGACGTCACTAAGTTAGTGGCCCGTGCTTGAAGTGAATTCATAATACCAAAGGAGACTACGCCCATCACTTACTCTATATCTTGGAAGAAGAAACCATCAATGTTGACAACGAAAGTCCGAGATGACCCTAAACTACCAAGTGATAGTGGAGGTACCCAAACTGAACATAGTGGTTGGCGGTTCGATTCCCAACCGTGAAATCGTCTCTCTCTACTTAACATAAAACTAGTTAGGTGGTCAACCGCCTCACGTGTTCCAAAAAAGAAAAAGAATGTTGACAACGAAAGGAAGGGTTGATCTTCACTTGAGGTGAGAGAAATCACCCATACCAAGCACCTCACCAGCACACCATGTACTAACAAAATTCAACCCCGATAACAACTTCATTATATGCGTTTTTTTCAACTCAATCTATTTCTTGATTTGGCTCTTATGAGCTATATTGGTATTTTGGATGTCACTCCAAGCCGTATGACAAAATTGAGAAGCAATTAGTGTGTATTTTTGACAAAGTTCTTGCAAGTTTTTGATAATTGATAGACAAAAATGTGCACAAAAATGAAATGCACGTCAATTGACATGCACAATTTAGATTTCGACATGTAGTGTGGCTTGCCAAGAAAAAAACCACGCGTCAATTGACACTTTATAAATTGAAACAACACGTACTACCAGACATGTGACATTGAGGTGACATTTTAGAAGAAAATGTAGATGTCAATTGACATTCATTTTTGTTTTTGAAAACGTCATGTGACACTTTGGATTTGAAGTTGAACGTCAAATGAAATTTGTCAAACATACACACTGGAAGCAATTATATCCTTTGTAGAGAAGGTCATCCTACACCTAGCAAACCAAATTTGCCAAATGATGGTGCTTCTAGGCATCATATTACCCCAAACTTACAATCTTTTTATTTATTAGCTTTTGTATCTAGTGCCATGTCTAATCCCGGGGGTGAAACATGTCACGAATTTCATTCCAAGAGATTTCAAAAGGTTTGCCAAAGATAACCCCGTATTTCAAAGATGAAATATGGGAAGGGAGCCTGAGCACAACAATTATTACCCCTAACTCTCAAGCAACCCGTTTTTGGTTGATGCATGATTTCTTCCATACTTTAACCCCACTTGATTAATTCCTCTGCAATCAAAATAACTATGAACATGAAGCCAACATGGATATCTACCCATGGACACATGAGCCATGCATGGACATCAATGATGTTTATTTTGGCAAAAGCGAACATTTTTTTATGTTTATGTAAAAGCAGCCTTTGTGCTCACATTAACATGCTCAATGTAACTTTTGGACACTCTCTGAATCATAGGGAATGCTTTGGATACACGTGGTTAAAATATGGGACATTTTACATACTCCAAATGCAAGGTGGCTGGCCTATTATGGTTTGCACATTTTTGCATGAGAACATGCGGAGGGAGGTGCCCAGGTACGCAACTCCCATATTATACCTAGGGGGCATCAACATTGAAACAACTTAAAGGACAACTCTTGTAAAAATGATATCAAATTATACAAAAATAAAAGGACCAAAAAGTTGGGTGAAGACCAAATAAAATAAAATGAGATGTAGAAAAAATTTGGTTGCATATATATAACTCCACGACGTATATAAAGAATTGAAACACCTTTTTTTAGCCTATGTTAATTGGAGTAGTTGCCTCCAATTAAAATTAAAATTCATTGGCCATGTTTTATTTAGAATTTAGAATTTTAATTTGATTAAAAAGCCCAAAAATTTGGGTAGTTTGGCCTATGGTACCTATATTTTAAAAACTCATATAATTAGGTTTCTGATGCAATTATATGCTTCAAGGAATATTCATTTCCTATATATAATTACATATTTGGATTCCTTGTTAGAAGAGCTACAAGAGTTTACTACATTAAAACAAATTATATCACTCGAGATTGGACTAAAATGCATTATAAATGGTTATATTCAAGGCCATATAATATGAGAGGTGCGTACCTGGGGGGAGGTGCTCATTGTTTTGCGTTGTTCCCATTGAGTGGATCACACGAGCTTTCTGCTCATTTTTCAGGTGCATTGGATCAGTCAAAGGTACTTTTTGGGGGATAAAACATGACATTTTCTTGTGCACCCCTTCCTTCCATTACTATGATCTAGAAGTCCAAAGGGCTATTCATGCTCATATTTTCCCCTCAAAATAGCTCATCTCCCATGTTACAAGATCATGTGGACAAATCCCATTATACCCTCAAAAGTTGTCCATGAACCCTCTGCAACCAACGTTCAGAGGAATGCACTAAAAACAACCCTTTCATAGGCTTGGGAAGTTAGGGGTTAACATATGGGTGCAAAAACCCAACTCCGAGTGTCCGCTCATGATCATATCAAGCAGAGATAGGACATCGTAGAGGGCACTCTGTTCCAACAAGTAATATTTAGTTTCTCATCAAGTTTTGCCACATGTCAATCCTACATTGGTTGAGACCCTTGAATCCCACATGGAAACTATATGCTGGGGGTAACAAAGATGAAATAGAGTGCCCTCTACGGTAATGTCCATCCGCCACTGGCATAAGTGCAACCTTTATTATTTGGTCACCCAAGTGAAGGCCCAACTAGGGTAGACTCGATTACCACGTTAAAATAACACATTGCCGCAAGTTGGATAATGGCATTACATGCATGGGACGATTAAAATTAAAGTATTCATATATTTTGATGTATTGGTAGTCTCTAGCTCTCTCTATCTTCTCTTACTCATTTAAGATTTTTAAATGACCCAAGCACTACAACCACTAGATCAATGTTTTTTTGGGGGGATATTAACCAACAAACCCTAATCTGAGCTCAAGATACGAGGTGAGCGCACTTCGATCTCCTAACCAAGTCGCCACATAGTGAGGGGAATGATAGAAAATGCGGTTCCCATCCACATGGAAGTTTGGTTCATTTTTAAATGGAGACAACAAAATAAGTTCGGTCAACACAATCCTATGAAAATTTTGAAGTTCGAGGAGGAGGAGGAGGAGTTGAAGCCCTCTACTACACCCTTTGCAACCGGAAATTGAAATTGAATTTGAATTTGAGCAATAAGAGATTGTTATGCACAAACATGTTGGTGTGAGTTTACATTTATTATGTTTATGAACAAAAATTTTCAACACTAAGATTTGTATTCAAATTCTTGAGGTAGCGGTTACTACGAAGTTTGAAGTTTTCTTGGTGAAAATAACATAGTGCGAACTTACATGGGGCCATGCAAACAATTTTGTTTGTTGAGTGTTGTGGTGGGTGCATTGAAAGTGTCCACTCGAAGTTCAAAGTGCTTGGTGCTTTACAAGTATTTGAACCTTAGGGCCACTTCACACATGAGCCAAGAGCCGTGACCTTGTAATGGTGAGGACCCTTGACTCTCATCCAAAGGCCGTACCATGGGTGTTGGGAAAGCCGTTTTATGCAGTCACAGGCCCTCTAGCATAGTGTGAAGTGAGAATGGACCATGTTGCGGGACCATTGCATATTTTGTTGGCGGGGAAAGAGGGGAGGATTTGGTTCAATATAGTATGTTTCAAACTCTATCAATTTAAGAGAATTACGTGGTAGTGTTTGTCTGTCCTAGAATCTATCTTAGAATTTGGAACGTGCCTTGCAATCTATCATGAAATATGTCCTACTAAAAATTTAAACCAAAAATAAAATAAAAATTAGGGTCTCCTGGAATTTGTGTTAGGCCCACCTCTTGGAGGTGGGCCTCATGAAAATTCCGGGAGACCATGAAACCTTATCCATAGTCCACCATGTAGGACTCCATGTAGACTTTTCATTCATGAAGTCTTCTTTGGGCCTTTAGGCCTTCACCTTCGTGTGTGAAGTGAACTTGGACGGTCTCCGCCCTTTTGACCAATGAGAGCTCTTAGATTGCAATGGTTACGGGCCTTCACTCTTGTGTGTGAAGTGGCCCTTAGGATGCATAACTTAAGCTCTTGTTGAAGCGTACACAGGGAACGACAAATATAGCATGAGCCCACCACCTTAAGCAACGGAGAACGTGAGGTTAATTTATTAGAAAAGGATGGATCGTACAATATGGATAAAGCATGTCAACACATAAAATAAACAGTAGGTGGTGCACCGTGTGGAGGATTTTGTTTTTACCTTATATAAAAAAACTAAAAGTAAGTCACAATCTACTCTTAATTTGGGCCAGAGATTTGTTTTTCATATATACAAGCCCATGTCTCATTGACCCCATGCATGGAAAAGAATGAAGCATCTAAATTTTGGCAAACCGCTTTGAACGTAACAAGCGGTTGGTCACAAGAGTGCTCTGCCCTATTATTATCATGCACACATGGTTAGTTCTAGTTGATGGTCTGATCAAGGCCAAGTTTTGGCTCATTTTAGAGACCAATTGACTTTGTCTAAGGTCACTTCACACACGAGACTGAGAGCTTGTGACCATTACACTTCAATCACTCTCATTGGTGGAAAAGCCGGAGGCGGTCCAAGTTCACTTCACACTACGCTTGAGGGACCAATGGAGTATGTGATTGCAAGATGGGTGTAAAGTCTACATGGATTCCTACATGGCATTGAATGGATAATTTTTCGTGGTCACTTGAACTATTTTCAAAAAGCACCTCGTGAAGGTAGGCCTAACACAAAATTGGAAGACCATGGCACTCCAGATGTTCACAACCGTTGATTTATTCTATTGTATCATGTGTGAGGACCCGCATGAATAGAAATTCATTGAAATAGCATTTGGTTGAGGGCATGGTCACATATGACTTCACACTACACTTGAGGATCCGTGATCACACTACATGATTTTGGAGGTGTGTTGGGACGGCCTTTGGACACTTTTCTTTTGGGCTCTCACAATTCCATGGTCACGGCTCTTACCTCATGTGTGAAGTGGCCCTAATTTAGTGTGAAACTAACTTAGATTGTTTCCTAGACTTAGCCTTGCTTTGATCAACCTTATCAATCAAGATGAGGGGGATAAATTGGCGTTCCACTAGAAAATATGGTGCAATGAAAGATAAGTTCTCCTTTAATGTTTTGAAGTAAAAGAATACTAGAAAATATGGTGCAATGAAAGATAAGTTCTCCTTTAATGTTTTGAAGTAAAAGAATACAAGAGTATTAGGAAAAAAAATTCAGGGCATTAGAAATTCATTTAAAGAATATAATAGGTTGTTATTAAATCATATTTATCATATATGGAATATCCCATTAATATGTGCATAAATTCACGAGTAATTTTTATCTATACAAGGAAGATACACACCCCCCCCCCACCCCGTGCATTAAGCTTACCATCTATTTATAATTCTCTATGATGCATTTATCTTAAGTTTGGGACATAACAAACCAAAGACATAAGTGTACATGAGTCTATGATGTTCATATATGGATGCCAAGGTTTTCAAGAGTCATTTTGAGAGTATCCAATTAGTTCTTTCACAATTGAAAATGTCCCACTTGTAGCTATTACATTCCCACACTAACTTTATTGATATATTTTAAGAAAAGTGATAATATGTTCAAAAGTGAAAATAAATTCCTTTGTTACAAGATTTTTTTTTCTTTAGGGAATGTAAGAAGGGCATTGACTTTATTTTGGTGTTGTTATTCTCCATACAAACATAGTTTTCACCAATTAAAAAAACATGGTTCACCCAAACTTGATAAAATATTAATTATTTTCCACTCTTGAAGAAAATTGCTTCTAAGTTGGTTATGTAGAACCAATGTAAGAAACTAGAGTTGTCCTTAAAGCCTCTCAAAAATTCATGAGTTGTTAGGGAGTTTTGGTCCTCTTTTGACAATTTAAAATATTTGAGGAGTATTTCAAGTAGTGTCGGAACCCCCTATTTTAATGTAATGGAGGAAAAGCCTTTAGCTTTGGCTAAAAGATACCTCTTTAAAATTGAGTTCTTTATGAAACTTTAGAGAGCATCGTTTATGTGCCTTCAAAAGCTTGTCATGAAATTCATTTTATATAGTCGGATTTGAGTCAAAGTCAAATGCCTCACCCTTCTTCCACTTCATTAGGAATTCCGACATAACTTGAACACTCCTTACACATTATAAAACATCAAAAGTGGGCGAAAACTCCTTACCAAACCATGAGTTTAAGGACAACTCCATTATGCGTTTGACCGTATACATGTAGTCTATAAATCACGCTTCTCCAATCCCCATCAAATGTCAACTTTGAAGTACATTTTTATATCATAGTTTGTAACATAGCTTTAAAGTAAGATATAACTTATTATGAACAAAACAAACCTAAAATCATCTTGGTCATTTTGCAATGAACTCAACGAACTCAAGACTTCCTTCCCAATGATGTGATGGCATCCTCCAATGATTTGTAGAAAAACACATAAAGCTCCCAAGACTTGTCAAATTGCTCAAGATACCGACATTTTCCTCAAGAGTGAACGTAATGCTACGAAGAATTTTAGCTTAGGCCAAATGACCATGTAAGTTGCACACTTCACTCGAGAAACAAGCAATGGAAAACCAAAGGAAAATTATTTAAAAAATGAGCTTGATGTTAAAATTATAACATAACGTATACATATATAATTTTAAGTTTATGTAATTATGTGAGGATGGAAGGATGGAAGGATGGGATATTATAAAAAGCTCCGAAGGCTAGCCTTTTTGTTGCAACATCAACCCTTGAGCTAAAATCTTATTGGAGTATATTATTCGGCATGAGTGTACAACTTAAGTTCTACACAAATAAAGATGTAGCCTATAATAACATTGACACATGTAGTTGAACAAGTTGCTCGTCATTGAAGATCAATAAAGGTTCTTAGAGGTGGGAGAAATCATGGTTGATGGGCCTCTTCAATCTTCAAAAACTCCAAACTACACAAAAGCATTGAAATTTCATACTCTAGAAGAGCGTTAAGAACAAATTGCTTATGAAGGCGTGCTTTGGACAAGGGCCGCTTCAAGAGCCGCAATCTTAGGGAAGATGGATAAACTTGGGCCCCCTCATTTGCTTCCTCGAAAGCAATGATGGTGGTGGAGTCTTCCAAATCTTTTAGGCTTGGAATATGTGTCATCAAGGACTCGAGTGGAAATTGTTAACTAAGTGGCCACCCACAAGGCCATCTCACAACACAACCTTCACAATATTTGTATATCATTGCGGATCTTAATTATAATTGTGTAAGTTTACTTGACATGACATTACTTGACTCCTTGATTGCGTCGTGCAGGACTAAGTATAGGCCGAGCATAACTCTCCTTTGATTCCAGGATTCCACATTTATGAAGAGCACTCAAGTTGTGTACTATAGAGTTTTCGACGAGCAGTTAAAAACTTATCATACTTTTAATCACAACAACCTCTTTATTAAAAAAAAGACCGATCATCTAGCTCATAATAATGTTATTGGTTTCATGGCAATCTAAGTATATAAATATCATTGCTCATGTCGCCTAATTGTAGACACTAGACTTACTACTCTCTAAACCTACACGAACAATCAATGGATTGAGGATTGTGTAACACTCTTATAGCATAGGATGTTATGTAATCATTGTCATCCTTTTCTTTTTATCATCCATTAATGAGATTCCTACATTTTAATAGGCTTTGCATTAGTGCATATAGTTTAACAACTTTGGAACTTGTCAACCTTGTCATGGTTATAGTCTATAACCTAGAAACCATCATCTATAGAGTGCACATTTATATGATCCAATCGAAAAGGAAAAGGTTACGAGGACTATAGATTAAGACTTGAAGCTCAACGACTATGGCATGATGGTTTCCTTTGTTATCCCATTTGGACCGGCTCTTTGGGTCCATGTGGTTTGCGGCTCACTACCCCATTGAGTTGGGTTGACCGGGTGGGATGATTGTGTTGGTCCCCAAGAGACCCTTTGTGGTGGGGTTGACCGCTATTTGAGGAATTGCTTCAAGCACAATCTTCAATTCCAAACAAGTATGATTGAAGTGGAAAGAGGAGGTCGCAAACTTTCACCCAACTTTCAAAACATGCTTTGTTACATGACGAGATTTCAATAAAAAAGTGTACTAAAAAGAGAATCCAACCCACAATTTCATCCATCTTTGAAGGACTTTACGAATAACTTTATTCGACGTAATATTTGATCATAGTTGTGCCCCCTCTCAATGTTTATTTTCTAATCATATAAGCTCACTAGAAGAATAAAGCTCTTGCAATAAGGTTACGTTTATGATTTATGACTAGAAATGTAATCAACAACAAGGAGAATTCATTGTTCTTGTCTCCGAAGCCATGTCGGAACCTCAATGACCTTTAAGGGTTGAAAACTTGGGCTACTATCTCCATGATATACCTAGAACGCAAGTGATATCAATGCTTGTGCTATTTGAGGGGACCGTGATTCACCAAATGTTGCCCTTGCAATATTTTGAATATACATTCGAATGTATATTCACCGTTGTATTCAATTAGCAGTAATTTGGTAGCCGGGCCCAAAAATGAAATATAGGTAAAAGACACATCAACAAAATCCAAACTTGGGAAACTTGATTACTTTGGAGAAAATAAAACTAAAATATTTTAAGAAAATGAAATTAAAAGGCCTCCCTAAGTCGCCTCATAGATCCTACACATATCAAAAAGACATAACATAACACATGGGAAGAATATGTATAGTGCAAACTGACGTCGCCCCCAGCAACACCTTTCCTAAAGCCGTCTCATCTTCTTCTAGCACCCATTCATAGCCTCCAGGCTCACCACCGTCGTCCCCCTGCACCTTGCACACCGCTCACCATGGAATACACCATTAACTCATCCCCTCATAACATGATACAAATCCATAACAATGTTATGTGGGATTGACAATGTTATATAGAATATTCTTGGATATTCCCACACTCAATGTGAATGTGGAAAATATCCAAGAATATTATGTGGAATACTGTCAATCCCACATAACATTGTTATGGATATGAATCATGTTATGCTCTCCCCCACTAAAAATAAATAAAAAATCTCTAGCCAATGAGAGTATTTGCCCAATAAACATATCCACGGTGGCCCCCCCGGCCAATGCATGGGGAGCCACACTACTTATTGGACGGGAACTTGAGTCACCAAATGTTGCCCTTGCACTATTCTAGATATTGGATGCCGAATGTTACACCTACCATACAAATCATTGCATTTGGTAACACATTGCTCTCCTATGATGGCCAAACTTTTAAGAAACTTGGAGAGTGTTGGTAGGCACCAATGATGTTTGGTTGAATTGTTCTTATCACATGGTAACTTATTGTGTAACTTTGCCAAGGTAGATCTATGTGTGTTATTTGGGTACTTTTCTCTTTGCGCCCGCTTCTTGGAGGACATGAAAATTTTGTGCGAGATGATTCGCAAATCTGAATCATGTTTGTAGCCATTTTCCCTATAATTTTCGGAGCTCATTTGAATATCTTTTTCATAATCAAAGTGAAATTTCTCGTGCTCGTTAATTGCTCATATAGGTTCCTCCCCCCCCCCCCCCCCCCGCGCCCCAAATCATGTTGATTAGCATAGTTTGAGCACATAATCCAATCTTTTTTGAACACATGTCTCTTAGTGTTCATTCTTAGATCCACACCTAATCACAAACCACTCAAATATAGGTGTCCAAATTGCTGCTATGTTAATATTAGTTGTGTTCATCTTCCATCACAAACCCAACTGCATTCCTACGTATGTCATTTTATTCTATTCTACTCTACTCTATTTTAAAAGTCATGGTTGATATAAAACCCCTAAATGTACTAGATAATATGTTGGTTATTTCCATAAGTGTGCTTAATAGTTTTTGCTACTCAATGTGTTCAGTGGGCCACACACATTTTGAAGTCAATTGATAATTAGTGTCTATTTTTGAATTATAAGAGCATTCTATTACTATCAACCACATATAGTTACATAGTTGTTTTTAAGCATATATTGAATGCATATGCCATACATGTGGAATGATCTATACATTGAATGCACATGATACTTTGTAATAGTTTACATTAATATCATATGTCACAAATTTCAAGTGTACCAATATATAGTACGTTCATACCGGTGTGGTTGTTTATAATTAGCATTATCCGGATTGTTCATGAAAGTTCTCAAATTCATGACGAATGTGTTCACACTAAAGGTGACGTTCCATGTACTTGACCCGTTGTCACATTAATTGAAGGGGGGCCACAATTGGTTGGTGAGACATTATGACCAACCATCCTAATCCTTTATTGTCCCTGGTGACCTGAGGGGTCATCTCTTGCCAAGAGAGTGTTCTAGGTTGTCACATCGCATCATCATCCGTGCCTCTCACTTCGCATGATGATACTCATATATTCCAAGAAAAGACAAGCGCAAATCCTGTTAGGTCCCGATTTGATATGAAGGAGCAAGATGCTCTGAGGTGAATTTGATCCTTGTAAAAGGTCACCGAGACTTGAGTAAGGAGACATTTTTTTGTCCTGCATGTGGGTGTTGCCCCTCGCAAGAATCAACTATGTTCAGCAATTTGGGCAGCAACCCAAAGCAAACATGCTCCAAAGATGGCATTCAAGTTCAATTTGTGAGCCACCCATCATCCAATCAATGAAATTTGACCGCCTCTAGAAGGGCATAAGAACTTCAAATTAGGGAATTCAAATTCTAGAATATATGTTTTTCCAAATTTCTACATGTAGTTATATGTTAATTGACGGTCATATCCAACCCATCGTCCAAATTTAGAAAGTAAGATTTTCATTAGCTGCCCCAACTTGATAACTTCAACTTTGTGACTTGGATCTTCTCAAAATTTGTTTGGAATGATGATATATTTGTTCCCACGCCTTTGTTGTGAAATTGGTTATTTTGTTGGCATAATTTGTTGGTTAGACTTCTACATGCAAATGGCCAATCAAAACAAATGTTGGTGATAGTGAGCTCACATGCCCTCGACATGAAGGGTGATATTAAAATTCCAAGTTCATTGGAAAGTACCCCAGGCAATAAAGGGTTCAAGCTTCACATCAAGGTTTATAGACATGGTTATAGAATCCATTCGCTTGTACAATTCAAACATTTCAACATATGTAAAGGTTTGAATACGAAATTAATATTCCTCTAAGCACGAATGCTTGGAATCCAACTGAGGAGCATGAAAGTTGAGCTTACCATTGTTGGAGTCAAGATGAATATATATTTTGGATTCTTGGCTTGACACTTATAAATGTCCTATAATGGTGTATTGTTAATATATACATTTCAAGCTTGAATATATAATTATCCACTTAAAAATAATTAAGTAGGTCATTATCCACATTAGGTATACTTCCCGGGAGTTCATTCTTCATTGAAATTCAAGATGATGTATGTCGATGACCAAGAAACAAATCCATGTATAGACGAGAAAATTATAGAGGAAAACAAAGATATGTGTATTAATGGTACACTAGATAAATGCCTCAATACATCATACATAATGTCATTAAAATCATTGAAAGAAGTCTTCACTATATATATATATATCCACTTTCACTCTCAAATGACATTGTTGTTAAGAATTTCCTCAATCCTAGGATGTAACTCATAATAATTTGGTCATACAATGTATGTCACTGAAGCTAGGGCAAGGATATTGTATAGCATCTAGATTTATCAACATACGATCAATTAAGTCATAAGGTAAGCACATCCATCATTAACTTTCGTCTTTCAACCTTAGGACCCATCCACCTTGCATTAAAATTCTTGATAATATTTTATCTATACACACTGTAGGAACACACTACCTCCCTCTTATGTATATTATGTACACTATTGCCTCAAATAACCCCTCTCTTAGCACTCACATTAGTTTGCATGTGGTATGAAAAGTACGTGCATCCCCAGGGAGGTGGGCATAAACCTTGTTCTTTGGGAATCAATAAGCAAACTTGCATAACATCTATAACTATTTTGGGGAAATGTCATAACTAATCATCCACTTACTTTGGACCATAATGTTATTAAGCAATTGGGACTTCTACCCTTTTCTAAGATCAAATATTGGAATGGGAAAATGTTAGATGGTCATCAACAGGCATGTAGGGTGTGAATAGCCAAAATAATAGTGATGTTTATGGACCTCGATCTACACATGTCAATTCCTTTGACACTATGACAAACAATAGTCAACCTTAGCAAGGGTTCATGCTCAATACTTGAGCCCATAGTGCAACTCGATGAAGTTGAGTAACGTTATGACCATTTGGATCACAAAGAGTTGTAACATCATGCAATTGACGCACACACGACTTGTTGTTTTATTTTTATTTCTTTTTAATGTGAGCGTTAGGGTTTACAACATAGGATGAGGCCAATTTGTGTGGGAGAATTTGAACAAATGAGATGACCATGAACCCATTTAGTGTTAAGTGAATTACTGATATATTCTATCTACAAAGGTGAAGCAATAAACTCAAATCAACTTCAAATCAAACTTGGACATTTTATGATGAATTTGGGATTATGATTGTCCGATCCATTCACTTTGGAACCATGTTGTCTTGAAAGTTATTTAGCACACCGCATGCATGTCGAATAGAATGTCAATTAAAGTTTATTCATTGTGTTGTTATGTCCCCTAAAAGCTCACAATAACGTTTTTGTTCAAGTGTGAACCTTTGAAAATGGTGGATGTGGATATAACTAATATAGATAGTGCATGCAATTATTTGTGATAATACATAGCATGTATAACTATTTTTGAGTAAAAGTGAGCACATAACATGCTTTTTTTTGTTCCTACAATCAAAAATGTGTTGAAGTTTACGTGAAAGACTTAGTGAACGATGCATGTTGGTATACACAAAACAAATTGACTTGGTCTTCAAGGGCTTACTCATGAACTCAACTTTTGATGGAACTAAGACAAGAGTGTGACGGTCTCTTTGAAAGGACAATCAATGGACTATTTTTTTGTTCACTCAGTTTTGTTGGGTCAATATCATCAATGTAAAATAGTTGTATAATGGATGTGTTGAAAGAATAGTGAAACACACACTTAGGGCATCAAAGCTCAAGTCATCTCCATTTTGAAACAAACATATAGACGAATATATAAAATAATTGCCACCTTTAGTCGGTCTAACTGAGTCGTGTACATGGTGTTTTAGAGTCCGTGTTGAAAATCTATAAAGGTTTGCATGTTTAACCCCTAAAGGACCACTAAGCCGTATCTTGCTTTTTACAACTTCTCATGGCAAGTGTACATATTATTAGGAATCAGGACTTAGATGATTCTAAACTATTGGGTAATAGTGGTGAGGTATCCGTTTCCGAATGGAGTGGTTGGCGGTTCGATTCCCGCTGTGAAATCTTCTCTTTACTTGATGGAAAAAAAACTAGCTTGGTAGGTAGGAAGCCAAGAGCCCACCCACTGCCAGGTAGGCAATAAACCTCACCCTGCACCAAGAGGATTTATGAGCAAGGTAAGGCCAACGGGCTCAAATTCATGTCGGATTACCCGATGTTGGTTATTTATTTGTGTATTTATTTATTATAAGTCATGCAATGCTATAATTTATTATTATTATAGATTTCACTTTTTACCAACATAGATTAAATGGGTGCATGGACACTATACAACATAAATGACTTTACTTGGTAAAAAGTTGCATATTTAACAAAATTTTATAAGTTTGACATAGCATTACTCAGCATTAGACCGTTGCACTGTGGGACTAGGAATTTTGAGGGCAAAATGCTCCTTTAATGTTGTGCCACCTTCACAAAATGAATAATACTCAACTCAAGAATTGTTCATTTTGCGCCACGAAATATACAACTTGATAATACACCCGGGGCTTGCCTTACATGAGATACCGACTATAATTTGCCACATAGATCAATCACGATTGTTGGGTGGCCGTTGTTGAGGGCCCCACATGGTCAAGGTTTACCTAATGTGCAGGGTTCACGGTCCAAGAACAATCGAGCGTTGGGAATAATGAGACCTGGATTTATTGCATATCGCCAACTTTTTTCAATGTTTGGACCCCGTTTGAGAGGATCACTCAGTGAGAGGTTGAGTAATGTTATGGAAAGGTATTTGACACTAAACACCATAAACAATGTACACAATAAACTTAAAATTGTGATGCATCAACAACCAACCTATAGGGGGCATTTTTCTACTATTACTCCCCTTGGTAGGTGTTACGAAACTTGCCAAACCCGATGATTTATTGCTTACTCAACACACCGGATATGTCGAAGTGCCATCTTTATCAATTATCGTTAACAATTAATATTAAAGGAGCATGTGGCCGCATATCACAAATGTTGGAGGATAAGGTTTTGTTTGTATGCGAGGACATTGCCTTGGTACCCGAAATGGACTCGGAAACCAAACAAATTAACGTAACCTAGAGATTGGGATTCTTCAAATACACATGTAATTTATAAGTGCTTCCCCAAGTGGTTGCTTGGGACTTGGTTCACTTCACCCAACACATGCTAGATATTATTAGGCTACATCCTTGCACCACTTATTTCTTAGTAGTGCATTAGCAACTTACATATCAATTAGGCTATTTAGTGTCACACGTGTAATAATGTAACTTACCCTAGTTTGAGGCGTATGCTAGGTTACACTAATAAGCAACAACTTCACCATTAGTGTCACCTCATGACACTTGGTGTTCAAGTGCGTTTACTAATATCTTGGCATGCGTGTGTTCAATAGTATTATGAGGTGTATGTCTGCAGGTTGATTAAAGTGTGCATAAATGACACTTGGCATTACTAAGCTCAAGAATATCTTGCTCTTACATATTAAATATAAACATATGACGTAGGCCGTTAGCATGTTCAATAATATCTTCCCCTTGCACACTGAAATGCAAGTACCACAATGTGAATAAAATTCAGTGAAATAATGTACTTATGTTGACAAATGGTCATGTTGGTGATTAGTGGACGTGACACTCTGAAACCTTTGGGCATCTAGTTTAGGTCCTTTGCAAATAATGCACATGACACAAAACAACATAGACGATGAAGTAATTTTCCCACAACGTTACTCGATTGTATACTGATGATATTTAGAGTTCGGAAATTTATGGACATTATGCCCCTTTTATTTTGAGCTTCCCCCATAATTTGGATACACTCAACTTGAGCATTGTTCACAATTGTTGAGCATTGGTAGCTAACTAATATCGGGTAGGGGTTATCGTAAGGACGGGCATGTGACCATGCTTTGTAGTTTCAATCAAACTCACTTCATACGGCCCGTTTAGCCACTCTAACTAAACATATGATTCACCGTTTGGTAAATCGAAATATTTTGATTCCTTAATATGTCTCATTTTGGACCTTTTTGAAGTCCACATATTGAAATTGGTGCCCCCAATCATGTAATTGCCACATACCTTCATCCCATACCTTCATTTGCAAAAAAATTAGATTGCTTGCGGTGTGAGAGGTTTGAGTCAAAGTCGGGTGGATAACATATATTCAAAACCTTGCACTCAACCATTTTGTGTCAATATGCTCTCTTTTGGTCCAACTATTGACAACCTCCATACCATTTATTTGTGTATAGTTGGAGAACAATAGGTGTTGTTTTTGCATGAATCTCAAAAGAACATGCAACCTATTGTAAACCCAAATTTGGTACACTTGAACACTTGTCAAGTACTAGGAAAACATGTATACAAACAAGAAGAAGGCTCTTTAAAAACATCAATTTAAAGCATAGAGGGGGTATCCTTAGAAAATGTTGAGTATGAGTATATGTATAAAATACATAAACACGTTCAATAGAGCTGGTGAAGAACTTCAAAATAAGTCTACCTTTGGAACTAAAGTGAAATTTAATAAAAACTACAAGTGTAATTAAATAGTTGAACAAAAAACAATGAGTTTTTAGAAGTATTCTTGTAGCGATATATATCCACGATCCTCAACACTGGGCGTATGAAAACGTGCAACAAGATTACTAAGGTAGACATGCATGCCTAATCCAACTACTTGTTTATACTGGACACATCTCTTTGAGTGATGTGTGGTTAGGTGTGCATCCAAGAACGGACACCAAAAGAATCATATCTGAAAGAGATTGAACTATGTACACAATATATCATGTTGAGCAGACTGGGTTCAATAGTCAAGATGATAGAGGGACCTATATGACCATTTAAGGAGCATTGTAATATTCACTTTGACAATGAATAAGATATTCATATGAACTCTAAGGATTACAAGGAAAGTTCCTACGGCCTCGATTCAAATTTTCTAACCGTCTCATACTAATTGTGTGCTTCACATCCTACCAAAAGTAGCAATAGTGACCATTTAAGACCCATCTACCTTTAGGTGGGCATGTGGTTATTAACCCTTGAGGGTTCAAGAGGCCCATTATGGGCTTCAAGACGTGGCCAAGGATTCGTGTTGTCTACATAAACTCATCCATTGCAAAGGTGAAAAAACAATGCGTTATATTATAACATGTGAATGGATATTTTAAGATAATTTGGCTTCAAAAATAAATTTAGAAATCCCAAAGTAGTCTAGTGGATTCAAATTGGAATGAGTTGGCCCTCAGTTTTGTAAGGAAGTTGCTTTTACTAGAGCCCCTTCATCCACGATATATAAGTTTACGTAGGCACCACAAATCTCAAACCTCAAAATGTTGTATGTATGTATGTATGTGTATACATACATACATGCATACATGCATACATATGAACGACTTTTTTGACACATATAACCATATGATGTCAGTGTCTTGGATCACCTTATGTCTTCAAATGATTGGAACCGTCATGCCTTTTGTTTGAAAAGGTTTCATGGGGCAACATTACCGGAATCTTTGAAAGCTCATGGTCCCCATGTGATGGGTTGGGTTGCAAATGGGGTGAGACGTGGTGCTTGACCTCATAAATTTTGCACACTCCAAGCTTCGAATTGGGACTTTTAAAACAAATATAAAATGTTGGGAGGCCTTGCTTTGGCCATGGACACGTACTTGCCCACATGAATCACAATGTTCTTTTCACATATGACAAAAGACACAAATTCAACCTTTTAAATGGCGGATGCTTTCTATGGAAAATAATTCTAAATCATTTGAACTTCCGGAGCAATTGAGATGAATGAGTCTACAGTATAACATTCCATTTCAAAGGGACTCATATTGTACTTTTAAATTATGAATATGAATATGAATATGGATATATTGATTGAATTTATGACTACGTGTTCACGTTTCACTGTCAATGAGTTAACTTAGACACCATAAAGCTCCAACCCTATGGTGATGGTCTTTTCATTTGCCCTCATTCTTTGACATGCCAATTTCAGTGCATGGCATGGTTGTTTGGATCGTTTCCTTGTTGTATTCTACTAGCTTGGTCCCATGTCATCTCGACCAACAAAACTTATATCAATATTTGCATTTAACTAGAACCTACGAGAGATTCAAGATTCCAGACCAATTATATTGAACAATATGAAGTCCAACCTAATTTTTATTTGATTCTAATGAATGTTCTACTTCATTTATAACCAAGAATGTTGTTTCGATAATCAAAATGAGAAAATCGATTATCCGCTTCAAGTATGGCTAATAAAATGAGTTGAAATATAGGGTTATAATAATTTTAACTTGTGTAATTTGGATGATAGATTTTATCAAGAAGAGAAAATTAGTAATATATAATATCATCATAGATCATGTGAGTCCTAAAGAACCTTCATCACCAACCGTGAAGTGAAACTACACAAACTTTGGAAGGAGGATTTTTGTTTGTTTCAAGGAGTAAAAGTGTCCATATACCGATATGGTCATCTAGCTCTTGAGTGCTTAACCCTTAAAGGAGGCCAAGTCTCGCTATACAGCCAAACACACAATTTATGAGGGCCTTGTCAATTTTGGTTGACAAGTCTCAAAATTTTGTGGCTTTTTTTATTTTTGTGTGATTTTGGAGCACATGAGGTGTGTGGTCACTGGCTAGTTTTTTTTGTTTGTCAAGTAGAGAGAAGATTTTATGGCTCGGAGTTGAACCACCAACCAATTCATTTGATTTTGGTATCCCTCCACTATTATCTAGTAGTTTATGGTCAACTAAAACCATTGAAACTTTATTTCATACATTGGCTTATGTCAAGGAGAAATTAGAGTAAAAAAATATAGTCATACTCGACATTGACGATCACATGCATATATTTGCATCCAAGAGCACAAAGGTTGCGTATTTGGACTTAAATATTCAGTAACATCATGGTATTCAACCAATTCAAAAAGTGCACATAAAAAATAAGTAAGACATGGTTGATTGTTGACATAGTCAGGTAAAAATGGAATTGTATGGCTCAACTACGTGTTTTTGGGTGCATGGAGAGGTCTACTATGGGTCTCTTGGATGCTTAAGGGTTAACTTAGCTTCTTGCATGTCAACTCCTTATAAAATCTTTCATGACAACATGCGCAAAATCCATGACTTGTTTGATTGCTAATACACCACACACACTAAACGTGCTTGGATTAGTGTTGGACATTTATATTGGTGAATGCATGGTTTCAATAATCATTAATAATAATGGTATCAAACAACCTATCTGATTGGTACCAAAATTGTAATACCAACTAATATTTTATATTTGGTGGGTATCTCAAGGTGAAATTTTCTTTTTGTATACCTGACTCCCAAGTCATTATTTGGGTCAATAGGGACCATTATAAATCATATTGATACTAGGATGATTTTACTAAGGTACAAATATTCTTCCATGGCAAGGTAGACGCATCTTATTCCAACATAGCAAGAATACAGGTGCCTATTTTGAGTGGTATGTGATTAGATGTGGATCTAAGAACGGACACCAAAAGGACATGCAATTGAAGGAGGTCACTAGACTACGCGCATTCTCAAAACATGCCAACCATTCTACACCCAATGGTTAACATGATGGGGGGAGGGGGGTATACGACCACTTAATGAACACAAGAATCCCGCACTAATTGCATGTTTCATATCCTACCAGAACGAGTACAAAGTGAATAACAGAAGCCTACCTTACATAGACCCTACTGGTATTGAAAACAAATGATCATCAAAGACCCATCATTAACACTACTCATCTCTTTGGTTGCGTTCTATGAGACCATGTATCATGGGAGAATAATTTTCCTTTAGTTTCAGGATTCCTCGTTTATGGGGAGCGCTCAAAAGGTGTGATGTGGAGTTCACAACAAACAACTCTAAATTTAAATTTTTTATGATTACAACCTTTCTCCTTGGAAAGGAACCATCATCTAGATGCTTAGTAATGTTATGATACCCTTACTTCTTCTTTTTGAAAATCCTCGTTATAGATACCGGAATGACATCAAAATAGAGACGACAATTCTAGTTGGACATTGCTTCGTACTTTCTAACACCTAGGTGGCATTATCTTCTAACGGGGTTCATAACGGTTAGGGGTCGGCTTTGGTGGGTCCTCGTAGACTAGGGCACAATGGGAATGTCACCCCACGCAATCAATCTTTCCCTTTATTTCGCCCGACCCCTTTTTGCCTCCTTTTACAATGTGGGGGTTGACAATAATAAGGATAGATGTCCACCTAACATCATGAGCCATTTGGCCATGTGAGTGAGAAAGAAAGAAAGAAAGAAAGAAAGAAAGAGAATTTGATGGTCTCACATGAGAAGAATGTTGGAGGATTGTTTTGAATTTCCTTTTCCTTGAGATTGTTTTTCCGCTTTCCTACACACGACTATCATCGAGTCGACTTTTGGCCATAGAAGACAAAGCTCTTGCATGGCTACCTTTGTGCATTTGTTTGCAAATTTCTTTGGCCAATAGTTGTTGTTGCGTGGGTGTGATTGTAGATGACTGATAGAGGGAGCACAATTCTCACTACTTATTTCGAGGCTTGCATTTAAAAAAAATTCTATATAAGAAAGAAAGTGCCGATATGCTAAAGATGCCAATAGCCATCCATTACAACTGCATTTGTAAATTTGATACGATAACCAAATGTGCAATCTAACTTTGATTTGAAACCGTGTTGATGTTTTATGTAAAGTATAATGTAACGGTACTTTACAAACAAACACTATAGTAGGTACACCAAGTGTGATGTTTAGTGTCATATGGCATTTTATGTCACTATGGTAACTTTTCGGATGACACTTCTTATGGATAAGTGAACAAATATTGTCGTGGATGATGGATGAGTTCATCCATTGGCCCAAATCCTACCTTCTTTTGAGAGCAACTTGTGATGAAATATTGTCATGGACGATGGAAAGTTGGATGAAGAATCGCTTGGTGAGTGACATTACTTGCAACACTGTAAATCTATAATGCCCCAAAAGATTTACAAGGAATGACAAATAATGTGGGGTTAGCATTTAGTGTTGGTGACACTACACAGCAGTTGGCAATTAGTATTGAGCAAGACAATTAGAGTTGGTGATATTAAATGTCATATTTAGTGTCGTTACATATCTTTTAACTCGATAGGATTTGGATGAACGTACTTACATCAATTTGAGTCCATTGAGGGCTAGGTTACACTCATTTTGGCGTTTCAAAAGAACATTGGTTAGGCTATAAAATAAAATAAAAGAAACCTCTAGAAAGCATCGAGCTCGAGTCACCATATGTATATTGACCAAGGGGATAAAACATGCAACATTCAGTGCAAAGATGCTACACTTATTTATCCCAATTAGTGTGCGTTATTATTTGGAGTTACGCAGTGCAATAATGTCTTATTCAAGAGCTCAATATCTACTAATCAAAGTTCAATAGCTTGTTTGGATATTATAGTACATAAATGACTTTGCTTGGTAAAATTATTCTCATTAAATTAGTTATAGCACTATGTAATTCCGAACAACAACACACACTAATTGGAATGATCAGTGTAGTCACTAAAGGTATGTGCAACTATTGTGGACATTAAAGATATCCGTAAAGTCCCTTGAAGAAGGACAAAACCTTGGGTTTGTTCCTTCTTTGAGAAACTATCTGTCAATAGCTTGGTAGTTTGTCATGTACCAAAGCCTATTTTGAAAGTCATGTGGAACTTTTGGGACCCCCTCTTTCCACTTCTGAAACTTTTAGAGAATTTCAAGATAAAAAAATAGGGTATGTGCATGGGACTTGTTGTCCCATATCCCGGATCGGCCTATGCAAGGCTAGCTTGGCCCACCCATTCTAGTAGGAGAAGCCAAAAAGTTGCTTTTGAATAGCCCGACATCACTCTTTTGTGTATGGTGATTCAAGCATTAAGAAAACTAGGGTGACTTTGTCTTAATTCTCATAAACTCAAGGGTTGGGACTAAACCCACAGTTTCATCGGTTTTACTTAATTAATAACTCTATTATACCTAAAAAGTGAGGATTCTCATACTAATTACATGGTCATATAGCTCCCCCCCCCCAAAAAAAATTATATTGACTATTACCTTTAGGATGGTTATAATATTTTTAAGCAAGCAATCCAATCACTTTCAAACACATGTCTTGGTATTTGCTCGTGGAGTCACATTGGACCATATACCACTAAAATATAGGTGTCCAATTAAGACAAGTAATTGAAGGCACATCTGCCTTTGTGAGTCCTCAAATTTTAAAGTTGCAAATTTTCTGCTAGATTGAGATCCATCGCGAGAGGGTTGGCTAGGTAGGATTAATTGGGGAACATCGGTGGCCTTGGCCAGTTACACACATGTTATGATCCACAAGCTTGCCAGAGAGAGGGAATTATTGTATACGAGCGTACCTCCCATCCATCCAACATAAAAACTTGGCCCCTATATAAGTTTGTTGCAGTTTCATTTCAATAATTCATCTTGAGTAGACTAATCCAAGGTCCTTATAGCTAAGTCCAATGTCAATTCAACTTTAAAAAGTAACCTTTGGGTTGCATACTATTTAAGAGCTTTTATGTTGGATGAATGAGAGGCACGTGTGTATACAATAATTTCCTCCCTCCAAGGTTGCCACACACAAACTTCAGCTTCAGCTCAAGCTTTGGAGCTTTGATGGATGGCAAGGTAAAACAATTCCCCTAAACCGGTGGAACTTTGTGTCAAGATTGAACCCGCTTTTTTCATGATCACTTCTTTCCAAATTTGATCCTTGAGTTGGACTTATGGAAATTTTAAATGGTGATGACTACAAATTCAAATTTGGGCTTGAATTTGAAAATTGATCCAAAATAAAGGAGGAACCCTAACTCCAACATTTTTTGGCACATACTTATAGGGGTTCAATTTTTTTTCCTTGGACCAATAAACTTGCAAGTTCGAACTTGAGCTTTCTACGATTGGCCCTCCACAAGATCAACTACCTGGTTGGACACAACACACACACACCTTCAAATACTAAGTGGTGGTTGATAAGGGTGAGTCGAACGGGCATTTCAATCACGCTGATCCCACTGAGGTCAAGGTTTCTTCTCTCTCTCTCTGGTGGTTGATGCCCTTAACGCTAAGATAAGTCAGAAGGTAGACAACTCTTATTTGGTTACTTTTCTTATTAGGACGCCTACGTTTTCGTGGTATGTGGTCTAACACGGTTCCAAAAAAAAAATGTGGTAAAAAAGGACTGGAATGCTTGCTCAAAAGATGATAACCATTCTAGAATCAACAACCAACATAATTGGATGAACCTACATGACCAGGTAACGAGCATGATAACCTTCACTTCGACAATGAGTGGGTTATTCATACGAGCTCCAAAAACTACAAGGAAAGTGGCTACGGCCTCGATTCGGATTCACTAATCGCCCTATGCACGTTTCGTGTCCTACGAAGAGTGGGCCAGTTAGGAAGAAGGTGACCATTTTAAGATCCTGTCTACGTTAAGTGAAGAGACGGAAAATTAATTGAGCCACAAACCACGAGACGTGCAGGGCGCGATCCCCAAGGCCTCCGACACCTGGGAGGGTCCATTTGGCACCCGCCTTTTCTGTAAGATTGTCAGAAACGTATAACTTAACGGATTACCTAACCTTACTTGGTCTGCTTGGGATGTGTGTGTGTGTGTTCTATGTATACAAGTTACTAGTTAGGGCCACTTTACACCTAGAGGCCGGGCCAATTCCCCTAGAGGCCGGGCCAATTCCCCTTGAGGCCGATTGCATGAAATTTTAGCCCTTTTTGGGTTGGAGGCCGGCCTCAACTACACATTATAATAAGATTATAACGGAGGCCTTTTTTCCATATGTAAAGACCTTAGGGTCAAGAAACCAACCTGATTCATTAAATCTAGCATAATCCAATAGATCTAGCTTTATCTAGTATAGAGCTGTTCATATTTCCACAAAATCCAACGGATATGGTTCGCTGAAAAAAATCATATTTTATTTTTGAGAGTTTTATTTTTTATTGGAACATGAAATTGGCCCCGAGGCCAAGAATTGGCCCTTCATTTTGGGTGCACCCAATTCAACGAGCTCGGGCCATGTCAGAATATGTATTTTTTGATTAAAAATTTCATACCACCAAATCGGGCCGACCTCTAGGTGTAAAGGGGTTGGGGCCGATTTCAACCTTTTGGCCAATCACAAGTGAGGAATTCAAGCCTCTTACACAACGAATTGGCCCGGCCTCTAGGTGTAAAGCGACCCTTAGTAGTACGTTTGTTGGCCGGCCATTGGCTAGAAAATGTCGAACCGGTGTCCAACAATGCCCTTGGATGCATTGTGAGTAAGTTAGGGCAACAATGTATGGTTGGCCAATACATATTGTTGTGTGTGAGGGGTTGATCGCATCGGCCACATAAGGCACCCTTCTCAAGTTGTAATAGTGTGAAAAGTGGTGTGCTAACATCTATTCCTGAACATAATCCCCACTAATTTCACACTTGGAACCGGATAAGTGATTGGGGCATGAGACTGGTAGAAAATAAGCGGCTAGTCGCAAGAGTGATCATCCCGAGTATTATCTTGCATGTGTGGCCGATTCTGGTTGGTTATCTGACGAAGACCGAACTTTGGCTCATTTTAGAGACCACTTTACATCAACAGTCGCTTGCAATTGGACTCTGCTTGAAGGAAGAAGAAGAAGAAGAAGAAGAAGAAGAAGAAGAACTCCGGTCTCCGGAGGAGGCCGGAGTGAATAAAGTGTCTATTCGTAAAACATCCTAGGCCATGCCTTACGGCATTGGCGTTAGACGTTGTTGCTTAAAGGACAAATTACTAACACCATATTGATGTGGCCGGTTCTTGTTGGTTGTCAAACTTTGGTCCATTTCAGAGACTACCCTTGGGTTTGTTCCCATATGGCAAAGCCTATATAAAAGAAAGAGGGAAATGGTATATATAAGTTATGGGGTGGACGTGAATACAAACTTGTTGGTTTTATGTGCTCATGGGATAAGGTGGAGTTAAGACTGTGTAAAGTCATCCATGAGAAAGGTGAAAACGAATTGCCATTACTACAACTTGAACCTTTCTACTTGCAGGCAATTTGACATAGAAATTGGCTTTTAATGATTCAAATCATGCCCCCTCCCCACTTGACATTAGCAAATAACCAAAGACTTCCCTAAAACCCGGGTAAAGCTCCCTCGGTTATAGCGGACACGCCCGGCTATCCCAATGCACCTACAAGAACTTGCTCCAGAGATTTCCAAGTAGGTTTTAGTTAAGTAGTTTTCACACATGTTTATTGTTTTATCTACCAACCAATGAATGTTGGATAGTTTTTGTCCCATCCCCAAATGCCTTAATACTTACCATCGGTTTTTGTTAATGAAGCTCCTCGTGCCCTCATAGCTAAGACTAAAAGCAACCAATCACAAGGGCGGGAGGCAACACTTTTAGAGGTCTTACATTCTTGCCTCATGTCTAGGTACCGATGGGAGGGTCGGTAGTTTTAGCTTAAAACCTCCACTTTTAAGCCATGCCACATCATTTGCCAACTAGGCTCAGCACTAGATAATGTCGATGGTGTGAATGCTCATTTTTAAGAACCCACTTTTAAGCTTAGCTAATGCCAAGTGGGGAGGGGGCATCAGTCTAGTTGAAACACATTGGTCTTGTTTTAAGTAAAGCCCCTTCCACCATGGCAGATGAGATGTGCATAACCACCACAAAGCTCCAACTAGGGTCATGCAACAATACACCTTCACGTATGCAACATGATGTTGGGGCTTGGGCTTCACGGTGCCTATGCATAGTCTAGGTACATCGCTAATGCCCCTTCCCCACTTGACATTAGCAAATAACCAAAGACTTCCCTAAAACCCGGGTAAAGCTCCCTCGGTTATAGCGGACACGTCCGGCTAACCCAATGCACCTACAAGAACTTGCTCCGGATATTATCAAGTAGGTTTTAGTTAAGTAGCTTTCACACATGGTCGTTGTTTTATCTACCAACCAATGAATGTTGGATAGTTTTTGTCCCATCCCCAAATGCCTTAATACTTACCATTGGTTTTTGTTATTGGAGCTCCGAGGGGCCTAATAGCTAAGACTAAAAGCAACCAATCACAAGGGCGGGAGGCGACACTTTTAGAGGTCCTATTTTCTTGCCTCATGTCTAGGTACCGATGGGAGGGTCGGTAGTTTTAGCTTAAAACCTCCACTTTTAAGCCATGCCACATCATTTGCCAACTAGGCTCGGCACTAGATAATGTCGATGGTGCGGAAGCTCAGTTTTAAGGACCCACTTTTAGGCTTAGCTAATGTCAAGTGGGGAAGGGGCATAAGTCCCAACCATTCACAACGTGCCAAGATTGTCCTACAATGTGTTCAGGACTGATACTCAAATCTTAGCAAAATTGTCAGCATGAACTTTGTCCAATATGTTCTTGATGTATTTTTTGAGAGGATGGGAAGACCTTCATGTTTATTGGGTCCCCCATGCCAATTTTGTAAATTGACGAGTTTGTTCCACGACAGGGGTATGATATATTTACATTGCCAAGAAATGAAAACCCTATATCTATCTACATAGTTAGATGGAGTACCCTATAGGGCAACATGCCTTCTATTGTTTGTGCCAAACGTGGCATCATTTGCAACAACACTTTCGTTAATATGTCCCAACATAAATCCTCTGTCCACTTCGCTTGGATGCCTAGGGTGTATGAGATGTTGTCCATGTGCAATTGCTTGGCAACATCATGGAAATGTGACTCTTGGTAATAGAAGACCATGTTGGAGTCCTCTTCAATCCATACACACACAGACTCTCTCTCTCTCTACACATTGTTGGCATGCTTACAATATGTCTGATTAGCTAGTTTTCCCGCACAATCCATAATATCACGCTCATCAAGGAACATGTCACGGTGCAACTCCTTGCCCATCTTCATGATGTGTTTGAGCTTTGTGAGGTGCTTGAGCATAACTTGGTTGATGTTGAAACCAAGCTGCAACTTGTCCTCAATCCACTTTCCGATTTCATGGAACACATGCCCCGAGAAATGCAAACATGCATCATATTTGTATGTGCCATGCACAACAATGCCAACTTTGTTAACATGGCCATATCTCTAATATGAGACCTCACATATGTTTGGCATTAAGTAAGGTTTGTCTTTCTCTTTTTCTTTTTCATGAACGTGCACATACACACATTCTTTTTTATGCATCCCTCATTTTCTTTTTGGTTCTCTTCCCCCATCCCCACTTTTTGTGGTTTGTTTTGTTTTGTTTGTTTGTTTGTCTCTTTTTTTTTTTTCTTTTTCCTTCCCCTTTGGACACATAATTCCCTATGTGTCCAAGATTATTTGGTGTACGCTTACATTTCTCGCCCAGTTTGGCTTTTGGATGCAAAAGTCCGGCCTCCCCGTGAGAACCATGGCACTATTGTCCATTGGCCCATATTCACATACCTAATTGCAAATACTTTGGTTTCCAACCCACAAGCAACACTTGTTATGGGGTTGGTGTTGCAAGTACTGGTGGGATGGACACATGTCATTGGGGTTAGCAGTGACGAGAAAGAAGATTGGGCAAGGTAAAAGAACAAAACAAAAAACATCAAAAGAACAGGTGGGTGCGGCAGCCAAGGGGCCTACCAAAAGACGCCATGTTGACCAATACATTCAAGGCTCTCACCTACCGCAAGGATAAGCAGTAAACCTTACCTTTGCAACAAGGGGACTCTTCAATAGAGTAGGACCGAAACTCAAACTCACATCAATGGTCACATTGATGTTTATTGGTTATTTAGTCATTGTTTATTTGACTTTTCTTTCTTTCTACATTTAAGACCTTCACTAAAAGTAATGTGAGGGGAAAATGTGCCTAGACTACACCTTTTTGTCTAATTAGTGTGGGTTACCGTTTAGAGGTATGCATTGCAATAACATTTTACCTAGAGTATATGTTTTTATCCAATTGAAACAAGTAGTTAGTATGCACACCAAAGAATATGATATAACTTAGTTGGTAAAAAAAAAAACGATAGTGTTGGTAAAGAGTTATAACAACACATAACTCCGAATGGTAACCCACACTAATTACACAATTTATTGTAGATGGGGTTTTGTTCTTTACCTTTTGGAGGTTGCTTGTGTCTTGCTTGCTTCTGTAACTTGTCATCAGCCTGCCCATAAGTTGACTTAAGTTACATCATAGTCTGCGTGAAGAGGCGGCAGATGCTGTCTAATTCAAGGCACCCAAGGCCACCGAGGTGTCCTAATACATAGTGTGTGGGTTACCATTTGGGAGTTTTGCTATAAAAGTTGCTAAAAACTTGTAATAGAATTATCATTCTTAATGAACTAAGGGCCACTTCACACACGAGCCAAGAGCCATGACCATGAAATTGTGAGAGCCCGAAAGAAAGTGTCCAAAGGCCGTCCCAAGACCACCTCCAAAATCATGTAGTGTGGTCACGGACCCTCAAGTGTAGTGTGAAGTCATATGTGATTGGGCCCTCAACCAAATGCTATTTCAATGAATTTCTATTCATGTGGGTCCTCACACGTGACACAATAGAGTTAATCAACGGTTGTGAGCGTCCGGAGTGCCATGATCTCCTGGTTTTGTGTTAGGCCTACCTTCAAGAGGTGGTTTTTCAAAATAGTCCAAGTGACCATGAACCATGATCCATTCAATGCCATGTAATAATCCATGTAGACTTTACATCCATCTTGCATTCACATACTATGTTGGTCCCTCAAGCGTAGTGTGAAGCGAACTTGGACCGGCTCCGCCTTTTCCACCAATGAGAGTGCTTGAAGTGTAATGGTCACGGGCTCTCGGTCTCGTGTGTGAAGTGGCCCTAAGTCTTGAGTCTCTGCTTCCACACTCCTTGACATGACCTTGACATTTGAGAGGCGTCCTCGTTGTACTTGTTACTTTCGGCAATGAACTTCAATTACATCCCGTTAGGAAATGAAATGTTTCTTTAGGTGTTAGTATATATTTTTTGGGGTGGGCATGGATAAGAGACCAATCTAAACTCCTTGTGTGTCATGATGTGAGGTGGATGTAGCTTATTCGGGTTCTTATCTTGACCTGGCATTTATATTTGAGAGGTGTGTGATTAGGTGTGGCTCCTAGAACAAATACTGTATCAAAAATATATGTGTTTCAAAGAGATCGGACCACATGTTCAGGCGATGATAATCATTCTAAGTCCAACAGTCAGCATAACCAAGGGACCCACATTAATGAGCATGAGAATCTTCACTTTGAAAATGAATGCGATATTCATACGACCTCTCAAAATCTATGGGGATAGTGGCTACGACCTTTATTGGGTTTGATAACCATCTTGTACTATTTACATGCCTCATATCTTACAAGAAGCGGGCTTATCGGAAAAACTAACCATTTAAAACCCATCCACCCTAGTTGTCGCACGCATGATGTCCAATACGAGAACAAATCTCAACTGGAGTGATGTTTTGCGACCACGGCAAGACACCCACCTCTTTGACCTTGGCCCCACCCAAGATGAAACATAATCAACTATATTATAGCATATACTTATCTTTTAAAAAAACAATATGTCCTCAAAAACAACATCGATTAAAAACCGCCAAATTAGGTGTAAGAAAACCTCACTTGAAATGATTTAACCACAACAACAGGGAGACCATGTTATGATAGAACCCCCTCTACCTCAGTACTAGTGGTGGGGCCCGACTCAAAGAGGCGGGTGTCTAGCCCTGGCCATGCCAAGTGTACATCTCCGAACCGCCAACACACTAAATCTACTTAAATCATGCATGCTGATATTTGATTTTCTAAGCACCTATTTGTTTGAGATCATTGCATGTCGATACTTCACCATTGCTGACTCTAATGAGTTGAAGTATCAATGGACTCTCAAATTCTAGTGCCCTGTCACATTTGCATTGGCCAACTCCACACCTGGGAAACTTACAGTGACTCAGAAGCCTTGGATGCCTATAACTTCACATGTAACGTTTCTTCTTTGTGCAGATGTTGTGTGTTACCCGACGCATGCCAAAGGCGGAAATAAATGCACATTCAAGTTCATTTCCATTTTGAAATCATGGCCAGAAAGTATTTTGATCTCTGATATTGAAGTGCCTTGGAGCATCCTATATATGATCCAAATCTGGTTCTGAAGCAGTGATCGGGGAGATTTTTGGGCATAACCGGTTGAGATCCTAGTGTTTGCAAGTCCAACCGGTTACATGTTGACATCCTCTGGTTTTCCTTCATTAAATTGGGGTATATTCTATAAATTCCTCTAAAATGATCGGTAATTTTCTTGCAGTCTTGAACTTCAATCGGTTATATCTCAAACTCAACCAGTTCACCTGTAACTAACTGCCGGTTCGACCTGATCATAATTCTGAAGTAGCTCCACGAAGATTTGGGTGAACCAACCCATACACTCCTTCCTTGTTGGATGTCTAGACCCTTGCCTCCAAGGAACCAATGTACATGTTGGTTTGCCCCAGCCCTCCATGAAGGGATGGTTTAGACTACGGTGAAGAAGTGCACCAATCAAGAATTTTGGGGGAATGGAGCAATACGATTGGTTTACGAAATGGATTCTTCACCAGCCGGGATTTACACTATGGCCAAGACTTTCTATGGTGGAGAACTTCAAGCACGGATGGAAAAATGACATGGCTACACTTTTTGTTAGGGGAGTTCTCCGGGTGTCAAGTTTCTTGGGCAATCGCAAACCCTCGGTCAATTGACCTCTGGATTGTGGTTCTACCTTGTCCACCATACTAACCGTTGCCTCAAGTAACCTTGTCTTGGGCTGAGATTCTTGACCAACTGGTGCACTTCTCCACTGTAGCCTAAACCGGCCCTAAGTAGTTGAAATCTTGTGATAGAGGCGGGCTAACTTGCACGGTTTTCTAGGGTGTAGCAAATTTCAAGTAATACATCCAGTATCCATGTACATAACATTATTCAGATGGCTTGTCAAGTAGTTGTAACAAACCATGTCAACCTGGGTATCTTCCACATTCTACTTGAATGCGACAACTATTTGGGAATCATAAGGAGCCCTATTGAACATCTTGCAGTATCTTAATAATGTTATGTACATCTTCATGCTCGTGCTCATTGTTTCAGTTTCTAATGTCTCATTGTGCATGCAAATATTACTATAATTCCCATAATGCCCTTTGAAGAGAGAGAGAGAGAGAGAGAGATTTTACATAGTAATGGCCTTTGGGAAAGCTGGTGGGCGATTTGCGTTGGTGATGCACCCTCCAATAACAAGGAGTAAAATGCCTCCATTCGTTAAAAAATGGCAATGCAACTTGTAAAGCTTCTATATCAAATATATGATGTATGTATCAAGATCCACATGTGCATACCACAAGTCTACATTCTAGTGTGATTGTCTACAATCTTGTATATAAATTCATAAGGTCATTGGATGGAAGGGTATTGCGATTGGTCAAAGCTCAAAGGACGGATGGACCTTTATTTTGGCAACTAGAATGGTTCCTTGTCGTCTCGACAAGCTTTGTACCCATGCATACAAGACTCCATTTAAGCATGGTCCCCCCACCTTTTTGGGAATAATGGGGAATGGTGGGGCGACAACCTCACCACCACCATCATGTCTTCTTTGATATACAAATAGAACATAGGCGCATTTTAACATCCTTTAAAAAGAAGAAGAAGAAAACAACCCGACTAATTAAAAACGACATCGTAAGGTCCTCACGTCATTTAGCATGACTACACCTTCAATGTGCATGCTTACATTTTCCACACTTCATGTACCTTGTCAATCACCATTAGTCTACAAGTAATCTAGATAGTTTGAATGCCCACAATCTTGTGACAAGCTCTAAGATGATTGGTCACAAGGTTTTTTAGATGTTGGGGTGTCCCATGCCCATTTAAAAGTAGGAACAAGCCTGACTTTTGTGCGACGTATTGCAATTGCCTAGAGGTAAAAAAAAAAAAAAAAACCAGATGGCGTTTTGTGTTGGCGTTTCAAACACAAACACACTTTTATATTTGATGAAGGTATATTCTCCATATTCATCTAAAATGATCAGCAATTTGTGTAAAGTCTTGAACTTTAATCATTTATTTCTCAAACTCAATGGGCCCATCTATAGGTAGTGGTCGATACATAAGGGGAGACCTATATGATCATTTAGTGAGAAAGAGAACCTTCACTATAGGAGTGTATAAGATATTCATACAATATTATAAGGAAAATAGCTACGGGCGCGATTTGGAGCTGCTAATTGTCATTTTCCATTAACCACGTGTTTCATATCCTACGAGAAGTGAGTCATGTAGAGCTGAAAGTGTCGTTTCAATTAAACCCACATGAAAACCTCGTGCTTTTTTCTACTCTCTAAAAAATGTCCATTATTTTAAGAGAATCCACTGATTTAAGGTGACAATGCATTACGTCCCTCGTAATGTCCGTTGTAGAGTGCTTTGCCCCACAATTCATAGCTTTATGCAAGGGAATTGCCATTAGGGTTGTGTACGTATTCCCCCTACACTTGACTTATACCATATCCCCACTAGGACCCACAACCGACCCACAACGGTGGAAAATACTTCATCTTGATAGGAATTAATGTCTTGTATGCAATGAAGTGAACAAGGCGAAATTGTAGTACATTACATCCAGTGAGGTTACTATGAATAGGACTAAAAATCCTCATAGGTAGTAGTAAATTTTTGGAAACGCATGAACTTTCCCTATCAAGAGGGAATCCTCATACTGCCAAGGAGCAACAACTATCCCTAGTGTGGGCATGTCATTACCTTAAAATCATGCTCATGCTCAAATCTCCATTTGTTGATATGCATCACATACTCCTTTTGTCAAGTGAACTATCTTGTAACAGAAGTTGGGGGCCGATTGGTGGTAAGATTATTTTGCAGAATGTGGTGGCCAATTTCGTTTAGTCCATAACATTATTTGGCTGAATGACTAGGTTGGGTGGGGTCGGGAATATGTCATGTAAGGTGCTAGAATTATACCTTACAAATGCTTGTCAATAGGTAAATTCAGTCTAAAACCCAAGTGAGATTCGGGTGAAGCATTGGCACTGAATATATATTATTATAATAGAACTGATGATAGTAGCTAAATAATGTTATGTCCAATCATTTAGTTGAAGCAATTAGAATGCTAGTTGATATTTGAGATGCCATGGTGGACATGTAGGCTACCCTCCTACAAGTGAAGAGAGGTCGAGCCTTAGGGCCACTTCCCACACAAGCCAAGACCCATGATCATGAAATTGTGAGACCCCAAAAAAGTGTCCAAAAGCCGCCCCAATACACTTCCAAAATCATGTAGTGTGGTCACGGACCCTCAAGTGTAGTGTGAAGCCACATGTGATCAGGCCCTTAACCACATGCTATGTCAAATCACACATGAAAAAATATAATAAATCAACGGTTGTGAGGTTTCGGAGTGCCATGGTCTCCTCGTTTTGTGTTAGGCCTACCTCCAAGAGGTGGTTTTTTTTTTTTGAAAATAGTCCAACATGCGAACATGAAACATGATCCATTTGGTGCCACGTACGAATCCACGTAGACTTTACATCCATCTTGCATTCACTTACTCTGTTGGTCCCTCAAGCGTAGTGTGAAGCGAACTTGGACCGGCTCCGCCTTTTCCACCAATGAGAGGGCGTGCTTGAAGTGCAGCGGTCACGGGCCCGCAGTCTCGTGTGTGAAGTGGCACTTACCTTCGCCGGACGCACTTTACAGCTGACTGGTTGACTCCCGCATCAATCTCATGGGGTGAATGCAGTGGATCAGCACGATTCTCACACGAGATTTGCATGGGCTTCTGAGAAATGTCCAAGTGGAATCTTTGCAGCTTTCCCACGCGCCGTGCCCATCCTCATCGCATCTTTACACCCCCTTCAAAAGCCCCCGCAATTGCCACCATTCTTCAAGCATTCCCATCCTGACTGCAGTTTATCAGTATACACTCCCCAGTGTAGCGGATTCTGCATTGTTGTTGTTGTTGTTGTTGTTGCGATCTATCGTAAAAAGTCGAGAGGAACGGTTTAGGATTGTGGGTGGGTGTTTTTGTGTGCAAGTATGGCGAGCTCTGTGAGGTATGCTCCCGTGAAGCCACACTTGGTGGTGAAGCCCCACCAGGTGGAAGACGCCATCGCCTTCTACAAGGAGGCCTTCGGAGCCGAGACGGTGAAGACGCAGCAGGTGAAGAAGCAGGACAGCCAGGGATCAGTGACGCATGCCCATCTCAAGTTCGGTGACTGCGATTTCCTCTTGGTGGAGGAGACCGCCGAGCTCGGCTCCAGGTAAAATCAATCATGCATAGGCAAACCTTGACGAATTACGGTCTCGCCCTTGGAGCACGGAAATTTCTATTTGTTGCACATTTCTCTGTTGCGACGCTACGTACAGACTAGATTTGAGTATCATGAGTTTCGAAGAGCTAAGATCTGAGATGCTTGGCTGCTTGCGTTAATCAGTTGGCAAGGGAGTAGTCTAGGTAGGTTGAGTCTGTGCGGGGAAGGTTTTGTGCATTGTAATCCTTCTAGCGAAGTATTCGACATCCCTTCCCTCATTACTGTCGGATCCTAACCTTGATTACATAACAGCAGTGCGTTGATAAACACTAAGTGATTTGAAAGTCTAACTTAGAATGTATTAGAAATGGCCATTGGATGGACCGGGCGGCCATGTAATTTTCATCAGAAAGAGATTATGCACATCCTTGACGATCGTCTTTGTGATCTATCTGCTAGATGGACTTTCTGAACGAGGCGGATTTCTTCAAATCTGCGGTAACTGGTTCAACTTGAGAAACCTCAGGTGGATCATGGCATAATCTCGCTCTGTGAAGCCCAATCCGATGCTTTCTGTTATAAATTACACAGCTTATTCCAAGGCATTAAAGGCACACACATACTCGATGTATTGACAATGGTATGAAAAATCTTAGATAAAGATTGAGTCCGTGTAACATGAAACGTCGAACGAGTGGAGTGACTTGAAAAAATCGATCTCACTGAAGTTTGTTGCTGATGTTCCTTCCGTTGCTTGTCAATTGCAGTGTGCATAGTACGGGGACATTGCACGGCACTTCCATTATCCTCCACCTGGACTGCAGCAACGTGGATGAGGCGTTCAAGAGAGCTGTGGGAGCTGGTGCCACGGTGTCGGAGGAAGTGGCAGATCAGCCGTGGGGACAGCGCTATGGCAAGGTCATCGATCCCTTTGGCTTCGTCTGGAGCTTCGCAACCCCCCATCACAAGCACTCGGCGTAGATTTCTGTTGCTTCCTCGTCTGTTAGAATCGGCATCATGGCCGTCCGGGGAAATCTAATTTTGAGCTGAATCCTGCCCTTTCAAGTGTTGGAAACCTACAATTGGAGAGTCAAATTAGCCCTGGTGTCTTTCACCATCACATGGACAGATCTTGTGATGATATTTGTAAATCTTGCGACTTGTGTATGAAGAAGTCCCCCTGTCCTTGTGGTTATGGATGGATACTGTGCTGTATGGTATGATGCCTGTCAGTCAAGAGTTTTCAAAGTTCTGTTGAATGGCTGTCTGAGGCATTGTAGAGTATATTAGGTGTACACATTTCCAATGCTTTTGGAATCCACAAGTTTTGCAACTGTGACTGAAATAAGTAGCAGACGAAATTTCATGCCTCATTCGTGATGGCGCAATCATGTGCAAAGGAATTTGGTTGAGTTCTGGTCAGTGTGATCTACTGTAAACTAGGTTCAGACACAGCTTACTTGAGTGATCGAAATTCTTTGAGGCACTGGGCATCATTTAGCCATTAATCCATGCCCATTATATATAGATCCCATTCAAATGACTTTCAATATTGACAGAACTCAAGAAGATAGTGATGTTGGGTCACAAGAAATGGGAACCTGAGATAGTTTGGCAAACCCAGACAGAACTTTCCCCTGTTTCTGTTATCTGCTAGCTCATTGACATTCACTGTGCACGCAGATTACGCCAAAAAACCTTGAAGAGAATTAGAATTCTATATTACATGCGGCCAACATCTCCCCTTCTGAAAGGAACAAATTCAAAGTAATTAGTTCAGTTCAGTTCATTCAGGACTCGTGGATATCGTAGTGGAGTGCGCAGCAAATGGCTGCGGACGAAATTTGGAATCGGCCATCATCTCGCACTAATGGCGTGTCTCGCAGCCTAGGGAAGTGGGTGAAGAGCTTAAAGTGTCCATTGAAGACTTGCTTACCTTAAAGTTCGTGGTTGTGTTTCTAAATACGTTGTGCTCGTATAGAGATCCAAAGATGGAGACGTAGCCCGAGGTTGGCCTTGTCACTGACAATATTGAGGCTTAGATTGTCTCAGAAAATGGCCATGGTGGCTTGTGAGTTTTTCCATTTCATTATCTTGTATTGCGAATCTCGCAGGCACTGCATGTCAATCAATCCGAGTTGATGTGTGCGGTGTTTCAGTCGCGCGTTTCTAATACATTGGTTGAATTTGAGTTTGCAAATGGAGGTCTAATCAATATACTGGTAGAATGATATTTTCAAAATGGCTGAAGTTGTGAAATATCCCTTTGGCTGCTGTGTCCCTTCGATTCTTCTTGCACCACTTTTTGATCAGCCCTGATAAAGGGTTAAACTTGATTGAAGTACTGATACATTCAGCGACAAGAATTAAGCGCTTCAAAACCATAATTACTTAATGGCGGTTGTCCTGTTTATGTCATCTGCAGGATAGCACCTTGAATCATTGAGTTTGGCTGAGTGCACTAGCTACAGTAGTCAAAATCCCATTGTGCCAGCACTTGGTGAAGCATTCACCACAACCATCGTACGTATCAGATTCAGATTTATACATGTTATCAGACACAAATGCTCTACTACTTTATGGTGTGGCCCTGAACCCTAAACCCTGCACACAGCATCATCTGACCTTCATCAAAGCCCCCATACGTCAGCAAACTATCCTTTATTTCTGTAGCGAGTGTGTAGAAAATGGAAGTGCAGAAGGACTCCGGCTATGGAAATGCGGAAGTCAGCCATAATGCTTTGAATCCAGGTGAATTCATGTACAGATTGACCTACATATACAGGAAACGAGAGCTTCAATAGATCTACAAGAGTACATGTTGGATGATTGTGCTTTGCCAGATTTCACCACTCTCACTAATAATATCAAACTCCTATGTACTCAACACCTCTTAATGCAATTGCAGCAGGCATCCATGGGGAAAAATAGAATCACCGCAATCAATCGGTCTGCTCAGCTCACTCAGAAAGTATTTAGTACACGCTATCTTACAAAAAATCCCTCCTCCTCGATGGTGATGCAAATTCAACATGTCGAGTGCGCTGAATCCACTTCTTAGTTGGATTCAGCCATGGTCACGGACGTTGAGAGATTAAGCTTACCTTCCACACCGTGATCATGTACTGATCGAATTCCAAAACTCCCTGTTGCATATTCACATCAAGCAATCAAAGTCAGCAGGCACACCATTTTCTAGGAGCCTCTTAAGAAAATCGACCATTCTGGCGAAAACCAAACTGCAATTAACTAGCCTCCGGCTATGGCGATGACACGCAATGCCATACGCAGCTACAAGAGTGCATACTCTCACCTGAAAGAGAACATCGTCAAGTGTTTCCACAAACTGAATGCACCTCCAAGGCCACAACTGAATGTTGGCCGAAGAGTGAGAAGGAATTGCTCAACCAGTTCCAATTGAAAAGAAATTCTGCGTCTTCGAATTGGTTGACCAATTCCTTCTCACTCTTCGTCCAACCTTCACTTCTCCTGGCATCCATCGATGAAAGAACGTCAATAATTTGCCTCCTCTTTTCTGTCACAACAAACTTGTCTCTCACTCTTTTTCTCTCTCAGCAACGTTGCAGATTCGCTTAGGACTCACTCGATCATAACTAAAAAATTTACTGACCTTCAAAGCCTTACCAGGCTCAACAAAATGCAGGGATATGAGACACTGCGCCTTGCACTATGCAGGCTTGCTGTGTAATTGACATTACCACATTGTAAAAAAGCACCGATGACCTTCCAGGAAATTCAGAACATTGGTTTCTTGATTCCTGCAAGTCGCATAGAGTTGAATTGGTCCATGCTGCTTGAGTATCAGTGAGGAATATCGTATCAGACCTCAAGGCAACTCAGTTCGGGTTCCATGTCGGAGATGCTCATTCTCTTGTGCTTTCCCATGTCCGACAGCATTCTTCCTTCGCATCAAACAAGCTATGGATTAACAAAAGCAACGGCCATAAGTCCTCGAAATGTTGCACTTCGTAGCTAGCCCCATATTCTAGAAAACCAAAGAACACCACGTAAGGACTTTCTTTTACTATCTTCCACCTTATGGATCATCTCCAGTCTCCTCACGAAGACATTCCTAAACTTTGTCGGCACGACACTTAAATATCCTGACCTTATCCATGTTGAAATTTGCAGATTATAAATATTCGAGCTAAGTAGCAAGAGAATACATTCATATTCTTCCCAAATTCTTGATCTGGCTGAATGGTGAGAAATTCATATGGAATATCCTTACTTCGTTCGTCATCAAAGCATTGTCGACCAACTCCAGTTCTTTATCCAACATATATCCTCTTGCATCTACTTTCTGTCTCGGCAGCTGGAGTGCCGTTGAGGGAACACCTTGTCGTCGCTTAGGTCGCTCCACTTCGTTGCCTGAATCTGCAAGTCCGTCTGGTATGATTCCGGCTGACTCCTCGACTCGTCCGTTCTTCTCCTTTGTTTGATGCAAATATATCATGCTCTAGTGTCGGCGTGTTCATCAGTTTGTTCATGTATGAGTACAATTCGAGTTGAATTTGATAGGAACGGTTTCCTCGCATGTGGATCTGCTGAGGCATTCTTAAGGCGATCTCATAATGCAAAGCAGATTGTAGAATATTCTTGTCGATGTGATTTTTTCAACGATTTCCTGTCTGCAAACCTACTTTATGCTTATTAAATACGCTTTTGTAGTTTTGGCTGAAATTTTCGTTCATCACAACTCTAGGCCTGTCACAGAAGTACTCAGTTCATCATCCCAAGTTCTACGTCTCTTCACGTGAAGAAAATAGTACTCGTCTCGCAGATCACATAACTCTTCTCCCTCAAATTACTTTGTCGGCAAGTCTACATGTGTTTGCCCACGTCACATTCACTAGTTAGGTAGTATGACGGGTGAACATCCTAAACGAACATCGCCTTCTCTCAGCTCGCTATAATTTCCACCAAAGAGTGACACAAAGTAGGTTGACCAATTAAACATACTTCTAAGCACTCACATACAAACTAAGCTGGCACATGTTCTTTTTGCTTTGATTCTTCCTTTGAAATACCTATGCAGTTCTCGTATAATGTGCTAACGAGGTGATGGAAATGCGTGGTTGGTTATGGGTATCATAATACGGGATACAGATATCATTGCCAAATTTTCGAGGATGCCCTCGCCAACAATCTTCATAGGCTACTTTCTGATGACCACTCTCGTAGTGCTATTGTTCATGTGGGATGGCGCAACTGCATCTCTATACTCCGTGGACATCGTCAACCAGATGCCGATCGGCGGGACGATCACATTGCACTGCCAGTCGAGGGACAACCACCATGGGACTCGCACTCTCTCCCCAAGGCCAAACTTATGGGTTTAATTTGGCTCCAAGATGAATATCTTTTGGCTCCAAGCTTTTCAGCTGCGAGGTTTTTTCTCCCTCGGGCCAGCAGACTGGCTTCGTGGTGTGGAGCAGCCCAATCCTCAGAGATTTGGTCTACCTGCAGCACTGCTTGTGGAATGTGAGGTCAGATGGATTCTACGCTATGGAGGAGGGTGCCCCCGTGCAGCCCAAATTTATGCATCCGTGGTAAACTCGGTCACCAGATCAGATATTGTACAAGATCAGTAAATAATTTCAGGACATGAGAGTTGGTGGTGGGGTTTTTAATTTGGAGTCGGATCACGATTCACCTTTAACTTACATCATGTTGTGAAAGTAGTGCAGTGCTGATCCTGGATGTAGGCATTTATTGTAAACACCAAATTGTTTTGTCAGTAACCTGCAATACCAGGAATGAACGGGGAGAATCAACCACTAGTTACAGATGAACCGGTTGAGTTTGAGAAATAACCGGTTGAAGTTCAAGACTTTAGAAAAATTACCGATCATTTTAGAGAAATATATAGATTATACTTCAAATTAATGAAGAAAAACCGAACGATGTCAACATGTAACCGGTTGGACTTGGAAACATAGGATCTCGACAGATCATGACCAAACATCCTCCCGGACACTGAATACGAGTCTGAATTGAAAGGTCTCTCTCTTGTCAGAAAGTGATTCTTCTCTGCGTCATTCCTGCAAGCTGGTGGTACTTTTATCTACCTGAGTCCATGTGGTAACTTTTCTGTGCAGTTTTCTAAGATGATCCATGATTTGTTTTCTTTTGGGGTTTAATTTTGGTGGTACTGATCAGAAACATCATGTGATGACGTTCCCTCTGTTTTGTTGTCAGGAATGAATTGAAGTGGATGACTCACAACATGAAGCTTTCCAATTCGGGGAATTTTCGTGAACGCGTTTCCTGGATCCGATGCTCATGGATATAGGACTCAAAAATGAAATGGCTCGATTTGCTTGTGATTCATGTAATTGTCGCTGTATGAGTCACTCATTACTCAACTGATGAGCTGTGTGCAGTTGCCAGTGTTAATGGACACACTTTGTCAGCAGAATTTGGCAGTCGTTGTTCGGAAGGTGTGTCCATTGCTTTGAATCATTGGACCATTAAGATGGCTCGTTTTCTCAATTGGACCCTAGATTTGATTGGTATGTGGTTCGGTGAGGATCAAAGAGCAAACATCATCAAGACACATGTTTAAAAGAGATTGGACCACATCTTCAAATATTAATAACTACTCTACACTCGATAGTGAACACAATTGGGAGGACATATGTATTCAGTTAAGAAATCAACAAACATGCATGTCCGATAATCATGACTAAATCAAGGGAAGCCCAATTTTCAATCCGTTTTTTGTAGATGTTTCAACTCATATTTACTAATACAAACATGAGTGTTGTTGTGTAAATCTAATTGGTAAAAGTTGGAGAACACAAAAAACAATCCAAATAACACCCACATACCTTAGGTTAGGTCAAACGATAATGGCAACTCCTAATTTGGCCTTTTCTTTCTTTCTTTTGAAACCAAGCTTTGCTCTAGTGACCGCACCCCCAACTTATAGAAGGCCCTTTGGTGTTGTTGTTATCGTATGCTCAAGGTGGGTTTACATAGTTGGGGTCCAGGTCCAAGAAACTTGAGATCCAGTATACTCCCTTAATGGACCTTACTTTGAGTCTGAAGTTGGGATCCAAGCTTGGTTTCTCAAACTAGTAGTATCATTTCAAATTAGTATACCATCACTTCAATTCTTCATACTCCATAGGTCCAAAATTTTGCTCTCAACCAATAGGATCGCTCAATTATAGAGTTGCTTTGGTCTTGGACAGTAGTGCATACCACCTTGAAATGCAAACCTCATAACAATTCATCAAAAGTGTGTGTTAATTTTGGTTATTTTTTTAAAACAAAAAAACAAAAAAAAAGCTTTCAGAGCCATTCCAGAGCCATTCCAGATGAGTCCTATAGAGCTGCAGAGGCCAAGCAAGGACCTTCGCTACCTAGGACAGTACCCAGTGCTCAACCAAATTGCATTCTATTCTGCAATGCGCATATCCAAACTCAGTGCAAAGTTGCTTCGGTGTGTCCCAATCTGCAAGATATGGCATTCTTGTTGTTGCTTTTGAAGAAGCTCATTTGTATCTTGGTAAATCTCCACCCAAACCGCTCAATATTTCCCTGGTTGATGACTCTCTCGATGGTATCAAGTGAGTTGCCACATGACACTCATTGCTCAAGCACCCCTGGGAGTGGGAATTGTCGTATACGAGCGTACCTCTCATTCATCCAACATAAAAGCCCTGAACTAGAATGCAACCTGTAGGTCACTTTTCTTAATAATTGATTCGACACTGGAATTGGCTTTAAAGACCCTGAATTAGTCTACTCAAGGTGAATTGAGATGTATCGGCAACAAACCTATAGGAGGGAGGTTCTTTAGAGAGTAGACAAACCCATTTCCGATATCCCCCCCCCACACACAAATCTTAATATATAGTGTCCCCTAAAGTTGTGAAGTTTGAGACATGCAAGCATCATTTTCTAACGTGATGATAAAAGTTGTGAAGTTTCACACATGTCGCCATCACATTCGGCGTGATGGAAAAAGAAAGTCAAAAGGGCACGGATTTGGGTTCCTTGAAAAGGCACTAATTGTACTCAAGTTTTCGTCTCCCGGTTATTGGATTTAGGTCGACTTATGCTGTAAATATGGGGTTGAGAGAGAATCTTGCCTTTAAACATTTAAAATAAGTTCAAAACTTGTGATTTTTCTTTATTAAACGTTGTGATGTCAATTTCTAGACATGTGAAAAATCACCACAATATCACACATGTACTACACCCATGCAAAATTGTTGAAGTTAACGAAAATATATTTGTCTACTCTATTGGATGGATGAGAGGTATGCTTGTATATGATAATTCCCTCCCTCCAAGCACCCCTTTGACAACTATGGCCTAATTACATCAAACTTTTTGTAGAGAGTTTACTACATGTACTACATGTACTTAGTCCGAAGACATGCATACCAAGTACAAATAACCTAAAACACCAATAATTGCATTCACTCACAGTTTTGGTGACACAAAAAAAGGACACCTACTTTCAGACCTTGGACAACTAACCAACTAATTCAGCTATTAGTTAACTAGTTGCCTTTTGTAACTATAGTTGTTCGCGATTTGACTTGCCAAAAAATGTAGTTAACTATAGTTGTTCTAAATTTGGTTTACCAAAAAATATAGTTAACTATAGAATGTTATATATATATATATATATCTAGTTAACTAAAGTTAAGCGCAACCTATTCAAGGAATTCTGTTGTAGTGTTGTAGTGTCACTAGTGTGTTATTTGTGTTGGTGGTGTACATGGAAGTTAATATTCTAGAACGCAACACTATGAGTGATCGTATAAAGGCTTTTCTCAACGATCCTCAGTGGCCTGAGCATATTAAAGATCCTCAACTGAAGCAAATCAAGAGGCGATCTTCTTCAAATATATAATAATACTTTAAAAAGATTATAATCAACTATAATTGTTCTTAAGTTTCTCTAATTAACTATAGTTAAACATAGTTATTTTGGCAGTTGTCCAAGGTCCGCCTACTTTTCCAGACATTCACCAGGGCATTCCACGTCCAGAGAGACTTCATAGCAGGTGTGATGTACTCTGGAGGCACTTCACAATTCCCAACGCTCTAAGGTAGGGGTGGCTATTTCCGTCCAAATTTCAGATGTGCCTAGTTGGGATGCTGAAACTATTTTTTTTATAAATTTTGAGCGCTCCGCAAAGCTGGTGCAAGAGCAACTATGAAAAAATCAAAATTTTCCAGCATGTTTATGATTTCCTACAAATTTTTAAAGGAAACCTTGTAGAGTGACCAACACTCACACATAGGGTACGTGGTATATCCACCGGGTGGATTTCTAAAACCGACCGCTGGCAGCCAATGAAATGTTGGCAGCGTTGTGAACAGTAAAAGCACCTTGATAGGTGCTTTTGTAAACCCGGGTAAAAGCACCTAGAAAGGTGCTTCCAACATAGGGGTCGACTTTAGGACCCGCACAGAAATTGCCACCCCTACCTTAATTCTGAGAGGCTCCCTCCTTCCAGGCCGACCTGAATGGATCGCCGGTGACCAGATTCCGTGTGCTATTTAATTATGACTGGAGTTAGAAGCAATGATTGGGGAGAACCGGCAATTAGTTACAGATGAACCAGTTGAGTTTGAGAAATAACTAGTTGAAGTTCAAGATTGCAACAAAATCACCGATCATTTTAGAGGAATCTACATAATATACCCCAATTTTATAAAGGAAAACCGAAGGATGTCAACATGTAACCGGTTGGACTTGCAAACACTAGGATCTCAACCGATTAGTATGCCCAAAAATCTCCCCGATCACTGACTGCACGACTTTGAGAACACTAGAGCAATGATCGGGGAGAACTGGTAGTTAGTTACAAATGAACCGGTTGAGTTTGAGAAATAACTGGTTGAAGTTCAAGACTGCAGAAAAATTACCAATCATTTAAGAGGAAATCTGTGGAATATACACCAATTTAATAAAGGAAAACCAAAGGATATCAACATGTAACCGGTTGGACTTGCAAACACAGGGTCTCAACCGATAGTATGCCCAAAAATCTCCCCAATCACTGACTGCATGACCTTGAGAACACTAGAGCAATGATCAAGGAGAACTGGCAGTTGGTTACAGATGAACCGGTTGAAGTTCAAGACTGCATGAAAATTACCGATCATTTTAGAGGAATCTATGGAATATATCCCCAATTTAACAAAGGAAAACCGAAGGATGTCAACATGTAACCGGTTGGGCTTGCAAACACTAAGGTCTCAACCGATTAGTATGCCCAAAAAATCTCCCCGATCACTGGTTAGAAGCCCAGCAGTTTGTCATGTGCACACATCTGCAGCTCAAACCATCACAAGTAGCATTGAGTCGCCATTGATCGAAGGCAAGTGTTGGTTGTTGTTGTCAAGAAAATTACAGAGGTTCAAATCGTGCTTTCACATTTATGATACCCTTGAGGGTGACTTATAAATGGGTGGGGCTGGGAATATGTCATGTAGGTGCTAGAATTATACTTTATGAATGCTTGTTTGTCAATAGATTCAGCTTGCAAAATGAGTGAGATTCAAGTAAATCATTGCCACTGAATATTATTAGAGTAGAACGGTTAGTAGCAGTTGAATGATGTTATGACTTGGGTAAGTGTTAGTATTTTCCAATTAGTCCTATTCTAAGTCAATGATTGGTCTTTTGAAGAGAGCTTACGTATTGATATTGGAATATGTGGATGCAAGTGTTCACAAGAAAAGGAAATTAAATCAAATTTGCACGCCGTTTTCCGTTCACGTGAATTTTTGAGCTCGTTGGTCCTACTATGTGCAAGTGTCCCCTTGCTTCATGTGTGGGCGGTTGGATGGGCTCCTGTTTGTTATCTAGTTTCCTTTTGTTTGAGGGCTAAGTATGTTAGGTAATTTACAGCAATATGGTGGTATGGAGGAGTTGACACAATACATAGGTCTGTACTTTGCCAAGTCAAGAGTTGCACAAGTTGGGCTAGGGATTCGTGGTGTCTATGCAAACTCATCCATTGGGTTGGTGAAGACTCAAAGGATTATATTATAGCCTGCAAATGGATTTTGCTGGAAGATTTTACTCTAGAATTAGACCCCAGATTAGTGGAGTGGAGTGGAGTCTAGTTGGAATGAATCAACCCTCAATCTTATAGAGAACTACACTAATTATCCCATTTAATGCGTGTGATACTACTTCTTGAAACATGCCCTAATTTGCCAAATCTCAATTATTAGTGAGGCCTGGATTTCTTACCGAGTGATACTAAATTCAAGAATACATACTCATTTACCATAATTATCAAGAAAATTAGTGTGAGTTTAACTTCTAAGGTGTTTCTGGAGTGCATTATTTTGTTTCAATGAGCTCGAAGAGGCTTCTTTCTAGTCGGAACCACTCACTCTTGAGGCATCTCCTAACACTAAGAAACTAAAGAGAGCTTGTATTGAGAGTTTTTGGCACTTTAACACTTTGGGCTCTTGAAACCCTAGATCTTTAAGTTGCACTAATTCTCAGCATAAAGAAATATAGTACCAGCTTCACTAATTTCCCACATAGCCCACCCACGGGTAGATCACTCCATTGTCAAGTTGAACACCACGTGCGACCAAAAAAAATCTTCTTTTGGTAAGTTGCACCACCAAAATGGGTCAAAATTTTATCAATTTTTTTTCATGAGTAGATATACACAATACCTATGACATAGTCAAAAGTGGTAACTAAATTTGATGATTTGTTTTTTTCATAAAATATACCATTTCTAACTAGAATGACAAAGAATTGAACTAAAAAATTTACTAAAAGAAATAAAGATGACTAAAAATTTCAAAAAAGTATACAAAAGATACTATCAATGGTTATGTATATGTAGAAAAAATATCATAAAATTTAAAATTATATATGGCATGTAATATAGGGGTAGCAAACTTTGTCCGCACGTGGTGTCAACTTGACAATGAAGTGACCTCCCCGTGAGCCCACCCTCACTAAATGGGACAATTTGTGTTACATTTTTACTACATTGATTATCCAATTAGTGCATGTGGTACTAATTCCCAAAACACGTACTATTTTGCCAAGTCTCAAAATTAGTGAGGGCTAAATTCTTACTAAGTGATACTAAATTCATGACTACATGCTCATTTACCATTCATTGCAAGAAAATTAATGCGTGCTCTAAGGTGTTTGTAGAGTGAGAAAAAATAAATTATATGCAAAAGTGAATAGTTCTAGGATCAATAATGCACGTACTTTCATTGAATAGTGATGTTATGAAGAGTATTTTTAGTGAAAAGTGCGGGGATGAACGGTGCTTCCTAGATCTTTTGGTGGCAATAATTTCATAGCATAAAGAAATTTTCACATCACCTTGACTAATTTCCCACACACACTATTAGCCCTCCCTCATTGATTGGGGTAATCAAGGTGGATCCCCTTCATCCATGATGAATAAGTCTTCATTGACACCACGAATCCCAAGCCTAGTAAAATGAACGTGAACCAAGAGAAGTGATCATGCACCAAAAAGTGAATGTGCTGATTTTTTTTTATATATGCCCAAAAAGGGCATTTCAAATAAAACAATTCATGTTTTACCTTCTTCCCTTCTTCCTCCCTTCTTTCCTCTTAACTATAGTAATGTTTGGCCCAAAAGAAAAAGAAAAATATGATTTTTTAATATAAAAAATGGCATTACTTGCCAAGGTCCCCTGACTTTTACAACCAGAGAATGTCTTTGGCCTCTCTCACCACAAAACCCGTTAGACCATGACAGTAAATAATGTAGGCATGTAAATAGGCCTTTTGGGGACCTCAAGCTCCATGGTCACTTTGATTCCTTGATGTAAATTGAAGTGGTCCTAAGATGAGTTCAATGGCCAATCATATATTCCAAGGAATGGGGATGACTTCATGGTCGATGATTACTTTGAGCCAATGAGTACAAGACACTAAATTGCACGTATAAAAGCCTTGATGGGCACCTTAAGGAAAGAACTAGTAGTTGGAGTTGCATGTTGGGAACTCAAATCCCATCTATTCAAGGCTTTGGTGCTTCCAACTTTCACATATGGCATTGAAATTCAAGAAGGCGACTTGAAAAACTCTCAATAGAAGGTTTTTAAGAAGGTGCGTTCTTTGACAACTAGCATTATTTTGTTGGCCGAATTTGGAGAACTTCCCATAGTCTTATACACTCTTAAGCTCACTATGGGTTATCAACAACGGCTGGCCCACCTGCCTTCCTCTTGGTTAGTTAATCAAGCAACTTCACTTTCCCAACACCTTCTCGAACAAGGATTTAACACATGGCACAAAGTGACAACCATATGGTAGGCATCATGGGGATTATATCATTGGGAAACCCTTCCATCATCCATGACAATCTTTGTTCACTTATTCATAAGAAGTGTCATCCGAAAAGTTACCACAATGACATAAAATGTCATATGACACTAAATATGATATTTAGTGTACCTACTATAGTATTTGTTTGTAAAGTACCATTACATATACAAGTTGTATTATACATTACATAAAACATCAACATGGTTTCAAATTAAAGTCACCATAGTGACATTAAATATTATATACAGTGCAGATTGCCTCCACCTCAAGGATTTTCTCGAATACAATATGAATTATACTTGAAGCAACCATTGACCCCACGACAACGCAAGATCATTACAGCTACCGCGCATCAAATTATAGACTTCCCATTGAGTATGGACAATGGTCAATTATCCCTATCTCTAGAGATAATAGATTATGCCACACTTTGTGTTGGAGTGTCCCCTATATAACCCCATTAGTGATAAGTTTCCATCATTATTTGAGAATTTGGTATTAGGAAACCTTAAGTCTTTCTTTCAATTGAACTATCAAGTTGACATTAGCCTCTATCTCATGGAGGCTACCGCACTCCATCACTCTTGAGAATCAGCCAATTTAAAACCACCATGATGTACTTCTCAATCCCATAATTTTTTTTGACTTCCCGGACTTTAAAATCAATCTCATTTCATGATGTAGACAATCCCTTAAAGTAGTAGCTACGTACACCAAATAGGGTCATTAGTGCAACCCTTTGAATAGAGTGACTTACTGCGTTGACTTGCGGTTCCAAGTTACTAAGATAAAGTCAATTTTACTTTTTGATACATGGAGATATTTGGAGTTATATGAGTGTGTCTTCTTAATTAGGAAGTGCATTGATTTTATCTTCTCTAGTGATTTTAATGGGGGACGTTAAATACCCCCCCACGAACTTTTCGGGGTGTCAGAGTCGGGCTGGGGCAGCCGCCCGTCCAGAAAATTTGGACTGAGGTTATAATTTTTGTGACTCACAATTTGAAATCGTCTTTATCATTCTAAAATGACACTTAAATTTAGTGTGCTGATTTAGTATGTGTATTTTATAATATTTTAGGTAATGCCGTCTACTTTCACAAGTATTCATACGCATTCAAATGAATCAAGTGGGATTAAATATTATTAAGTCTAATTAATCTTCATTAATCTTCATTAATCCCAAATAAATTAGAAACTATGCTTACCAAATTACGTAAACCTAATTGATTATAAAATGTACTTACTGTAATTAATTAATTATTGGAATTAATTCCAGTGAGTTAATTTCAAATTGTGAGTCACAAAAATTATAACCTCAGTGCTAGTGAGGGTTTTGTAATATTTTTGACTTCCAAGTTAATTACATGTTTTATTGACGGTTTCACTTTGATAATGAAACCCCAGTCAATTGCTTATTTACTCAATGGAAGTGAACATATATATTGGATTTTGGCCCTTGAAGGTGAAGTGCACTCAATATGGGATTTGTGAGTAAGTGGCCTTCAAGAATGCAAGGGCAATGGTTTTTTCGAAATCAGGCGGGCGGGCAGCAGTTTTCGGTCGGGTCCAAAAAATCCAGATTTTCTGGACGGGGGGTTGCCCAAGCCCGACTCTGACACCCCGAAAAGTTCGTGGGGGGTATTTAACGACCCCCGATTTTAATTCAATGCTACAATTAGTAATATAGCAAAGTACCTCTTCTATTATTCTATATGCTGGTGTTAGTCACACTAATGACCCTATTTAGTGTAGTGGTCGTCATAGACTGAACCCCAAACCGTGCATATTATGAAAGCATCTCACCTTTAGTGTGGTGATTGTTGTCGGCCTACTAAGGTACCAAGCATGCTTTTCATGATCACTTCTTTCTTACCAAATAGCTCTATTTGAGTGGTGCATGGTTAGGTGTATGCTTAGGTTTAGATGTATGAATCCCGGACACCAAAAAAACATGCTTTTAAAGAGATTGGATTCCGTTCTCAAAATATGCTAACCATTCTAAGCTCAATAGTCAACATACTGCAGGAACCTATACGACCATTCTATGTCCACGAGAATGTTCTCTTTGACAATGAATAAGGTATTCATATGAGCTCTACAAACTATGAGGCAAATAGTATTGCACCTTAAATCATTGTGTTTGACTGCATATCAAACACAAATGCTCTACTTCTTTATGGTGTTGCCCTAAAACCCTAAACCCTAAACCCTAAACACAACATCATCCGACCTCATCAAAGCCCCCATATGTCAGCATACCATCCTGAATTTCTGTAGCGAGCAGAAGGACTCCGGCCATGGCAAACGCTGTTGGTATGGAGATGAGAACTCAAGTCATGATGCTTTGAATCCAGGTGAATTCATGTAAAAATTGATCTACAAATACAGGAAACCAGTGCTTCGATCACTCCACAAGAGTATGCCAGGATATACATTGAACTACTAAAATGTAGGAATTATCTTTATTGAAGAAATGTGACCTGTAGTTGGTAACCTTTGACCTTGAAAGGTGAAGTACATCAACCTGTCAGACCCTTCAGGGTGTATCATTATCAACTTCCTAGATAGAATCATCTTCATCCTTTCTACCCAATTCTTTAACAGAGTATGTGTTGAATGATTGTGCTTTGCCAAATTGCACCACGCTCACTAATAATGTCAAGACTCCAATGCCCAACACCTCTAAATCCAATTGCAGCAGGCATTCATGGAGAAGAATTGAATCACCGCAATCAATCAGCCTGCTCAGCTAACTTAGAAACTACATAGTACATTCTATCTTACGCAAAATCCTTCATCCACCTCGTTGGTGATGCAAATTCGACATCCCGAGTCCGCTGAATCCACTTCTTAGTTGGATTCAGCCATGGCCACGGACTTTGAGAGTTTAACCTTACCTCCCACACCATGAGCATGTCCTGATCGAATTCCAAAACTCCCTACTGCATATTCACACCAGGAAATCAAAGTCAGCAAGCACACCATTTTCTAGCAGCCTCTAAGAAAATCAACCATTCTGGCGAAGACCAGCTTGCAACTAACTCGCCTCCTGCTATGGCGATGACACACAATGCCATCGCAGCTACAAGAGTCCACACTCTCACCTGAAAGAGAACATCATCAAGTGTTGCCACAGATTGCATGCACCTCCATGGCCACAACTGAAGAGTTCTGTGTCTTCGAATTGGTTGAGCAATTCCTTCTCACTCAGCGGCCAACCTTCGCTCTCCCTGGCATCCATCGATGAAAGAATGTCAACAATTAGACTCCTCCGAATCTCTCTCACTCTTCCTCTCTCTCAGTAACATCGCAGATTCGATTAGAAGGACTCACTCGAACATAACTAAAAATTTACTGACCTCCACAGCCTTACCAGGCTCCACAAACTGCAGGGATATGAGACACAGCGCCTTGAACCATGCGAGCTTGCTGTGCAACAACCACCGGTACTTGCAAACCCCGAACCACCATAGCTCGTATGGGCATGGCCATGGCCATGGCTCTTGGTGCAGAGTTGATGTTTTGCAATCTGGTGACCCAAGAATCTTCCTTGTGACGAAGATCCTCCTTTACTCGATACAGGCTCCGAAACTCCCGTTCCATGTCACTGAACTCCTTAGGCTCCGATGCAAACTTCCTTAAACCCTCATGTGGGACACGCACCATACCCGTGAATAGAAGGCGAGCGGTTCGCATAACCCCCGCACTCGCAACGTCCAACCCTAATTCACCATCCTCCCGCGATTTGGCATCCAGAAGAAACTCGATCACTCCAGAAGGGTGCTCAATCACCACCTTGTGTTTGTTCTTCCCAACCAAAGTCTTTTCAGAGACATCGTACGCCACGGTCCCTTCCAAGATGCTGCAACAGCTGATGCTGATGCCACCCGTGACGGCCATGGTGGAATGTGTGGAGGTTGGGACGAAGTACCTTGCGGCGAGGTTGCTCCTCCCCTTCGCCATCTTCGGGGGAGCCACAATAGCGAATTTGGGCACCACCTTCCCGGTGACATCACCTAACCCCATCATCTCCCCCGCCCGCACCCGGACCCTCTCCAGGAGGGCGAAGAAATTCGGGTCTGCGTCGAGCTCCTCGCGTGTTTCGTAGCCCGTCTTCCCCATTGCAGATGCCTGTGCGATCACGATGGGCATCGCGCAGTCGATGCATGTGACCTCGACGCCTTCGATCACGTCCCGTAGGTTCCCCGTTGGGAGGAGCTTCCCGCCCGTTTTGGATCCCACCACGTCCTTGAAGTTGAGGGCGATGGGGGCCGCGGATCCGGGTACCCCATCGATTACGGTGTCCCCCTCATACTGAACCTGTCGCAACAATGATGTTTGTGAAAACTCTTGCAACAGCAAATCTGGCAATGTCTTGCAAGAGAAATCATTCCTTCCGTGTCCTTATAAGTACCGATATTCAAACAACAATCACACATAACAGTACACCATGGCATAATAAGAATCAAGAGAGATAGTTAATCCAGAGCTTTTTGGGTTACGTGCTCAATACAGCGCAGTCGAAAGGAAGCAATCAAGCTCTAGAATGAAGTACAAAAACATCGCAGAAGCAACGATCGTCATTCAAACTTTTGCGACAGCATATTTGGCAATGTCTTGCGAGGGAAAATTTTCCGTATCCTTGTAAGTATCGATGTTCAAACAACACTTACATATAAAGATAACAGTAGACCATGGGATAAGAAGAATCAAGAGAGATAGTTAATCCCAAGTTTTCAGGGTTACAAGCTCAATGTAACGCAATCCCTCATACTCAACCTACAGGAACAATGATGTTCGTTCAAACTTTTGCAGCAGCAAATTTGATAATGTCTTGGAGGGAAATTCTTCCATATCCTTGTAAGTATCGATGTTCAAACAACACTCACAATAACAGCTAACAGTAGACCACATAATGAGAATTATCAAGAGAGATAGTCAGTCCCAAGCTTTTAAGGTTGCATGCTTAATAGAGCGCAATCGAAAGGAAGCAATCAAAATCCTAGAATGAAACATAAAAGAAATCACACATGCGGCAACAACCAAATGGTGGCAAGACATTTGACAATAATCCCACTGACTCCATCAGTTCTCGCAGTGGATATATCCTTGTCTAGAGTTTCTTTCTGCTACTGATCGATCTCCAGAGGCAACGGGAAGACCCAAGCAAGTTGTTCTATAGCATGTGTCCTAAGACCTTAGTTTCGACAACGGAGAGCAAGAGAGGTAAGACAAATCTCCCGAAGTAGGAACAAACACAAGTAATAGCCATGGATTGCAATAGAAGTCGGGCACCGACCTGGCCGTTAGGAGTTTGCACAAGCGCCTCCACGAAGCTGCCATTATTGAGAGCTCTGATGCGAACTTTCGTCTCCACCTGATCAACTTGAGATATTAAGCCCATTTCAATTGCCGCAGGGCCGACGCCAGCCAGCATGTTGCCACATGATGGCTCCCAATCCACCACTGCCTGAGTCACTCCCACCTGCAAATCCCAACGCAAACCAAAGTGTAAATTCGGTGTTTCACACGTAAATTCTCTGTTAGAGATAGAAAAAAATCAACTTCTCCATTTTCTTTCAAGAAAAGAAGCACTCCAATAAATGCACGCACATCTTCTACACGTGGATTTTTATGCACATAAGCTTACCGCTGTAATCAGGTACTTGTGTATCATCAAATTCCACAAACAAATCACGACGGTGATTTGGGGTTTGCTTGAAGGCTATTGGCCATATCCTTCTCAAACAAAAAATTCAACGAGTAAGAGGAATCCGTGCCATTTTCTCTCTGAAGGAATTTAACATTTGAAGTACTACACCGCTGGTTCTTGAGGAACAAGAGAAACTCGGAAACAAAAAACTCACCGTTCCTCTGACAATCAAAAATTGGCCATTAAATTTCACACAGGAGAGCAGGTTAAAATTGCTACTTGCTGCACTGGAAGGAATTCTCCTTGTCATACTTGAGCAAGCTAAAAAACTGATCGATTGAGCTACAAAGTGCTTGAGCGTTCCTAGACTCCCTTCAAATTCCCAGCTAGCGACTAGAAACTTACTGTATCCCAACCCACTACCTGGGTGTTTTACACAAAAATGCTTCAGTGGTTGTGTTATGGTTCTGGCCAGCACAACTACGAATTATTTCTCGTATACACGCAAGGTGTCAGTAGTTGTCGTTGAAGAGTGGATTGGACCTCAATTATCGTCCCTCCTTATTGGTGCAATCTGTGGAATGGAGACAAAAATAATAATGAAGTTTATCTTGAAGTCTGCTCAAAAATGATGATTACCATCTACAAATCCTCTCCCATGTTTGGGCCTCGAAGTTCTCGCTCGCTGCTACATAATAAATCCAACCATCTCAATGACCGATTGAGCTAGAAATTGCCTGAGCGTCTCCTCTATCTTCGAATTCACAGCTTCTTCTAGAATTCCACTACCTGGGCTTTTACCCCCAATTACGCAAGTGGTTGCGGTTGTGGTTCGCGCCAACACAAGTACGAATTCGTTTCGTTCAAACACAAGGTGTAGTTGTAGTTAAAGAGTGGGTTTCACCTCCATTATCCATTATCGTCCTCTCTTCGGCCTTGTGTCTTGTACCATCTTGTAACGTAGTTGATGAAGTGAGAGTACTTGTGTGGTTCTCATCAATGCACAAAAATAAATAAAAAGCCAAGGAAAGTACACTACAACTGGATGAATCAATGGTTATTGCGGGTTTGTGTAAACTGCTTCTCTTCCTTCAAATTTTCCTTCAAATTCACAAGATAGTAGTCAGCAAAATTCCAGCGAACCATTACCTGTGCGAACTGGTAATCGATGTCCACACCGGGCTCCTCCGACACCGAGATGATGGCCACTTTACTAGTGGTGGAGGTTCCGCCTCCTAATCCATCGATCTGGCGGGGGTCCGGCGACCCCATCACCTCCAGAAGCACCTTGTTGGCCGTCACCCGATCGCTGGGCAAGTGCTCCTTGAGGAAAAACGTTCCGCGCGACGTCCCCCCGCGCATGAAGAAGCACGGGATCATCCTCTGCGCCATGGCCCCTCTGCTCTCTAAACCCCTCCTCCTCCTCCTCCTCCTTTGGCACCACAACCTAACCTTAACTGACCTCAGCCCCGTCGCAGGCCGGTTGCTGCAATCACAAGGTGCGAAAAAGAAGAAGAACAACAACAACTACTTGAGAAGACGTCAACATCAAACATAACTCCAAGTCAATCTTTATCCCATTCAGGTAGCCACCTCGATGTCCCAGTGCACTACAGTTGCGTAACCGGTGACTGTGGGTGCCACTCCTCGTCACCCCTACCCATGAGTCGACAAGTGGCCCACTATGGCATACTCGTTACATTTACTAGCTATGTGTGCGAAAAGCTTTACATGCAAAGATTCCAAAATCCAATCATCTCCAAAGAAGTGCCAGCTTTTTCCACCCGTTCACTTGAAGATGATCCATGCACTCTTATACTTATCTGTGCGCACTTCTATTCATTTCTCAAGCATTTTGGATGTTGTGGTGGTTAAAATTCACCCTAACTTGCAGAGTAATGTATACTTGGGAGATTGCTTCTTTTAAGTTCTCTGGTTCTTGTGCCATCCTTAAAATAGAATCCTCCCCCCCCCGCCCTCCCCCCAAAAAAATATATCAGGACACTGTTTGTGACTCCTAGGGCACCCTAAATTGTAAGTTACTCCACTTGAATGCGCCCAACTTCTGGAAACGTGAAGAGGAGATACCTCTTCTACTCATTGATTGCAACACACTCATCAAAATTTCTGATGAATCCTTTGATGCCAGGCGAGCGCAGAAGTTTCACTGACCTCTGGTTAGGTTACTTCTTATTGTCCTCTCTCCGCCATAGCTGCTGCCTTCTTCGACAATTCAGCTCAGCAACACTTTGCAACGCGTTATAAACAAGCACCAGCACCTTTGAGGCTTAAGAAACATAACACTTAATCCAAGCAGGCTCACCCCACACACATCTCACCCCACCCTCGCACTCCAGTTCGAATCCGGAGACTACGTGTGCAATTCCTCGCCATCACCAGGCTAAATCAAATATAACAAACATTACTATTACCTTAAAAATCAACCCCCCTGTCCTGGCTCCAAAATTACTACTACCCTAAAGCCCAGACCTGGAATTCCCCGAAACAGACTCTTACACCGGCCAGTAAAAGTGAATGCAACTCAAACTCTGGGAATCCTTCTTATACACAAGCATGTCAGGAGTCGTATAACTTCACCCTCGGTTGCTCAGAAAAATCCCAACCACCCACAATCCTCCCCACGCAATCTTGTCGAATTGTGAGGTTACAAAATAGGGGCAGAGTTTGTGTGTCTATCTTGTGTGAATCCGACATGTGAGAGCCAAAAAATAGCAAGATGAAAATGTGAGGAGAATTCAAAGTGCACTGATTGGATCACTAGGGATTAACCTTAAGCTCGCGTGTAACATAAACGCGTCCGGACAAGATGAGCATGACCCGGTGTCGATCGGGACAAGGGCGGGTTTAGAAGTTTCTTGGGTGGGAGACGAAGTGGAAACTTCACTTGTCAGTGCCAATAATAATCCAAGGCGCCGGCATATTCGATCTCGTTGAGCTGATGAAAACTTGCAGCAGCACAGCTTCCAAGGTGACGCTTTTGGGAGAGGAAGCAGTTGAGTGCCGTGCGAGAGGGGCATTTCTTAAAGCGGGTGCACTGTTGAAACGGTGTTCCTAAGCTTATCATGAATGACTTATAAAGTAGGGAAAACGGAGGACGGCGATTCGGCGAATGACCATTAGTGGTGCACTAGACTAGGAGTACAAATGCTTCTTGTGTGGATCCAAAATAGTCAACGATAAAAGTGTAAAGGAGGGGGCCCAAAAACATAACAGAGTATCAGGCTAAAAGTAAGTTATAGAGGGTATGTGAGACCGGGAATCTATGAGATAGTATTCGGGAACTAGAGCATGGTGATTCTCTTACCAAGTGGTGACTCATCTTGATGAACTCGGGTGATGCACTGTCATTGAACATTATTAAAACGGAATGGCTGATAGCAGTTGAATAATGTTATGAAGGATGCAGTGGTTCGTTGGATAGGTCATGTTTCACAGCACTTGGGATCACTTTTGGATGCCATCCAGTTCACTATTTTTGTGTGCATTTGTATACAAAGTATATTATTTTGATGCACAACTTAGGGAGACTCTACTACACAAGTAGGGGGGTTCGACTTGCTGGCCTCGTTGGAAAAATGTAACTAATTATGTACAAGGATTTAAATTACAAAATGACCTTACATTACTCATCATTTCCTATACTCCATCTTTGAAAAACATTGCACCGATTTCAAGCCACTCTTTCTCACCATTTCCGTTTGCCTACCTTATTTATGTTCAATTGCACAAGGAGTATAGCATATTTGTCATTCATCCAACATATGTACCCACGTCTTTGCAACTTTGGGCCAATCAGAGCATTAAAGAGATTTTATGAATATGACATGAAAGGTACACTAAATATTCCCATTAGTGTGGGATGGAAAATTAGCGTGGAAATAATTAGTGTGGTCCGCACTAATTTTTTGGGGTGGATTTAACATGGGTCCAAAACTCTAGGTCTTCCCCTAAGTCTTCGTGAAGACTTCTGACCAACACATTGAATATTAGTTACAGGAAAAAAGTAGCAATAAATGAAATAGTCGTCCACATTGATTTTCTAGAAACCAATTAATGCGCTCCCACCAATTCTCTACTAGATTTTTAGCGTGAGTTGAAATTAATGTGACCCACATTAGTTCTTATCATGAAATTTAACATGGGGCTCTAGAAATTTTCTATGTGCCACAAAAGTAGGACTATACTAGGACTATATAGTGTACTTCCAATCATGTGAAAAGCATATCGCATACTACTTATTGGCACTTTATACTATGGTGGAGTGTCTCTCTTGAAAGGATCATGTGGAAGGATACACCACATAATATCTAGTGCAAAAAATATTGCTAATCACTTATCACTTGAAAACTTATTGTGGAAAGGTCAAATTGAGCATAAAATTTTGGGTAAAACCCCACTAAATATTCTTACTACAATGGAAGTAAAATTGGCATGGAAATAATTAGCATGGGGCAACGCTACTTTTCTAGTCAAGGTGGAATTATTGTGGGTCCAAGACCCCGAGTTGTCCCCTAGGTCTTCACGAAGACTTCCAACCAACACCTTAACTTACATAAACTAAAATAGACATCTTACATAAAAGTAGCACAAAAAATAGACAATCAACCAAATTGATTATCTACGAAGTAATCATTGTAGCCCATGTTGATTTTATACTAGAATTAGTGTGGTTGAAATTAATGTGGTTCACATCAATTCGCATCATGTGAATTAGCTTGGGGTCTAGAAAATTTTGTGTAGCCATTTCAAAATTCAAGACAAATAGTCTTTTTGATAGTAAAGTTACCTTAACACCCAATGAAGATTCTACTTCTTCTCATAGTGGTCAAGGAGGTTTCGTAAAAAGTGGGATCACTTTATATGTTCTTTGCAATAAAATTAGAAATTGTTACCAATCACTGAAAGGTTACATTCACACAGTAAGAAATTTTATGTAACATCCGATTTTATCTTGACATGGGGACAAAGCATGCTTGCAAATGTTCATGAGAAATTCATAACAAAGCATGACGTGTAAGAATGTGTGCCAAAATTTTGAATTAATTTACTAACAACATAATTGGGAATGCAGGAAAACAAAAATACTACTTAGAAAAAGTTGCCCAAAAGTACTACACTAAATATGATATTTTAGTGTGACTTACTATCTGGAATTACGCAATGCTATAACTATCTACTGTGCATCTCATTTTTTTACCAAACAAGGTTGAATAGGTTGTTTGGACACTATAGAACATTAACATCTTTACTCGGTAAAAAAAACATTAATATTAAAAAAAATAGAAACATGTAACTCCAAAAAATATGTCCCACTAAATATCATATTTAGTGTAGATACTAGAGCTACTTATAAAGTCCCTCAAAGAAGGACAAAACTATGGGTTAGATCCTTCTTTGAGAATAGTTTATATTAAGAGCTTGTTAGCTCATCGTGTATTGGAGCCTATTTTGAAAGTTGGGTGAAAGTTTTGGAACCTCCTCTTCTCACCTCTTAAACTTTGAGAGCATTTTAGGATCCAAAATAGCGTATGTGCATGGGACCTGCTAGCTAGCCTAAATATTGCACCCCTATGGTCACCACCCTCTTGCTCTCTCTATGTGTACTTTGTCACCTCCTTCCTACTATAGTGATGGTTTTCGAAAGTTGAAATTGAGAAATGCATTAGATTCTCATTTGGGGCTTGTGGGGGGTATGTATTCCCAAAGGACAAACCAACCGTGTCAATTTCCCTCATGACGAGGTTTTGATTCATAAAGGGGAGGAGTGCAATTCCTACAATTTGGAATTGAGTGTTGAGTTTGAAAAGTAGGAGATTTTGATACCTACTAGTAGCATCGAACTTTATAACCACAATTGGACCTTTTGATGCAATTTTGTTAACTTAAATGCCAACCTCCCTCCCTATCTATTTGTACTTGTAATTGTGATTATATGAGTGGTCTTTTTATGTGAGCATTGATGTTCGTTTGGGTGCATTATTTCGGTTAAGCGGGTTGGACCAATTTTTGGGGGTTCAAAAATGCACTGGGTGCTTCAAATGTATAATGTTTCAACCCTAATCCTCTTATATATTTGCAAATTAGTTCAATTTGGATGCACAAAGTTGTATATTGATGTTTTAGAGGAGTGGTGCAGCCCTTGTTGGCCTAGGATGTTGCTAAGTGTTTTAAAATGTATGAGATATGCATGTTGATCCTCTCATACATTTGCAAACTAGTTGAACTTGAAAGCCACTAGAGCTTTAAGGTTGGTGCAATTTTTTTTTGTGTGTCGCCAACTTTAATGGGCTAGTTCAATTTCAATACATAGCCAACCTCCCCCTTAGTTTTGGTGTCTTATGTGTGTGGCCACACGTAGAGTGCAAATATAAATTTGGGCCCATTTGTTCACTTATTATTTTATATGTAAGGCCATTGTTCACATTATCAAAGCATACATGTAGCCTTGCATTTCTTCCATGCACAATTAGAAATCACCACCCAATTTGACATACACGTTTTGTGCATTTGCCAAATACTCCACTTTACCTTATTTAAATGTAGCCACCCTAAACTCCACAAAAAATCTCAAGCTCATCAATTTGATTGCTTCTGCACTCAGCAATGTAGCCCAACCTACTCCTTTTTCAAAACAAGTAATAAGAGTTGGTGGTCAAGTCAAAGAAGCAAACATTGGTCAATCCACGCCCTTGAAGGAAGGACCTCACCTCTTCCATTCTAACAACTTTCATCTTGGCACAAAGTCGTACATGGAATGAGAGAATGCCACATGCTAGATATCCATGAGCCACATAATCAACTCATTTATCATAGATGGAAAGGAAAGTTGATATGAAATAAATATCACCATTCCTCATAAATTTGTCATTGATTTAACACAACTAGGTCTCATTATATTAACTTGGATCTCTACACCACATAAGTTGGGTGCGCATCCTCTTTCTTAGGGTTTATGGGCTCAAAAATTTCCCAAGCACCATTTCTTCACAATCCATGCAATTGTAGTTTCACCTTGAGTGTAGTTGAAGCCGTACATCCCGTACTAACATGTGTCCATGGTTTATGCTATAGATTCGATCACCCACAAAGCCTACTACACTCGTTATCCCAATTAGTGCATGTGGTATTAATTCCCGGAACACACACTATTTTTTCGAGGGCTGAAATTTATACCAAGTGATGTTAATCTCTTGAATACATGCTCATTTACCATGCATTTCGAAAAGAAAAAAATACATTCTCTAAGGTGCTTGTAGAGTGAATGAAAAAAAATTAAAATGCAAACACATGCTTATCAATGAAACGTGCCAAAATGAACAGTGTTGATACTTTCAATGAATAGTACTAATATGAATAGTATTTTCAGTGAATAGTGCAGAGATGAATGATGCTTTCTAGATCTTTTGGTGGCACACATTTCATACAACAATCTCATGTGGCAAGCCTTCAAAACGTTGGTTGGTTAATGATGCCGTGATGTCGAGCACACCTTAGCTTACGTAGTTTGTTTTAATTTTAAGTGTAAGTATATCACCCCTTGTATTTTAAGGGAGTAGTCAACATGGTCGGAGTAATGTTGATTCTAAGATTAAGACAATTCCAAAATGGACTTCAAAACTTTAAAGGCGGTGTCCGGGGAGATTTTTGGGTAAATTTGGTCAGAATCCCAGTGTTTCCCAGATCAACCAGTTACATGTTGGGATCTCTTGGCTTTCTTCATTAATTTGAGGTATATTCCATAGATTCTTATAAAATGATGGGTAATTTTCTTGAGGTTTTTGAACTTCAACTGGTTTTTTCTTAGACTCAACTGGTCCATTTGTAACTAGCGGTCGGTTCTCCCCATTCATTGTTTAAAGGAGTTGGAGATGCGAATTAAGTTAGGGGTGTACTTTTCATTAGGATATACAATAGCGTGCATGTGCCATCTTCAAATTGATATTTCTATATATGATGTGTTTTTGCAAAAAACACAAGAATTTACATATAAATGTAGTGATTGCACATGGTGTCAAATATATGTACTAATCTAGAATGTACATAACATTACAAAGTTGATGAGTTGTGTTTAGTTATCCCGACTTCCGATTCAGTCTGGAGCATTGGGATTCTGACATTCGGAGGCTTTATTCTCGAGTCTATTACGGGGTCCATGAACACGACTCATAAGCTAAGTAATTCTATGTACGCACCCACTCATGGCTAGAATCCTCATTTAGTATATCATGCCCTGGATGATGAGCCTACTGTATTTTACATACTAGAGATACCACAATCCATGAGAGTAGGTATTGCAATGTAAGTTGCACCCCCGGATGCTTACAGGGTTATAGAGTTTCCAAACTAAGATAGAGGGTGCTCAAACCAACACTTTAAACAATCTACACTATTTTTTTAAAGTCTATTTGGATTAGTGGTATGCGTGATTGGCTTAGACATAGTAGGAAACAAAAATTGAAATAAAATGCACATCATATGAATGTACTACAAAATTTTGAAGTCACCTACCCATGCTTCCGAAATCCATCCTTGGACTCCCACTTTTGCCATTGCAAATGGCTCACAAAACCATCCTAGTACTCACCCAAAACACTCTCATTTTTCACCTAAAAACCAACCTCGTTTTCTCCTAGCATAGCCCCCACCTTTTGCCAAACCACCCCACACTAAAACCAACATTCCATCCAATGAGAATATTGAGTTGTTATAACTATGGCATGCGGGATCTTAATAAATACATATAAGTGAGCCACCCCTTAGCTATGTTCTGATGCTCGCTCAAGTTCAGTGCCATTTTTGTTCTAAACCAACCGTGCATTCCCACACCACCCCGATTTACATCTGAATCCGCGTCCGCTTGGAATCGTAGGCATGCAGATGGGTTAAGGTGTGTTCTAGGTACGAGATTAGGGGGCGTTTACAAGTGTTGCTTTTGGGTGAGGTGTTGGATTCAGCTCCCTCTACCTTATGTGATGGTGACGCGATGGTGGCCATATGCATATGGTATCAAGTTTTGGATGCTAAGATTCCCTACTTAAGTAAAAATGTATGAACCATTGGATTTGATAGGTTTACTTCATAAACACAACCTAAGCTCACATTTCCATCCCCCCCCCCCATTTCCCAAATGGGATGAAATTGAATTTTTAGTTTGGGAAGCCAAATGCAATACTAGCTAGTATTGCATTCTAAAATAGGGAAAGAAACCATCTCTATGGGAGTTGTAGAGGGGACACTCCAACCCATGGTGTGCCTTGTTTTTACCAGCATTGTGAGCGAAACGTGGCATAACTTGTAATTTCTAAAGATTGGGATAATTGGCCACTGGCTAGTTTCAATGGCAAGTCTATCATTTGAGGCGCAATAAGCAACAATGATTTTGCATTGCGGTGGTGTCATGGTTTCTTCAAGTACGATTCACAATAATATTTGAGAAATTCCTTGAGGTGAAGGAAATCTATTTTTTCTCTTTTGAGGTGGAAAGGGTTCCACTCTTTAGCAAGAAGGGCTTGCTTGAGAGCATTAGTTGTGTATTTTGGTGGTGTTGGGATGTCATAGGTTTCCCAATATGATAGACCCCACGATGTCTTCCAAATGATTGTTGTTTTGTGCCAAGTGTCAAATCCTTGTTCAACCAAGTGTTGAGGAAGTGGGGTTGCTTGATGGGGCTAGCCAAAAGGAGGGTGGGTAGGTAGGCCATTGTTGGAAACCTATAGCTAGGCTAAGTGCATATTGTTCCATGGAAATTTCTGTAGATTCCACCAACAATATATGCTAGTAGAATGTTGAGGAGCGATCTTTGACGTGACTCGTTATATGTATCCCCATGCCTTTCTTAAAACCTTCCATTGCAATATATTTGTCCCTCTAGATCTTTGCACCATATGTAAAGGTTGGGAGCATCAAAGCTTTGAATATCCTTAGATGGGATTTTAGTTCCCACACGTGACTCGAACTATTCCTCTTTTCCTGAAGGCGGCCATAAGAGCTTTCCTACATGCAATTTGCCACTTTTTACTTGAAGGCTCAAAGTAGCCATGTTCGTAGAAATCAAGCCCAAGGTGGTGGTAATCATGAGTTAGCTTTATTTCGTACTTACCTAAGTAAAACCCCTCTTGATTGATTTTCCTTTTGTTTCGACCCACGATCATAGTTTTGGTCATAATTAAATTTGACATCAAAGAAGATTACAAAATTCTTGTAGCTTGTTGAGGAGTCTTTGTAAACTTGCTCATGATTTGAAAAACAAGACAAAATTGTCAATCTAAAGGAGGGTGACAACCACTATGTTAAACAAAAGTGACAAATTCCCATCAATCTTGTCCAAATATGTTCCAAACTCAATGTGCATGCCGAATTATGTGGAAACCAAAAGACATCCTTGTTTAACACCAATATCATACATGCCATCATAAATTCATACTTTTGCACAAATTGTGATATACATGACTATCAACACTTTAAAACACACCGCCCGCAAAACTACAAGTATATATGAATTCTACTTGAAGCAAAACCAAGTCACCCACTCAACATAGTTAAAAAAACCTACTCCAACTCAATACTAAGGTAGGGGTGGCAATTTCCGTGCGGGTCCTAAAGTCGACCCCTATGTCGGAAGCACCTTTTAAGGTGCTTTTACTTGGGTTTACAAAAGCACCTATCAAGGTGCTTTTACCGTTCACAGCGCTGCCATCATTTCATTGGCTGCCAGCGGTCGGTTTTAGAAATCCACCCTGTGGATATACCACGTACCCTATGTGCGAGTGTTGGTCACTCTACAAGGTTTCCTTTAAATTTTTGTATGAAATCATAAACATGCCAGAAATTTTTGATTTTTTCATAGTTGCTCTTGCACCAGCTTTGCGGAGCGCTCAAAATTTATAAAAAAAAATAGTTCCAGCATCCCAACTAGGCACATCTGAAATTTGGACGGAAATAACCACCCCTACCTTAGGCCCACTCACTAACGTAGGCACGAAACCTATACATGCAATCTTGCCTCAAAAACGAGACCATGTTCAAGTACGTGAACCAACTTCTAGTTCATGTCACATAGAAAAGCCAAGGCCCCTTTCCCTTTCCGGTCATGGAATATGTTTAAGTGTAGTGGGGTCATTGTAATAATGAAGAGGACACCAAGTTACTTTCCCACCAATTGTCGTCCGATGGTGCCACCTCACTTCCTCCCTAGGGTCCACATAGGCTCATCATTGCGAGGTGGCAACTTATGCATATGCAAACTTGAGAGTTGATGCACCTAGTCATAAGGACTTGCCAAATGGCTCCCATGCCTCAAGGTTTGTCACTTTAAAGGTACACTCTCGCCTCATTAATATGACACCCTTGACATTACGACACATTTTGGCGACACCAAACTTTTTAGTTCAAAACTCCCTCTTTTATGCGACTACGACACTCGGTAATGCGACATTTAGAATCTCCGTTTTGTCATATTAGAGAGGTAGTGAATGCTAGAATTATTTTTATCTATGTTGTGTACATTTAAAATACATCCATTCTCACTTGGGAACTACTTGGGAACGTCCTTATCATTGGGAACTTAATGAGAATTAGGGTTACTAGTGTAGAATGGACATGGTTCGGGTTAGAGTGGCCTCCTACCTAGTATGTTGCCTTGTACATGGGTGATATAGTATCACTAGTATCTTGATGTTAAAGGCCATGCATCATTGTTGTCTAGTTTCTTATTAAAGAACTTTTTTTATTTTGATGGTAATGAAATCATTAGTTTTCGAAAGTTAGTAGGGAATTTAGATAAGATGACAGTTGCTGACTTGGGTAGGCAACGCCATAGATCTTTGGACTCCTATTTCAAGAGTTAATGCGAATATATTGTATTTGTTTGGAGTTATAAGTTTTTATTTCATACCAAATATATTGCTTAAACTCGTTGTATATAATTTAAAGCTCATATTACTTATGTTTTCGGATTCCCTCAATAATACGACAACTTCATGCCAATTGTCATATTAGTGAGAAGATGACACCTCGATAACACAATTTTTTGGGCGGACATTAAGTTCCCCATACGAACTATGGGGGGTGTCAGATCCGGGCGGGGGTAGCCTCTAGGGAAATTTCTGAACCCGACCGAAAACTGTTGCCCGCCCCGCCCAACTTCAAAAAAATATTACCCTTGCATTCTTGAAGGCCGCTTGACTACAAATCCCATATTGAGTGCACTTCACCTTCAAGGTCTAAAATCCAATATATATGTGCACTTCCAATTAGTAAATAAGCAATTCATTGGGATTTCATTCCGAAAGTGAACCATCAATGAAACACATAATTAACTTGGAGGTCAAATAAAGTTACAAAATCCTCATTAACATTGAGGTTAAAATTTGTATGACTTACCATTTGAAATTGTCTTTGTCATTCTAACATGACACTTAAATTTAGTGTGCTGATTTAGTATGTATATTTTATAATATTTTAGTAATGCTATCTACTTTCACCAGTATTCATACACAATTAATCAATTGATGTAATTACTGGAATTAATTAATTCATTCATGTAAAAACTGGAATTAATTAAGTCATTCATTGAATTACTGGAATTAATTATATTTTATTTCAGTAATTTTATTTTATAGTTAAATATTCTTACTTAATTTGGTAAGCATACTTTCTGATTTATTTGGGCTTAATTAGGATTAATAAGAATTAATTATAATTAATTACATTAAATCACACTTAATTGATTAATTGTGTATGAATACTTGTGAAAGTAGACGGCATTACTAAAATATTATAAAATATACATACTAAATTAGCACACTAAATTTAAGCGTCATTTTAGAATGACAAAGACAATTTCAAATGGTAAGTCATACAAATTTTAACCTCAATGTTAATGAGGATTTTGTAACTTTATTTGACCTCTAAGTTAATTCTGTGTTTCATTGATGGTTCACTTCCGGAATGAAATCCCAATGAATTGCTTATTTACTAATTGGAAGTGCACATATATATTTGATTTTAGACCTTGAAGGTGAAGTGCACTCAATATGGGATTTGTAGTCAAGCGGCCTTCAAGAATGCAAGGGCAATATTTTTTTCGAAGTTGGGCGGGGCGGGGCGGGGCGGGCAACAGTTTTCGGTCGGGTTCATAAATTTCCCTAGAGGCTGCCCCCGCCCGGATCTGACACCCCCCATAGTTCGTATGGGGGTACTTAATGTCCGCCAATTTTTTGTGTTTCCCAAACATGTCATACTAAAGAGGGAAAACAATGTGTGGGTGTTGTTTAATTTGCACATATTCTCCAACTTCTACCAATTAGATTTACACAAAGGAGCTTGTGGCGCGTTAGCAAATCTACAAGGAAGCATCAAATAAAATCAGATTGGAAATCGGACCTCCCATGATTGAGTTGTGGTTTATGGAAGTGCATCTTTGTTAATTCCTTAACTGAATACAACACAACTCCTCCCAATTATGTTCATTATTGAATGTGGAATAGTTAATAAAATTTGAAGACATAGTCCAATCTCTTATAAACGTGTGCCTTTATGGTGTTTGTTCTTTGATCCTCACCTCACCACACACCAATCAAACATAGGTGTCGATTTAAGAAATATACTAACTGAATAACACCTCCATACCTCATACCAAAGTTGGTCAAGAGTGAGTGTCATAGACAAATGATGCAAGTTACCACTCATTTTCAATTGAAGGCAATAATGATTAGTGTTACACTTGGCCACTATGCAAGTATGGTTGTATGTTCCAAAGCTAATTAGGAGTCACATATGCACAAGTGATTGTTCAATCTAACACGTCATCTTTATATTACACCAACACCCCATGACATGTAGGCAAAACATTGTCAATGACATTAATAGTGTAACGACTACTAGATATGATATTTAGTGTCATATGGTATTTCATGTCACTATGGTAACTTTTTGGATGACACTTCTTATGAACGAGTGCACAAACATTGTCATGGATAATGGATGGGTTCATCCAATGGCCAAACCCCAAACTTCTCTTGTCATCAACTTGTGATGAAATATTGTCATGGATGATTGGAATTTGGATGAAAAATCACTTGGTAAGTGACAATAATTGCAACAATGTAAATCCATAATCCCCCAAAAGATTAAAAAGAATGACAAATAATGTCGGGTTAACATCTAGTGTATGGTCCATGGTGTAAACGGGGCCTTAATTTGTACTAGGTTGGGACATCTCATGATTATATTCTTAGGGCCCACATGAACAAATGCACATTGCTTAATAATATCGATCCAAAACAAGTTGTAAAACTATGCCCCCATTTTGACATGAAAATCTTCAAGAGATATTATGCATACAATTTTATCATCAGGTTTTAATAAGTAAGAAGGAAAAAATAAAATAAAAAATAATGTAATATAAGAATGTAAGAATATAAGGAAAAAGTCAACATAAGCAAGATAGTAGAAGTAAATGATACAATATGTTAAAAGTAAAAGTAAGCATTAAAAAAACTAAAGAAGGTGCCATGCGACATGCACCGGGCTGGCCAAATTGTCACTGACAGAGTCCGGGGAGTTCTGTAGAGAAAACGGCTAATTGCCGAGCATTCTGGAGGTGGCTCGGATTTTCAAATTTTTACCCGGAAGTGGGCCTAGAGAGTGCAAAATTTATCGGTTGATAGCCCCCATTTCTTTATGTATTTAGGCAATTAGCCGACATTTGTTTTTTCATTTATGCAATTTCCAAAAGGTCTAAAGTGGGGCCGGTTTTATATTTTGGTGGTGGATGTGTCATTGTCATTTTTAATTTTTTTTTCAAGTGTTTAGGGTTAAATAATGTGGGCATTCACTCTTCATTTTTTTCGTCTACATAGTATCCTTAGCAGGAGTTGAACCTGGCAAAGCCCCTACCATATTAGGGCTAAGGATTTAGCCTTCGGAAAATACAAGCACCACAAAAGGGTCCAAGTATTATCCGGAGGCTAGTTAGTATTGAAAAATCACGAAATTTGCGTATCATTGCCGTTAGTATCAATTGCCCCAAACAAACAAGACACATCACTCACACTCACTGTATTAGGAGAATTCAAATAAGAAGAGGGATTAGCATACAAAAAACGGTATATACTGTCCTTCTTCCAAAGTGGGATAGCGTCACCAATTATGTCATCTACCTCCTCATCTGGCCCTTCCAAGGCAATTCGCAGCATTGCATCGAGATTCTTACTACCCAACCTATTTCTAACTTTGGTCTTGATCAAATTATGCACACTGAAAGCACGCTCAATTCTAGAACTCAAAAACTCATAATGCAAACGAAAATGCAAGCTCCACCGCTGCGGAATGGAAGTTGTGGCGGGAAGCAAGTAACCCTAAACCACAAGCCAACAAAACATAGTCTCCAACTATGCATAGTATTGAAAAAATTACCTAAAATATATATATTTGGTCGGCTGCCCGCCATGAAAATAAATTTTCAATCGGTAATTTGCCATGGATACTCTAGGGCAGCTTGCCTTAATGTTGGCATTTTTTTCTTTCTAATCGGCCCATTTCCGTAAACCTTGATTTTCTTCCGGAACCCCTTCCTAAACTTTCCAATTGCATTTGGAAATTCTCAAAATCAACCGGCTAGCTTGTAACTAACTACCGGCACCACCCATTCATTGGTCACTGAACACCTAGGCACATTATTGATTAATTATTTATCCATATTTAGGTATCGAATGTCATTCTTATCAAATAAAGAACATTTGATTTAATGTTATCATTATAATGTTAGGAATATGCTCAACAACTTTAGCCATTCTACGGACAAATGGAATTAGAGTAGAGGCACCCCTAACCGATCACTTAAGAGATTTTGTGCCAAATCTGGAGAAGTATACGGTGGTGTAAAATTTTCATGTGTAGGAAGATAGAAATAAGGAGGGTTGTATATTTTTTTGATAATTTTATTTCTTAAATTAAAGTTATTGTGAATTTTTGAAGTCAAATGTTGGCCTGAACATATTACCAATGTCTAGAGTTTGCTAAAACTGCTCATTTTAATTGCTCATTCCTCCTCACTTTCGCCCTTAAAACTAGGACATATGTTATGGTACTATTGATTCCAATTTGATCAAAATTAGGTCCCAAGCTGATCAAAATTTTGGTATCCTGTAGATTGCCAATGGGGTCCTGATTGGGAATAGGTGCCTCTACTATAACGCATATGAACGTACCTCTCATCCATTCAACATAAAACCTTGACCCCCCCCAATACTCTAATACTAGTATATGATGCATGATGACCCTAAATTACCAAATGGTAGTTGGAGACGTACCCAAAACTGAATGGATTGGTGGGCAATTCGACTCCTGGTTGTGAAGTCTTCTCTCTACTTGACGAAAAAACTAGCAAGGTGACCGTGCACCTCCTATGTTCAAAACAAAAGAAACTAATTCCAATACCAAATCGACTAAAAATAATAATGTCCAGGATTCATAATATTTTAGGGCTTTTATGGTGGATGAATGAAAGGTACGCTCTTATGCGGTAATTCCCTCTCTCCCCCCATTCTACCTAGTAGGTCCAACTCAAAATAAGTTTTATTTTTATTTTATTTTTTAAATCGATTTTATTTTTGCAAATCCATGGAAACTGTAGGATTTTACTTTTACTAGGAATAAATGTTGACGTTTGCACTTTCATCCACTTAAAGAAAAAGTTGCGAATATAAAGGACCATATGTTTACTCCCTTGTGCTTTATGTATTCCGGAACTCATGAATGCCAAGAGTCCTCCTATGATAGCTTTTAAAAACCTCTCGCAAGACTTCTGTGCATTGATTGGCTTGAAACAATGAATCCTCACGAAGAGCAGGATGTGTCCCATGAGTATGATGCTGATGTCAGAGTTCTGTTGCGGAGATTATGGAGGGCAATAATAGAATATGTTGTGGAAGACATTTTGTTGATAGACTATCTTGATCGAGCAGTGCAGGAGTATAGCGCACTGCTCGACTATAGCAATTGTGAATATTTTCACCCACTTAATCTCTACTTTGACATGTGGGAGATCGCGCAAAGGATGAGAGTTGGAGGGCCATTGAAGATAAAGCTCGAGGAACTCTTCGACCTGCGAGGGGAGCCAACAGAAAGACAGTCGTGGATGGAATTAACCGAGAATTATGAGCCTCTACTTCACAGTCTTGAATCGCATTTTGACGAGCAGGATTTGATGTACGAGCTGGGCGGCAACATTTTATCTGAATTCCCTGACTCCCCAGGTCAATGGGATGTGCAAAAATTGGAACGTCAATTGTCGGACATTTTTGAAGGGCTCCCTGACTTGGTTTTTGAGCTTCAACATTACATCCGTGTGTTTGCTAAGGCCATGAAGGGTAATGTCAACAGGCATGGCAATCAAAGCTACAAAAACGAGTTAACTGAAGAAGACAACATTTCAAGCAATGTTGAGCTGGGAGACAATGAAAAAGACCAACAAGACAACCCTACTGAAGTAGATGTGTCAAAATATTCTGAAAACCCACAATTGCAACACAGTCCAAGCAGAGATGGCAAACAAAGTAATGACGTGGCAAATGACACGTGTAGGTTGTCTATGGAGGCAGCAACTCCTGTGGTGACTTATAAGAAGAGGAAGAGACTCGAGCCTTATGTCATGACCACAAGATACAAGTTGCGAGATCGTAGACAAAACAGCAAGTGAAAACTATTTAACCTAGTATGTCATGACTTGCAAATCCGTCGAGAGTTTAGGAGATCAGCGAGGAACTGAAGGGGGAGGTGGTCAGACATGTTTGGAAACGGTGATTTGAAAATGGATTCCGGTGGGGCCCAAGGTAAAAGAAATTTGGCCTTAACATGTGCCTAGCCTTGAGGAGCTTCGTTTCAAATTTGAACCCCCTTGTTTTGTGTGGTTAAAACTGTCAACTCGACTGGAAACAGAGATTCTGAGCCTTCCAAAACTGCGATGTTAGATTGGAGTTGAAAACCGGACATTTACACCCAAACAAAGCTCCCCAAGGTTAAGCACATGTCAAGGTCCAGAATTCTTTTATTTTGGGGCCACTGATCTCTGTTTTGAAGCTGGTGTTTTCAATCGTGTGGCCTCCACATGAACCAAGGTCCAGTAAAGTGACGATAAACAATGTAAGACATTATTCTACTTCTTTGAATAAAGATTTTTGCAATTTCTGCAATTTGCATGGAAGCAACTACAATGCACATGCCAACTACCAAAACAGGTAAAATGACAGAGATAGGTAGATAGTTTCCTGAACTGTTAAACTCTACTTTAAGATTAAAATCAATGGAGAAAATAATGTAGGAGCAGAGAGATATATAACTCCCCAACTCTTGTAAGCTACATGGAGATAATGCACCACTTTGTTGAGGATGTGAAGTGCAAACAAAGTCATCTACTCTAATCTATATCATTTGATTCTTGAGTCCTGCACTGTCGATCAATGTCCCAATCCTCTCCCCACTCAACGCCCTTGTGATGTTGCCGGCCTTGTTCAAGTTAAATACCACCACTGCGCATGAAATGACAAGATGAATACCATAGTGCACCCACTCTAATGCAATTTTTTCAGGCCCTTGCATGCCTGATTGATACATAAAGAAGGATGAATATATACATTGTATTTACTTTAGTGGTCACCATGTATTGAAAAATCACATTCTCAAGTAAGGTGGTCTCCGGTGCGGAAACGTACCAGGTATGCAATTTTCTTGACAGAGAGTGATAGCTGTAATGTCCATAACCGAAAGACCTTTCATGGCAACTTCTTTGTAGGACACATGCTCAAGAAGAACAGCTTGTTTGTTCTTTCTTGGGTCACTATCGTACACACCGTCCACATTTGTTGCTTTCAACACCACCTCTGCATTGACTGCATAACAAGCAATAATATATGGTTAACATGTGTGGCAGTACTGTGGTTTCGTGAAAAATGGAAATCTGCCATATAGTGAAAGTTCTGCAAACACAAACGTGAATGCTAAGACAGCCAGAACCAGTTAGAGCTACATTCAAAGGGAAAGGAGGGGGCTTTCTGCAGATGACAATCTGGCCTAACAAACGCCTCTCCACTCCAACTCTCAGCTCTCAAATTTGAGTGAGTTTTGTTCCTTTTGTTCCACACAAGACATCTGTTCTGCTTGAGCTCATCTTGGATTTTACTATAAGGAAGACATAGAGGTTGCTGTTCGATTGTTCAAATTGGGTGGGTCTATAGACCAACATCCACGAGGTCAATGTGCTGCACTTCATGCATCTCTCACCCTGACTGTGCCAAAAAGAAAAGTAAAAGTCTTAACTCTGTTTGCCAACACTAGCAAGAACTGTAGAGTCTCCTCGCCTACAGGCTACTGCCTCGATCAACAGGTGGACTCATTCTAACGGTTGTAACCAGGGTCACTCGATCGCCCGTTGTTCCCGCTGAGCCCCTCAGTACCAACAACTTATAAATAAGACGACCGGTCCACTTACTAACCTCCCACATTAAATAGGACCTTATCTTGTCGTTCCGCATTTTCTACCCCTCCCCCCTCCCCAATGGATGCTCTGAGTGTGTCACAAAATTGGAGTCTCGAGATAGAATGTACTTACTTTCAGCAGCCCGAAGAGCAGCTGCAGTATCCGTTGTGAAGAAAGGGTTCCCTGTACCAGCACCAAATATTACAACTCTTCCCTTCTCCAAGTGACGAATTGCTCGCCGCCTTATGTAAGGCTCTGCGACCTCGGCCATCCTAAAAGCTGTTTGGACCCGAGTTGGGACACCCACACTCTCCATAGAAGCCTGAAGAAATATGGCGTTCATTACTGTTGCCATCATCCTGCCCAACAAACACCCATTTTTCAATACTAGAACCTTTCATAAAACATACTACACTGTCTTTCTCTGTAAGTGTGATGATTGTCTGTTACAGCATGAACATGACCTTTGATAAAAAGATGTCCAATGTGATTCTTGAACCCATTACTTTCCCATATTGGTTCAATTAGCCCACTTAGTTCTCTAGTATAGCATCATTTGCACTCGTTTAAATAATCAACTGTCACAGCTTTATAGTGACGAAAACTAACTTAGATCACAAAATCAATAAACTCTGCAAATTCTGTACCGAATCTTTATAGTGTATTCTAATAAACGAAAAATTACAAAAGGATGATAGGATGTATTTTGGGAATACCCTATTTGATCGGCAGATGCTCGATCAAGTCCACTGGAGCCAACCCAATTTGCTCCACGGAAAAAATTACCTCCTCCCACTACAATTGCCACCTGCAACAAGTATTCAATGAGTACCCAAAGCATTGTCCACGGACATGACCTTCTTTTGTATGTAAGACTTTATGCTGGGCTCTAGTGGTCAACTTGAATACCTACTCAAAGTGGAACCCTCACTGGCCAATCGGAAAAAAAACACAGATACAGTGAAAGTGGACAAAAATTACCTCTACTCCCAGTCGAGTTATAGCGGCTACTTCCCGAGCAATTGACATTGTAATCTGTGAACCCCCTCCATATCAGTTTCAAGTTGCAAGTCAGAAAGGAAACCATTACTGCAGTTATCAATCTCCAATGTGGAATAATCCTGAAATTATGACACAGTTGTAACAAGCATTGCATTTTTAGCAAACTGTGTTGCTGTACGAACAAAATTAACCAGTCTCTGTTACCACAAATTTAGTATGTAAAAATGAAGTATGTGTTGGGTAATAGATCTCCTTCTCCAAAATAGGCATAACATCACTCAACGCTGTGCTTCCTTTCTGTGGGCTACGGGAATATAACCATGGGATGACTCAGACTCATGCCCCGATCACACCAAAATTTCCGTCCAATTCCAGCCGTGAAATTGCTGGGGATTTTGTTCAGAAGTAGATGCTGGCCCACCACATTTCATACTAATACAGCCGGAGATGCTGACGGAGGGTGTCAAAACTGGCCGGTGCCCCTCATCAGACTGTGCTCTCAGCGTCCCATGTTTATATTCCCAGAGCCCACAGAACGAATGCACAGTGCTGAGTATGTGATGGGAAACCTGCTAGTAAACAAGCAATTTAGATTGCAACGAGCTTGCGTTCTGTTGATTTTGAAGCCGAACATATGTTCATCAATAAAATATTGTAAAATCAACATACATCGCCGATCACAGGAAAACAATGTACCTTTGGGTCTATATTTTGTGACCCATCCCCAGCAAGGGCCTCCCCACTCACTTTCAGCAACACTCTTCTCCACCGCAAATTTTGCACTGGGATTGCTGTGGTGGCGCTCGCTAGCCCTGTGCTCCTTGAATCTCCTCCATTGAACCTGCCACAACCGCTCGTCTTTGAATGCAACTCCAGTAAAAAGAATTTTAAAAAAAAAGCGAAATTTCCTAGATAACCACAAACTATAATCAACTGTGTCCCAATGACAAACGTGTCCGAGGAAATAATAAGTCTTAAGGATCAAGAAGAATAAATGCTCATATTTGAGTTGGTTTGCTCAGCATGAGCGGTTATTCTTCAACTATGAGGTGCTGTATATAAAGATGTGAATACGTTACACCTACAGCCCACACCCCAAGATACAATTCCAAAACCCTAATGTGCTTCTTCAGGTTAGGGAAAAAGTGAAGATAAAAACCAAGAGCTCCCTGTAGCCAAGTGAGTGTGCCATAAAGTCATAAATCGAAATGAACAAGAACCTGCTCAGGAAACAGAGGCTGAAATTCCTCATTGCAAAAGAATGAAATAAGGCCTAGCCCTAAACTTCAAAATGATAAGGCCTAACCCTAAACTTCGAAACAATACACATCACAGGAGAAAAATTACAAACGCAATTTAGATTCCTTCAGGATTCCTCCAGGTTGGAATGCATAAAGCAAACAAGGTCATCAATATTCAGTTACTTAAAGGTGAGGTGAATCATCTTGCATGATACAGGAGGCCTAATCCTCAAATTCCAATGAACGATAAGGCCTAACCCTAAATGGTAGCATACCAGTTCTGCACTTAATACATGAACTGCATTTGAATAAGCTGGATTAAAGCTGATAAGCTACCATATATTCTAGCTGGCTCTACTTTGAATCACACAAAGACTCTAAGAAGAGATAAGTGTCCTCTCCGCAGCACGCACTGACCCAGAATCCCAAACTTCAAACAAACATAGACAAGAGAGTTACAACTGCAATTTGAATACCTTCAGGTTTGAATGCCTAAAGAAAATATGGTCAACAACATTCATCTGAAGATGAGGTGAACCATTTTGCATGATACAGCTCCCTCAAATTCCAACGGAGTTATTCATCTGGAGGCCTTTAATCAGATAATCAGATAATCAGATAATCACTAATCAGATAGAAAATCAGAATTCTTCCCAATTGGCAACCCGCATTGTACCTGGGGTCGCTGAACATGTCGACATCGTTCAGGGATCCGAGTGCCTGAGCCTTCACCAGGTTCCTAAGAGACCGAGCCTCGTAGCCTAACCCATGTGATGATCTTAAAAAAACACCGTGACTCCCAATCTTTTCATTCTCTTCATGCCTCGGGGATGCGCCCAACGCCTGCGGAGTTCGTAGCTCAAAACTTGGAGAATAAACCCTACTGCTCTTACTAGTAGTCTTCGCATTCAAGGGAGCCATATCCACATGAAACGAAGAGGACAGAGATGAGAGAGAACTCAGATTGGATGGCATCACCATCATCTTCATCTTCAAAACCTCCTAAAACCCTTCCAATCCAATCACTCTAAATCTTAAACCTCCTCGTTACTGCTTGCTATTGCAATCACTCGCCTCCTGTTGATAATGAATTCACATTCACCGACCTCTTTCACATGCAGGTATGTAATGGTTTTTTTCGGTTGGAGAAGTCTAAAGAGATTTTGAACCAAAAGTCTAAAACTCTCTACACCTCAACATTGTTGTGTTTTGCAGCGATGGATTGATTGATTACTTCGCCGAGTTGGAGTTGCTGTTTGTCTAATTCTATGTGATATAATCCCAAAGGCTAGGCAGAGAGAACTCGGACAACAAGGTGAGCTCCAAAACCTCGACTAAACCCACCAATCTTTTTCGTGTGTGAAGAGATTCTGAAGATGCAATTGGAGGGGAGTGGGAGGGGTTTTGTTAGTGTCTGATGAATTTGGTCCAAAAGATTGCGGAGAGGGATGCATCAGTGTGCGAAGAAGTGTGGAGACGGATACGGGAGTGCTTCTTCTTTTACAATGAACGGATGGGATTAGATGCAGAGGTGATCTGACGGTGTATGATTGAAGACGTGGGTGCAGGAGAAGAGAATTCTTTCCAGGCCGGGCGGAAGTGGATAGGCCTGGAAAGATTGATATTTCAGTGCTTTTGCTTTTGCTTTTTAAGATACTCTAATTGGTGCATTTTTCCCGATGATTCATCCCACACCGGCGGTCTCTTCTGTTCATCTAACTTTTATCATCCAGAACAGTATCTACATCCTCTAGACAAATTCACGGCCCATAAACCTCCCCCGTACGAGATTTTCGGGGGAGGTAGACACGGGCAGGGGCAGCTCCCAGAAAGAAATCCACATTCTCTGGACCCGATGGAAAACTTCTGCCCGTCCCGCCCGACTTCAAAAAAACCATTGTCCTTGTATTCTTGAACGTCATTTATCCACAAATCCCATATTGAGTGTATTTCATTTTCAAGGTCCAAAATTCAATATGTATGTTCACTTCCATAGAGTACCAAATAAAAAAAAAATGGGATTTCATTTTCAAAGTGAAACTGAAAATAAAACATGTAATTAACTTGAAGTCAAAAATATTACAAACCCCTCATTAGCATGGAGGTTATAATTTTTGCGACTTACCATTGAAAGGGTCTTTGTCATTCTAAAATGGAACTAATTTATTTTATTCTTAGTATGTTTATTTTATAATATTTTAGTTTATACCTTCTTTGACAAAGTATTCATACATGTTTAAACTAATTAAGTGTGATTGAATGTAATTAAGTCTAATTAATATAGATTAATCCCAATCAAGCCCAAATAAATTAGAAAGTATGCTTACCAGATATTTAAGCCTAATTAATAATAAAATGCACCTACTGAAATAAATCATGATTTAATTCAGATATGAGGAATGATGTGCTTAATTACACTTGTTTAGGCTTCATTACGCTAAATTAGGCTAAATGCACTTCCTTGCAGTTAATCGGGCTTAATTAGTTTGAATGTGTATGAATACTTGTAGAAACCTAGGCCTTGCACTTAATTACCTTCTAATACAGTTATTTAGACTTAGTTACATTCAATCACACTTAATTAGTTTAAACATGTATGAATACCTTTTCAAAGAAGGTATTAACTAAAATATTCTAAAATAGAACAATAATTTTAGTTCCATTTTAGAATTACAAAGACCCTTTCAATAGTAAGTCATAGAATTTGTAACCTCAATGCTAATGAGGATTTTATAATATTTTTGACTTCCAAGTTAATTTACATGCTTTATTAATAGTTTCACTTCGAAAAAGAAATCCCAATCAATTGCTTTCTTACTTAATGGAAGTGAAATTATATATTGGATTTTGGACCTTGAAGATGAAGTGCATTCAATATGGGATTTGTGGATGAGTGGCCTTCAAAAATGCAAGGGCAATGGTTTTTTCAAAGTCGGATGGGGCGGGCAAAAGTTTTCGGTTGGGTCCAAAAAATGTTGATTTCTTTTTTGGGGGGCCTACCCCTGCTTGTATCTACCTCCCTCCAAAGGATTGAAGGAGGAGGTCCATTCTTGGTATAACTTGGAGGAGGAGGTTCATAGGTGGGCCCGGATTTGAGAAGATGAGAGTAGCTAGTTGGCACATATAAACCCTACCCCATAAGATTCCATCTACATTTGGGTGAGTTTATCCTTATTCCCACTATAATCTGGTGGGCAAGAAGCCTACATGGAGACTCACCCTTATGAGATTCAATTCACACTTACGAATGGACTAATCTATACTAAGGCTTAGAAGATGTTGCTTAAATACATTAAATATTGCATCTAGTGTCACCAATTCTATTTGTCTTGCTCATTTTAATTGTAAACCGCCCATGTAGTGTCACCAATGCCCCACCAACGCCAGATGTAAACCTAACATTATTTGTCATTCCTTGTGAAGAATTTAGAGAAGTAAAGATTTACAATGTTTCATTTACTATCACTTACTAAGTGATTTTCCATCCAGATTTTGATCATTCATGACAACATTTCGATACATAATTGCTAGGATGCAGAATATACCAAACATTATTTCAATAATTGGCATGGATCTCATTCGACTTACAACCTTCCATGATAGTAGTAAGTCTTGTAACTTTATTCATTAGAAGTGTCAAATTAGAAAAGTTTCCATAGTGACATAAAATACCATATGACACTAAATACAGAACATAGTGTAGTATCCATAACCATTGACAAAAGTTGTAAGACATGCAAGTGAGGGACTAAACCAATGCAGCCATTGACTCTTATCACTCGAACCCCAAAATATGTTGAACTAAGGACCACTTCACACACGAGCCAAGAGTTGCGACCATGAACTTGTGAGAGCCCAAAAGTAGCATTCAAAGGCCGTTCCAAGACACTCCCAAAATCACAAAGTATAATCACAGGCCCTCAAGGGTAGTGTGAAGTCATATGTAACGGGGGCCCTCAACCAAATACTCTTTGAATAAAATTCTATTCATGCGGGGTCCTCGTTCATGATAAAATATAATAAATCAATGGTTGTGAGATTTCGGAATGCCATGGTCTCCCGGTTTTGTGTTAGGCCTACCTCCAAGAGATGGTCTTTCAAGATAGTCCAAGTGACCATGAAACATGATCCATTCGATACCATGCAGGAATCCATTTAGACTTCACATCCATCTCACATTCACTTACTCCGTTGGTCCCTCACGCGCAGTGTGAAGCGAACTTGAACCGGCTCCGCCTTTTCCACCAATGACAGTGCTCTAAGTGCAATGGTCACGGGCCCTCAGTCTCGTGTGTGAAGTGGCCCTAAGCAAAGGAGCAAATCAATGGGAGCCACATGGATTGGTTGATCTATCACCTCATAAGCGAGGTGGCAACTCATCATTGGCATGGAGTTCAATGAAATTTTTTGAAGCTTGTGGCTTCGCTCGCAATCAGAAGCAATGATCGCCGACGCCATACCATATTCAAACGCTCTAAGTTGCCTTGATGATTCTGTTGCAAACATGGGATCTATGAATAACAGACTTAAGGTTTGCATTGTTCGCGAGCCTGATTTTGAGTGGGCTCAGTGCGATTGACCGATCGCTACCCAAGATAAGATACACAAGCTAGCGTACCATGAAAGTCTTTGAATTGTTGCATCCTGATATTGAGGATTGAATTTTCATCTGTGAGGCAGGCACCAAACATGGCGTTGACAGAAATTTGCCAACGTCTCAATGTTGCAAACGTCAGGCAAATTCTTCAAATGCAGAATGCAATGAACCTTTGCAGGCCACAATAATCGACCCGTGTGATGAAGTTACAGCTCACGGGGTGTGCTGGAAACCCAATTTGCCTCGTTACCCAAGACCCATCTGATCTCTTCTCACAGGTGGCACTTGAAGATCATTGTGTTGGTGATGCAACTCACGTCATTCTTCTGTCACAATACACTCATGACAAGCGGCAACCAAATATACAGAAATCTGTCACATTCCTATACGAGTCTCTTGCAAAGACTGCCACAGCATATGCGGACTTGCAAGATTATTTCGTGTCTGATTTTTAGTATATCAAAGGTCAGCAGAAAGACCCGATTACTAGAGGTTTAGGGTTTACGTTGCCTGGGTGGATCCAAACAGGAACACAGGGTCTAGCTCAATCCAAAGCACAAGTTGTATTTGCTTTTGCTCATTTTTTTCTCCAGAGAGGACAATTGAGAATTCTACTCGAGAGGAACCTGCACCACATAGACACCATGCCGGAAGTGGACACTAAAAATGTGACACTAACTTTGCTTCTGCAGTAGGAGTTTGTTGCCATGTATAACAAGGAGCCTATCATGCATACCTACCTTCTTGCTTGTCAGAGTTTGGAAGGCAACATCTATTATTAGGGGCTAGCCACACATGCGGCAGGGCTCCACCGGCGAAAGGCTAGCATTAAGGCTAGCCCAGTAGGCCGGACCCTAGCCGGCAGGGCCCCCAGGAGCCTCACGGCCGGGAGTGGCAAATCTGACGTGGCCGGTTTAGGGGACCTGCGGGGAAGCTTCCCGGGTCTCTGCAGACCAGGGGCCGGGAGCAGAGCAGAGCAGACCAGGGGCCTCTTCATTCCAGAAGCTTGCATTCTCTTTCCACAAGCCTCTTCAGGGTTTAGTGTTTAGGATATATCACCACAATTTCTTGATAGATTCTTTGTAGGGTTGTTGCCAATATGGACCCTGATGTCCATAGGCTCTGCATTGTGCTAATTTTCCAGCTCTCTTTGTTCGCCACTCTGGATAGTGTTTCGAGAGACAAGGAGGCGGTTTTATTATGGCACTGGCAACAATTAGGTTTGACATTTGCAATGCATGGGTTGAAGTTGTGGAGTGGGAGACAACAACGACGTTTGTGGGCTCATGATCGAGGGTTGTTTAAACCAGGATTCTTCGACCAGAACTTGTTGGGCTCTTTCAACGCGAGGGAGTTCAAAGGTTGCATGCGGATGGACGTCTCGACTTTTGAATACTTGTGTAGTGCTCTCGCACCCGACTTGCAAAGACGAGACACGGCCATGCGTTTGGCCATTCCTATTCAGGTGAAGGTTGCTGTATCAATTACTAGATTAGCCACATGTAATTCTATGCAGTGCATTGCCGATTTGTACAAAATTGGCCTATCTTCTAGTCAACTAGCAGTCTCCCAATTTTGTGGTGCCATTAAAAAAAATTTGCTAAGGAAATTCATCAACTGGCCCTCTCCTTCCACTATGGAAAAATATGCACAGGAATTTGAAGACTTGCAACAGATTCCCTATGTAGTGGGTGCAATGGATGGCTTTCACATACCCATTGTTGCACCCCGACTACATGCTCCAGATTATTACAACCGCAAAGGATTCTATTCAATCCTTTTGCAGGGCGTTGTGTCGGCGAAATGTTTGTTTTGGAATTTCGACATAGGATGGGCGGATTCGATGCACGATGCTAATTTGTGGGGTAGGACTGCAATCGGCCAGTACTATGAGACAGACAAGCTCTCGTCATATACTTTGGTTGGCGATGCTGCGTATCCATGTCGTCCTTAGATGTTGGCTCCTTTTAAGGGCCACAAAGACGGTCTTTCACGCGAGGAGTATCATTGGAACTTTGTCCAAAGTTCCACACGCATGTGCGTAGAACGAGCATTCGGCATGTTCAAAGGTAGATGGCGAATTCTCCTGAAGATAGTGGACGTGCATTTAACGAATGTACCCTACTTGGTTTCCACGTGTTTGGTTCTGCATAATATGTGCATAATTTTCAGGAACCTTTTGGAGAGAAGAATGGATGCGGAAGGTCACAGAGGAGGTGCACAACGGACTGGCAATACCAAAACAACCGGGTACAACCATGCGCGAACGAATGGCTGTTGCAAACTTGACATTGCAGGGATTGGCCGGCATAGACGACCAATCAAAAGAAACTCTAGAATATATAAAGCAAGAGGACGCTGTGGCATTTGAAATTACAATGAGCACCACCGGAAAATCATTCAAAGAGTTGTCGGCAAGACGGAATAGCATTGCAAGGAGTCTTTGGATGGCAAAGACAAAGGCGTGCATTGCACAAACTTTCATTGATGAAGACGAATAATGACAATATGTTTTTACATCTTCTCTACTAGTTTTTGCATTGTTTGTTATATACTCATCAATAAAGTCATTTTTATGTCATCACTTGTCTTCAAACTATTCATAAGATTTTTGCTACTTTCTTCAATTCTACCAATGCATCGCTCTAAAAAAATGTCATCCTTACGCTTAGGCTTGGGTGATTTCGACGTGTTTTCACCACTCTTATGTTCTGTGCCGATGGTGAACGATGCGCTTCCGGGCTTAGAACCATCCGGATCCGTTGCACTCGCGTGCGCATGTGAGACAACATGCGCCCTATCGGACATGAACTCGTTCACAAGTTGGTACCAACGACATTTTTCCGAACGGTCGGATCCGGAGCGCATGTTCATGGCCTTGTCTTCCTTGTAGTCATTGTAAATGAAACTCCATTTCTTCTTGCAAGCCTCGCTGTCCTTTGGGAAATCCAGATAGAGGGACACAAGTTTCAGGTGCAACCGCGACCAATTGTCCACACCTACACAAGATTACAAACAACAAGCCATGATTTCAATACGCACACATTCAAAGAATACTTGGTGAATCAAAATATTGTAAATGAATTTAAGTAGCTTACAAGCATGACTAATTTGAACCTATTAATTGCATACAACAAATCACATTGCACATTTCCTAAATCCAAACAACAATAAAAACAATTTATTTTTAATCTCGCCAAAAAAAAAAACGTTGCAATCTACTTATCCTGGCTAGCGCAGTCTATACCAGCAGACTGCAAAATACAGTCTGCCTGCAGAGCCGGCTACAGCCTGTAGCAGTCAAGCAGGCAGCATTACACCCTGAGACAGCATTACAGTGTGCAGGCAGACAGGTGATGGTTACAGTCTGCAGACTGTAACCAGCCTACAGACGTGAAAACATGCCCTGTATTACAGTCCAGGGCAGACTGTATTCATTTTCAGTTGCTGGAATATAGATGGTTACAGTCTACAGACTGTAACCAGTCTACATACGAGAAAATATGCCCTGTATTACAGTCCAGGGCAGACTGTATTAACTGGAAGTTGCTGGAATATACAGACTGCAGTATACAGTCTGTGTATACTAATCAGAATACAATCTGAATTAAGATATATATGCATTACAGGGTAGGCTACGATAATTTGGGATTTTTTCGGCTGACTAACGGATACCTCTCAAATTAACGAATATAATGTTTTTAGGGTTAGAGGCGACACTTTCCACCGTCCATGTGAAAAAAAGGACAAATGAAATCAATAGATGTGCATACTTTTTGCAATGAGGGAAACAAGTAAGCAGGTTGCAATTGGGATCCACACACGAAGAACCAAAAGCAAAAATCAAAGTACAAAAAAAGGGAAAAAATAAATTCAAGAGGCACACCTTGCTTTGGCGGTGAGTTGAATGTGTTTTGCATCTCCCCCCGTACCGAGATGAGGTGAATAACCCAGTGGTCCCTCCAATGGTGAGCATTCTTCAAGAGGTCAACATCGTCTTTGCTATCGTCCAATTCGACAATTTCAGGTTTCTTCCGGGGGGCTCTCCGTTTCTTGGTTGACATGGAGTGGTCAATGACGGGATCTTGGGGGCTTCGTTTTGGTGAACCACCCGTGAGATCAATTGTGGCGGTAGGATTGCCTTGGGCGGGAGCACTAAACCCAAACCCTGGAATTGGAGGCATGTAGGAATGGGAATATAGAAACGGTAATTGATTCCCCGGCCCGGGAAAGCCATGAAAGAATGGTGCGGGAGGAATGGGAGGACGTTGTCCAGAAAGTGCAGAGACAGCAACAAGTGGGACTCCACCTGTCACAGCACTACCACTGGCACCACCCGCTTCCCCACCATTCTTCTGCGACTCCATGGAAAGCACAACCCAATAAACAATAAAATAGGAAGTTGTTGAAAGGAAGCAAAAAAACACACACAATACCAAAATAAAAATAAAAATAAAAAACAAAACCCGCAATTCGGTGGGGGCTTGGAGCTGCACTTGATGGCAACACTTGATGGGAGCCTACACCAGCTTTGTGAGGAACGGGGTCTGCAGCATTGTGAGGAACAGAGTCTGGAGCCGGGAGCAGCTGGTCGAAAGTGAGGAGGCCGCAGCTGCTGCAGACTCCAGTGAGGTTTTGAAAATGCCACCGTGGGCCTCAGGCCCGCAGCTCCCTTGTCCACCCTGTGCAAAAGGACAAGGCCCGGCACCGGGGGGGGGGGGGTAGGAGGGCCAGCCTCCGCCCCCTGGAACTTGCATCCCCTAAAACCAGGATCCAGCGAGGATTCCCGCGCCCAGCCCTGCCGCAGGTGAGGCAGTACGGCCCCGGGCTGGGCCAATGGAGGGGCCCCATTACCTTTACCTGCCGGGGGTGTGGTACCCCCCTTATTCTTGGGACTTTTTGGTAATTACATCGGTTATCTATTTGATAAGGTGCTTCCTACCCGTGGCAATGTGGTTTGTACGTGGTTAAATGTATACATTTTCAACTCCTATAAGTAAATTTGTATCCCTTCTCCACTCCCTCAACAGTAATTCCTCGCATCGATACAATACGTTGTTGCTCCACTCACTCTTGCAGGGTAAGTTGGAATAAAAAACAGTGATGACTGGAATCTCACAATATGATTGACTCTTATTTGATCTCCACAGTGTGTTGAAGTGACCCCATTGTCATCTATTCTTCCAATAATTCCTCCTTCTAGTTACCCTCAACTGTCAACTATAGCTTCTCCCACTTCATCACTTGAAGCATATTGTTCTCAAGGTCGGCGTGCATCGTCCTCCTTCCCTTCAACCACCCTTCGTGCTGATGGGTGCCTTCAGCATACACCATTGAAGATTCTTAAACTTAAGTTGCCAACTCAAACCTATCCTCATCAAATTGGCTACCATGCCAAGACATTCTCCTCCCGCCACTACAAACAATTCTATTGCACGACCTTCCAGAGCGAAATGTGCTCTTTACATTTTTGAATGGCCTCCTTTCTACACATGAACCAACACATGCAAATGTCATCACTAAACTCATGTTAATATGAAATTTTGTGACATTCCAGGGTTTTACAAAGGATCTTCTTTTCCATTTAATGCTTGAAAGGACAACCTTGTAAAGTCCAATGGCATCTAATTATTCATGGGGGCACATACCTTACCAACAAATAAGGAAGGCCATATATTGTATTATTATTCTCTTTGACCTTCAGAAAATTTACAATAGATTTTGCAAACGATAAATCACGTGCCCTTTGAAATTCACTTTGATTGATGTACTTATAGAGCAATGTTCAAACAATCAATGAGTGTACTAAATAATGATCAAATCCTTCGAATTACATAAAATCACAACAATCTCTTCCTTTTCGTGTTTACACTCATATCCCACCAATCAATCAAATATGGTATATTTATTTCTCACATCATTAATTTACTTTACCTAGTGGGTGAAGTTTGTTTTGCGTCCCCGCCTGCCATGCAATTATTTCCAAATTTTCATTGAGGAATACATTACCACCCACTCTTCTTGTACTTCAGTTTCCTCCTCTTCATTTGTACCTCCCTTGTTTGTATGTAAATATAACCCTCCAATTTTCTAAGTCACTATCATTGCTATGATCTTCAAATTAATTGCTTATGTAATCAATAACTCTAGCCCCAATGACAAAATTAAAATAATTTGTTGTTCCTCATGTTACCATAAGTTGGTTAATGATAGTGTCATCACCGTGGGCTTCACTACTTTGTTGCGTTGAAACTTGAACCTGCTCTCTTTCCTCATCAATCGAGTCCCTCAAGTCTTGTTCAATTGTGGGTTCATCTTCAATGTCCTCTTATCCACCCCACCCCCCCCCCCCAATTACGCACCTCCCCTTGTCCTCAATGTCCACAACCCAACTCCATGTTGGGTTATGTGGGTTCTCGAAATAAAATACTTGTCCTATAAATTTGGGGCTCATCCATGGCTCCTCATTGTGCTTCATGGTGATCTTTATCTTCACAAAGCCACATTCATCTTCCACTTGTGTCACATCATTATGCTCCCCTGTAGTTTTTTGGTACCAATCACCCTTAAATAATACCACCTTAATATAAAAGTCATATTCTATTCCTACAATCTCTTCCAAAATGTCATAATACTTGAGCCTTGATTGTTGTGGATTTTTGTCACTTTTGCTGACAACGCTATCAATAAATGATGTGTTTGATATCCCTACATTGAATGTGATTGATGCCCATTCATTTACAATCATAATTTGAAATTAACATCCCTTATTCCAACATGATTTGGAAATGAATTGCACCTTAGATGAGACCCTCTAGAATATTCTCTACAATTTGTGAAACATTCTCCCCCTCCCCCCAATTTCTTGCATCATGTATAGCTTTTAACACCCACTCCTCAATAGGTTTCTAGCATTTTCTTTTTCTTTTTCTTTTTTTGGTCTTCCAAGGGCTCTTGCTATTTCATTGTATCTCACCTCCCATGTCCACATACATGGATTGTTTAGTAGCACATACGTCTCTACCTAAAACCCAAACAATGCACATTTGTCAATTTAGATTGTATACTCAATATTCTTTCACTTTGCAATGGTGTTTGAGCATGTGAAGCTGGCTTTCTTTGGTTTAGGTTTAGTTTTTGTATTTATATTTCTAAGGTGAGAACTAACAATATAGACATCAGAACTAGCTCATATAAAACAAGTTTGTAGAGTATTATATACTTGCATAACATCATTCAACCATGTGGGTCATTTCCATGACCCTAGATTATGTCAACTATATTCTATGGGGTCTTCAAACAAAATAAGATTTTGTTTTTACTATTCATACATTCAAGCTACAATGTGACAATTTGGGTGGAGTTATACTCCAAACACTATTTAGAGTACCACTATTCTACCTGACACTATTCACTAGGAAACATTGTTCATCTCCGTACTACTCATTGAAAATATCATTCATAATAGCACTATCAATGAAAATACGGACAATATTCATTATTCATACGTGTATTCATACCAGCATCAATTTCTTCCCATGAAGAAATGATTGTGGAGGCTTATTGGGTAGAGGCTAAATATATATTGGAACACAACCATGTAGCTAAATAAATGGTATGTGCCATACCGTATTGGGTTGAGCCCTACGTACCTCAAAAATCACTCATAGTCCAAAGGTAAATGTCTCTCATTGAAAAGTGAGTCTTTGTGTTGACATCATATGTGTATGGCACACCTTCCCAAAGCTCACTCAAACTCGGCAATAAGAGGTTGAAGATAACATGTCCATGTTGGGCACTTGCTTGGGACCTACAAGTAAAAACACAATAGATTTTAACACTTGCCATAATTATTAGGGACAATCAAAGGGGTATAAAGATTATTACTGCTCAACATAAATTGAAAAGTGTTTGTTTAGTTTTTACACACCATGCACTATTGTAGATAACATGATGTGTAAATTTTTTATAGATAGCCATGGTGGCAAATTGTAAATGACAACTATGATTGGCCATGTTAAATGAACCCATTGAAGCTAGTTGTATGGATTGACTCAATCCATTGAAATCCATAGTCTCACATATATGCCTAGGGTTATCACCAAAACCTGGGAATGTATCATTGACATGCCTCCAAGTTGCACCATGTTGTGGGCCATTCATAAATCCATCCGCATATTTATTATGCTTGTGTCAAACCATCATCTTTGACAATGTAGGGCTCCTAAACAAGGCTTGCAAACGAGGGATGAGCGGAAAATGCACCAATCTTTGCACAATTATATTACAATGACATCAACTTTGTATGAAGTTGTTCATGCTTTTCATAACATTATTTAGCAACTATAAACCGCTACATTCCATTAATATTGAGTGATATAACTCCACCCACTTCTCAATTATCTACTTTGGTTGAACGTATGTACAAACAAACATCCACAAGGTATCATTCTAACACTTTACATGACACATTCCCAACCCAGCGAACATGGTCACTGAGCATAATCATGTTATGTTACAACAATGTGAAATTGTTCATGCATGCATAAGTTTTTGTAAACCATGTTATTGTGAAGCTAATTATAAAACATCAACCAAAAATATCATCATTGAAAGAAGAGGAAAGGAATATGAAAGTGTTTATAGCCGACATAATGGCACCTTGTTGATTTATATATGGAACAAAAAATTAATGGGCAGAGTTAGTAGATGATGCTATTGTTGGTCTAGTGAACACAAATGTGAATAAAGTTTACCACAAAGTGTGTAGCATTACAAATCATTTGTTCCAAAGCATATGTCTAGAAGCTAGTAAAATCCTATTACTCAAATATGGACCATGTCTAAAATCAATGTATTTCCAAGTGAGATGCCACATTTTAGGTTAGGATTGAACTCCAACTGTCATATATTTGGATTTTCTTTTGTTATTGTTTAACAATTACAAGTTTTCAACACTATAAGATAATTACAATTAAAGAAGATATGATGAACACAAATGCAGTAAAAGTTGATGGGAGCATGTACCAATACAAATATTTTTTTTTCCAAAACATATGCCCAAAAGCTAGTAAAATCCAATATTATACTCAAAACTAGCATGTAGAAAGTAGTCTAGAAATTAGTGTATTTCCCTATGGGATATGATAGACTTTTCTAAGTATTTGGCCGCATAATCTGCGCTAATTTTTTTGTATGTTTTCAAGGTTCTTTGTCGCCGGAGTTTTTTGGTTAGGGTGCGAACACAGCTGCTCTTGATCACAAGTTTTAGGTAATTCGTTAGTCGGTAGAACTTGTCAACGAACAAATAGTAGAATACTATATATAAGTGATTTACGAACCAATGCCCTTATCAAGGTTTTTGACCCTTGCATTCATTTGGCCCCACAGTAAATTGTAACTGGACCGCAAAACCACAATTGGGCTCTAAAACAACATATAACAAAATACTACGGCTTAATTAAGGATTGAAGTACAGTTGACATATATTTGGAGTTTCATTTCCCATTTTCAACACTAACGACTTTTAGAATAGCACAGTTGAACAAATGTCATAAGGGGACATGAATGAAGATTGAACGTGGAAGGTTACCATTAAGTAGATCAAAATAATGAAAATTTACCTTCTTAGGTAGTTTCTTGCGCTTTGTGTGCTCTTTGTATGTGCATGTTCCACATGTTGGACAAATGACAAGAGTCTCAAAAGTGCCATAACAAATGAAATAATTTTTTGGGAGAGCAAAGAATAGTTTGATGGTCGACTCCAACTACCTTTAACACTCTTTGTAGTTCCTCATAAGTGGAAGGATAAACAAGTTGTAATTACAAGCAATGATTTGCACACGACACGCATAAAGTCAATCATAGAAGCATTTGTCAAGTTAATTTCTTACTTGCAAATGCAAGATATGGAGCATGGCATCAAGTAGGTGATAGAAGAACCCTTGAATACGACCCTTGAATATGTAATAGCACTTGTGGCGAGGTTTCGTGGAGTAGCTCCTTTGAAGACTAAAGTTGCCTAAATGGTTAAGGCGTGGTTCCTTATTCCTTTCCATAATGCTCAACTGCACGATTGTCAAAAAGATTCTTTTCTTTTGCCCAAACTTATCGCCCGTATTTTAAACAAAATTAACTTTGGACAACAGTTGTAGTTTTGATACTGCTTTGAAGTGCATGGCATCTATATATAAGGTTACTTCAGATTGTTGTCAAGTCTTTCTTTCATTGCAGAGTGTTTGAGAAACTTGATAAACATCAGTATACATCCTGTAATCTTTGTGCTATCTGCGAGGACTAGTGAGAAGTGTGTACTTAGGGTAGAGGAGGTTTGATGTACTGATGCGCTTAACATTAATTTTCAGCTGTTAGACTATTAGTATTGGAAGATAGGCTTGAAGATATGTTGGAATTCTCTTTATATCATTGCTATTTTTTTTTCATATTCTTATTAACACTAAATTCAAACATGTAACTTCCACATATTACCATAGGTGATATTTAGGGTTTGAGTTTACATTTAATGTTACTTACTTTCATATGGATATTGATATTAAATGTATGCGTTTGTATTTAGTGTTCCAAACACTCAATATCCTATTTTGTTTAGTGTTCTGTAAAACATATCCCGATGATAATCATTGAAAAAAATGGTCGAAAAATTGGATAAAGACACGAGGAGATGATGGCCCCATAACCCCACATCCTCATCGAGATGTCAACCAGGGTCCCAAAGTTGGTTGAGACCTGAAATTTCCAGGAGGTGCAGAACTCCCTGCATTTCCTCGATTTATGCAGGGAGCCTGCTATTAACTAAAGACAAACAACTTTATTGATGTTTTAGAAATAATTGGTTGAAGTTTTACCGGATAGTTACAGATGATCCGGTTTAGGTTGAGAGTTTGATCCGTGACCGGGTGAGGTTGATTACGGTGCACAGTAAAATTCATACTTACATAAAATGACAATTACAGATAATCCGGCTAAGGTTGAGAGTTTGATCCATGACCGGCTGAGGTTGATTATATTAGGGTGCACAGTAGAATTCATACTTACAGAAAATGATACTTATAGATGATCCGGTTTAGGTTGAGAGTTTGATCCATGACCGGCTGAGGTTGATTAGGGTGCACAAGTCAATGTATTCACATTTTGGGGGAAACATGTGCAGCTTTTGCAGTGATTCGTCAAAGACGATGAGTCTCAAACCAAGCTTTCTGTCATACTCAACAGTCAGTTGTATGAGAAATCGCAATTTGCAGTATTTGTGATTAATTACGATGCTTGACATCGTAATTTCTTCTGGCACATTTTGTGCGACAAGCACTTTTTGTTGCTAATTAAGCATGGTCTAGAGTTTGATCCGTGACCGGCTGAGGTTGATTAGGGTGCACAGTAGAATTCATACTTACAGAAAATGATAGTTACAGATGATTCGGTTTAGGTTGAGAGTTTGATCCGTGACCGGCTGAGGTTGATTAGGGTGCACAGTAAAAATCATACTTACAGAAAATGATACTTACAGAGTTTGATCCGTGACCGGCTGAGATTGATTAGGGTGCACAGTAAAAATCATACTTCCAGATGTTCATGCCTTCAGAATATTACGGATCATTTTAGAAGAAATCCAAAAGTTAGCATTGATGGTGCAGGATGAGTGGGAGTTTTGCCTGGGTCTGCACTGCATCCTGGAGGGAGGCCACTTTTCAATCCCAAATGCAGATCCAAGAATTACTGGGCTTGTTTAAGGACCTCGATGGGACGTGGCGGGGTGCAGGGTGATTAGTGCGAGTGGGGCCCGCACTGTCTTTTGGCCATTCCTGCTCTATTGATTCAGGTTTCCGGAAATTTGCGGCGCAACACTTGTATGTACAGAAATTGCAGCGGAGATGCGCCGCCGATGGCGCAATTTTTGTGGGGACCGGATTCCCGTCGCCGAGGGCTCCCCAGCGATGGCCGGATGATGCGAATCGGTGCACAATTGCGCAAATGGTAGCCAAAATGGCCCTGTGAGTAAGAAGCGAGCACGCAGAGCAGAGAGGATGCCTGAGGGCTTACTAAGTTAACTCATAGGTCGGCCATAGCGAAACAATGAGGGTATGCATAAGGGCGGAGGTAAGTACACGTGGAAGGGGAATGGAGAGAGGTTGGAACGATCTCTGGTGCGCGGACGGTGATTTCAGTGTCAGATTTGGGAGGGAGATGGTGAAAAACGGCGGCTGTGGCGACGGTCGAGGTAGGAGACCTCTTGTTCGGAGAGCCCAAACATTCTGCTCAACTTGAGCTGGTCCTCGAGGGGAAGAGTACTTACATTGAGTGCAGAGGAGGTTTGATGTGGTGCGAGATTTGTGGCGGAGCAAGACGAAGATCTTGTTAATGCGCGAGGAGTGTTGTTGGGAAGGAGAACATTGGAAGGAGCTGAAGTTGCTGTGTTGTACGGTTAAAGAAGAAGATTCAAGGACCGAGACTTAAGGCGGAGGACGAGGAAGATTTCAACATGCGCACATCGCTAAGGCTTGGGAGCGTAGGAGATGCAACGACGCTGTGCTGTGTGGAATGATTGAAAATTAAAAGACGGAGATGCATTTGTGGGGAGAAAGACGAAGAGCAGCTTGTTAATGGGTGAGGAGTGTTGTTGGGACGCACAACATTATAGCTGAAGTTTGTGTGTAAGGGTAAAGAGGCGCATTGTAGAGAACAGGGGATTTGGACGGAGATTATGGCGGAATAAGAGGAAGATTGCAAGTTGCGCACATCACTAAGGCTCGGGAGCGTGTGGGAGGGATGATTTAATTGGGATTTAGAAGACGGAGATGCATTGCGGTGATTTGTGACAAGGTTGAAGTGACGAGGAGTGGAGTAGGAAAGAAACAGAAAAAGTGAGAGCGCGTGGGCAGTTGATGCGGGAGAGCCTCGGCAAGAGGCGGAGCGTGACGGAGTCGATGATCTCCATCCTCGGCTCCTTGACCACCGTCTCTCTACGCTTGAATCTGCAATGCGTCCTACTCAAGTACTTCTTTCGGCAATTCTCATCTCAGCCACGATTATTGAACGTGGATATCTACAGAATTATTTTTGCGGAACCACTCCACTTGGTGTGCATTTTGCGCAGTAATTTCTTAAACATCAATCTCGATGCGGACATAGGCGGACGTGTCTGCGCAAGTGCACTTGCTCCTCCTACTGAACTTTCAAAAGTGGATTTCCAAGGCTCACATTGTCAAAACTTGAACCAAATCCGTTTGAGTGCCGCATTGCGAACTAGTTCTCGATTTCATTGCAGACAATTCTGGTGGGCTTCTTTTTATGTCGTATCACCTGTATGACGTTCACTATTTTCTTAGAGGTTTCCGGTATGAAGACACGGGGATAATGATGTAATGTAATGTATGTCTGGATTGATAAACTTCAGAGCAGGTTATCTTCTCTCCGGGTTTTATCGACCTAAGTTAATCGGTCTTAACAGTAATATTCTTCCTCTTTAAACTGAAGCCTGACTATCAGCAACATGTGTTTCAACCAAGACAACAATAGGTGGTGAAGGCAATCTTAGTGCAAATTAACACCTGTACAAAGTGAATATATTGCCAAAGGAAGGGGGAGGATGCAAGATAAGAAAATGTGATGTATGAATATTCGTGTTAGCTGTGAAGGGACAATTACGCTTGTGTAACTTTGATAAACAACAATTCTCACTATTTCTATCTCGATGATCTCACAACTAGACTTGAACTCTATAAGTTTGCCGACAAAATCGTCATTAGTATGAAGCCTGATTCTTAGCAATGTCTGATTGAGCAGAAGTGTACTATATAAGTCGTGAAGTTTTTTGAAGGACAATTAGAACAATTATCTGGAACCTCTTCTTTGAAATTGCATAAATAGAGTAGGGATAATAATTCTGCAAGATTCTTCAAGAATTTTACTTCTGTAACTGAAATTCTAATCAGGGAGAAAAGATTGTGTAGGAAGTCTTGTATGATGGATTCTGGAGTTTGGAGAATTCTGTACGTACCAACATTTTCTCGCAAGTGTTGATATGAACCATCGTTTCTTTTTATTCTTGTAAACCTGGTTCTTCAGTTGCCTTTTTCATTACCCTAGGGTACCTCTTTGGACCTCTTTTGTCCCTTCTGTGCCTTGTTTTGAAACTATGCATAGACTTATATAAATATTTGAAGTAACTGAATGCATTCTGTGGGATCCATTGTTTAGATCCGAACGCATGCATTTAGGAAAGCACATGAGAACATTGACAATACTCTCAAAGCTGTTGAATCTGTGTTGACTCAATTCGATGTCTCATGCCAGGTAGGCTTACATTCGTTCCTACTTATGAAAATTTCCTTGAAGGCCTATCTTGAATTTTTGTGTCTCTGTTCAGAATCTTAAAATTGGTGTAGGCATACTATCAATGAAGGGTAATTCTGTTTCAAGTTGTGCCAATCAGCACGATGTCATGTTTTCAGGTGCGTATGCAACTGATTGTCTGTGGCTAGACAACTGCATAGGATACTGACATGGTTAGGAAGTACTTACAAGCTAGAGGTAGTCTTTGATGGGCCATATCTTCATAAATTTTTGTTCTGAAGCTATACCAATTGTTTTCATTTTCCAGTTTTCTGAACAAGTATGGTATAACTGCTGGAAGACATGATCTAAGTTCATGTGATATGTGTGGGATTGAAGGTGGAGAACAAGGTATTGGAAGGTCCTGAGAATGATCTTGGCGGATTCCTAGAAGCTGTTGACCAGCTTCAGCACAATGTGGAGTTTTTCACGCTCAACCGAAGTCTCAGAGCTAGTGATGGGGCACTCGATCATGCTCGATATTTCTTGAATAAGGGCATGTTTCGTCTAGCAGTTGAGTTTAAAGCACTTCTGACTCAACACAAGTTTGTCGTGCTTCTTTTGACGATCCAATGGTTCTGTTGCATTCTGATCATTGTGGTGTTGGTTAAGTTTTCTTGTTACGACAAAGCCAACATTCATTTCAAGAGTGGGAAGCAATGAGCCCTGGATATGTCCCTACCCATGTATGCCTTTTAGTTTGAAATGCTCACAGACTTGATACATCTCTTTGATTTTGATGATGGAGTAGATTCTTTATTGTGCAATATGCCAATTGTCAATGAAATTGCACTTGATGTTGATTGTAGTCAAGTCGAATTCAATGGCTATGTCAGTTTTGTAGTAAACCTGCTGATACAGCCCGGCTTCTGAAGGTAATGCCTAGCAGTTCTGGAAAGCACGGTAGTAATCCACCAGGAGAAGGGAGGACTGATGTGTTCAATGGAGATGCTAAGGGATCTCTTGAACTTCCTGTTTTGATTGCCCCAAGAGTTGTAACCCAGCTGCGAGAAATAACTGAAAGGCATGTTGCTACTGGCTACTATTCACGATGTCTCAAGATCTATAGGTACTAGTTTGCATTAAAAGTTCTACACTTTCTAGAGAGACTCTTTTGTGACTCTGCATGAGTCTTGGTGAATCTTGTATGACTCTGTGCTCTACATCATGACATTCTACAAATGATATTGTATTTACTTTTGTGGGAGGTGCCTTCAAAATAAGTTCTTCCAAGAGGGGAATGCATGGGTGTGCAGAATCACTCTTGTATCCAGCATCATGCTTCGATGATGAATCTTGCAGTCTGTGCACAATACCTTTTTCCATCATTTGTCTTTAGTTGGTTCTTTTTGATACAGAGACGTACGATCTTCAACACTGCAGCAGAGTTTAAGAAAGCTTGGATTTGAGAGGTTGAGTAAGGAGGATGTGCAAAAGATGCAACAGGAGGCTCTAGAGGGCAAGATGGTCAGCTGGAATCAGTACATGCATATAGCTGTAAGCTGCTTTTTACCTGACTTAAAAAAGAAAATCTCTTGAGCTCGGATTGTGAATCACAACGACATCGTTTATTTATCATTTATCTGCAATGTTTTAAGTGACATCCAAGTGATCATGGGTGGCAAGTGCAGAGTATATTTTTCTGTAAATATTATTATTGTCCCATCTATCCTCCAAGGAAGCAGGACGCCTGGTGAATTACATCATTTGATTTTGTTGAATCTCATATTCTTTGTTGGTGAGCGCAAGTTGTGTGACCAGATCTGGTACCACTAGCATCCATATAGGGATAATGCTTTGCAGATGTGATAGACTCACGTTTGCAAGTAGAGAGATTTGTGGTTCATATACGTGGTCAGCAACACCTATTGTTGCCACTGTTTGTTTTGTTTTGGTTAGAAGCATATTATGTACCCATTTCTAGGAATGCGTAGTGACTCCTTTATATGTAAAATTGTGGTGATTAGATATGTGGAGGGTTGATGTTTTGGTGCAGGTGCACTATCATCTAGCTTAATTGCACGAGGGAAATTGAATGAAATATTCTAAAATATGCTTATAAGATGGTAGGGTTTTGGCCAATGGATGAACTCATCCATCATCCATGACATTATCTGTAAATTTATTGGTAAAAAGGGTCATCCGAAAAGTTACCATAGTGACAATGAATGCCATATGATGCTAAATAGCATATTTAGTGTAGTTGCGGAAAGAAGCCCACCCAGCAGGAATCCGCAAGTTTTCTAGATGTCGTCCAAGTGCTTTCCTTCCTAGACAAATCTTGAGAGGATGAGGATGCCAGATTGCATAGAGCACTTGCAGGAATGGAAGCACCTTTGAAGGAAAGTTCATTCATAATTTGAACGGAGGACGAATGAACATACTCCATTCTACAGGGTCTCTGAGTGCCTTAGAATCATTCCTGTCAGAAAGGTGGTCCTTACATTGGTTATGGGTTATAGAGCACTTGCATGAATGGAAGCATCTCTGAAGGAATGTTCTATCATACTTTTAAATGGAGGATGAAGGTATATACTCCATTTTGCAGGGTCTCTGAGTGCCTTAGAATCTTTCCTGTCAAAAACGTACTCTTTAAATTGGTTATGGAGCTACAGTCTACCCTCTATAAATGTTAACCCTCGGGAGTGGATCAAAGTTAACATTTATAGAGGTGTTAACAGTTAACAATTATAAAATTACTTTTTTGAGCAATATACAAATCTTAACATTTATAAATATAAGCAATTGTGAAGAGTCCTTGTGAGAGAATACCATTCATAAAATTGCAAACCCAATCAAAACTTTATTCAATATCAAGTTTACAAATCACGGGTGAAGTATGAATCAATGGTTCTTTGGTGAGATTCATCTGCATGCACAACTTGCAAATATTTCTCAATCTGCAACAACAAACCCACATATTTGGACACATCACATAAACGTGATTCCATGTACCTTCTAATGCTACCAAAACTAGATTGCAAGTCACTATAAGATGGAATGGGTTCCACCTCACACTCCTCTCCCTCACAATCATCATCTGAGACATTAGAAGTCCCACCAATAGAGCCTAAAACATCCCATACATCCTCTTCGGTGACCTCATATGGATTGTTCAAATCAAAGTCTAATTCGTATTGCACATACTCTTGTGCCTCCGTTCTTGAACTTCCATAACTAGAATTATTAGTATTTCATTTGCATTTCATTTGTTAACATTTATAGAGTCAAATTTACAAAGAAGGGAGTACCATTTTGTTAATAGTGAACACGTTTAACATTTATAGTGTGCAATATGTGGGGAGTAGAAGAGAGTTAACATTTAGAGAGGGTTAACACTTATAGGTGTAACATTTATAGAGGGTGGATTGTAGATAGTTGCATTCCGTTGCAACTAGCAACCAAGGTTCCCATCATGATCACTTTTGTTGTGGTGGACAAGGATGGCGATCCCAACAATGTGAAGTTGCAAGCTTGCATATTTAAGGTTAGTAAATGCTTGATGCTCTATGCATTTGGGCTACTTGCATTCTTGGTGGGCCAGCTTGTGCACAATCTCATATTTAGTGCATCTTCTAGGCCCAAAATCCCATGTATGCCCACTATCACTCAATTGGATATTTAGTGTAGTATGTGTGTAGTGGAAGTAGGACCAAGTCATCCGGGCAACAATCAATGTAGGAGGGTTGAAAGCCAAGATGAACACCGAAAGCAAAGTGGAAGTGTTGCCCATACGTGGATGTGCACCTTGACTCAGCAAGTGAACATGAACATTATTATATTGAACACTGGAGGAAGTGTCGTGGAGGGTAGCTTAGCTTGCAAGCACGGATTCAAGGATGCGTTCATACAAAGCTGGGATCATCCATCTGTGTATGTGGAGGTTGCAACTCTCGAGTGACGTAAATGCATGCACATTGGCTAGAACGCCAACAAAGGTGGAGGGAACATCCAAGAATGGTCCAAGGTCCAAGGATCGCTAATTCCTCAATGTACACTTGGAATCCGCAAGCCATGAAACATTATCATATTGAAAAAATCAAGGTTTCCGACTGTGCACCTCTTAGAACTAGGACAATAGTACAAGGGGAGCGAGTCTTGAGTAAGTACAGACAATTTGGCCAGCGTGGGTCTTGTTAGAGAAGAAGAATCGGTAACCCACAGATTAATGGACCACATGATTAAAGGACCGGTATAAATTACTTTCTAAGTTTTGTCACAACCAAATAAAAAAGCGTATAGAATATTGATAAGTATTTCATTCCAGCTTTTTAAGTTGGCATGTTGCCAACCCGTACATTATTCCACCCTCGTATCATGTCTTGGCCGCTTGGACGCCTTGATATAGGTAGCCTACACCTTTTCCATGTCAAATCTATACGCATACGTAGGCATGTGATATTTGTGCTTCTTTGGCAAAAACCGACCAAACAATGGATACATTCTTTTCTTTGATTTTTTTTGTGTGACGACTAACAAGGTTAGGTCCACAAATTGGGCATGTCATTATTCCCTGCATGATCAACCATGAACAAACCCCCAATCTTGCAAATTGCCATTACCCAACCCAAAATCATTACATGAAACTAATGTCAAACATACATTAATGAAAATGTGGTAATTTTTATCCTACGTTTTGTTAAGACTAAAGCTCTAGGAATCACACTCTTGCACACTATCCCATTGACCCCATCAACCTCAAAATTCTGGTCTTCTTGATGACTAATAATTGATTAACGTGATTGTTGTGTCTCCAACTATATATGATACCTATTCTTGCCATGGCCTTAATCCTAAGGATATCAAATTATGACATGATCAAAATGTTGGAATTTCTCTATTTTAATAGAAGCCACCATTTTGTTGAATTTCAAGCTTGCAGGGAGAAGGTTTGAATACAAGAATGTATCGAAAGACTGGCCAACCGAACCATGTAACTCATTTGTTACCCAAATATATGCTAACCAACTCTTAATGCGCGTAATTTTTTTCTTAGAACGTGACCCTAGAGGTGATACCACTATGATATGAAACACCATAATACACCAAATACTATGTTTATGGTACAAATTTATATTGAGGAAAACCCTCTACTGTGGATACAGAATGTGTAACTCTTCTTTGCATTAGGTCGTGACATGTTTCGCAGAGACTATGATATCATATACGGTGAATCGGGCAATTTACAATTTGGATGAAAAGGGGGGGGGGTGGAAGGCGGCGACCAGCTGCCCTCCAGCCTCGGGCCTTCCCCAAAAAACATCCACTTGCGCCCGACTTTCAAAAATAAATTGAACTTGCATTCTTGGTGGGCCAGCTTGTGCACAAATCTCATATTTAGTGCATCTTCTAGGCCCAAAGTCCCATGTATGCCCACTATCACTCAATTATATATTCAGTGTAGTCTGTGTGTAGTGGAAGTAGGACCAAATCATCCAGGCAACGATCAATGTAGGAGGATTGAAAGCCAAGATGAACACAGAAAACAACATGGAAGTGTTGCCCATAGGTGGATGTGCACCTTGACTCAGCAAGTGAACATGAACATTATTATATTGAACATTGGAGGAAATGTCGTGGAGGGTAGCTTAGCTTGCAAGCACGGATTCAAGGATGCGTTCATACAAAGTTGGGATCATCCATCCGTGTATGTCGAGGACGCAAATCTCGAGTGACGTAAATGCATGCACTTTGGCTAGAACGCCAACAAAGGTAGAGGGAGAGATCCAAGAATGGTCCGAGGTCCAAGGGTTGCTCATTCCTCAATGTACACTAGGTATCCGCAAGCCATGAAACATTATCATATTGAAAAAATCAAGGTTCCCGACTATGCACCTCTTAGAACTAGGACAATAGTACAAGGAGAGCGAATTTTGAGTAAGTAGACATTTTGGCCGGCGTGGGTCTTGCCGGAGAGGAAGAATCGGTAACCCAGAGTGACCAAGTCCGGCTTTTCTTTGCCTATTAAGTTATGGACCTGGACTTGGACTTGGGCAACCACGATGCTTTCAACAAAACCGCCTTGCTTTTCATCCTTGCCATAGGCAACCTTCTATCCTCTTGCTGGCCTTTATTCACCAGCTTGGCTCTCACGATCAACCGACTCCCAAAACTTACAAGTTCTTTGGTGATGGTGGGTTGTGGCTTGCAACGGCAACGATGTTTTCATGATACTTGGGGTCATGGGCATTAGTTTATTATTCTTTGGGCTCCCCATCCCTTTCGTCTTTCAAGCTTTGTTGGACTCGACCTCTTGTTCCACTCTGTAGTGGCGAAGAAAAGGTATGTAACCGTCAAAAATATTCCTTGGCTCGACCACTTTGCGTGTAGCTTGTGGTTCTACCAATAGCCGAAGCTTTGTTTGTTTTTTTGTTTCTTGGAGACGTGTCAATAGCTTGCTATTGAAGTAGGTATTTGTCATGCAGAGAGGAGTGTAAGTAGGCGCTAATATGCTTCACATGTAGGTTGCTTCTTGTTTACTTGCGCTCCTCTTTTTGGAACATATTTGTTGGCGTGAGGAAATTAGGTTGTGTTGATGTTGAGTTGAGTGGCGGTTGTCCCTAGGGATTTTGTGTGCCCAAAAATTTGAGGAGCAATCAAGAGCATAGACATTGAGTGTGGGATTAAAAACGGCAAGCCATGTTGATTAGAGTAATCTTCATGGCTGGTCATGCAACACCAAGTGTTGTATGACACCCTCTCTAGTTGCCAAATGCATGTGATTGACGACATATAATGTTGGCCACGTTAACTTAAGGGTTTAGTGTGGTGTTGTACAAGAGGGACTTCCGCGACTTGCTTCATAGCATGGCCCATGAAGATTGGGAAGTTGACTTCAAGGGCGATTTGACCACAACACCACCATCATTTGTATTTCCTACCTCTTCACATAGGTGCATATTTTCTCTATTTCAATACAATCATGCGCTTGCATGATTCATGTAGAAATTCCTATCCACCTTATTGTTGCGTCCAAAAAATTGTCCCATTTGGAAATTGTTAAATGATTGGCTACGTGATACGTCATAAAGTTATTGAGTGGCATGTGTTGTCGTCAAGTATTGTGAGTGTTTAGGAGTGAAGTAAATGCTGGAGGAGAATTGGGAATAGACTATGAGGATGTTCTCCACCTCGTCATCAAGAGTGAGGTGATAGTGTAGTGTGAATCCGCCAACCCAAGCGTGTCGAGTGCAACCTCGTTTATGCCCAAATGTTATGCTTATCTAACGGTGTACTAGGATCTAAGTAAATGTAGACAAAATAATTTATATGAAAATAATAATGCATATGAGAGTACCGTAGTTTAATAGCAGGTTCGGCACCAAATAATTCTAAAAATAGACGTCTAAAATTTTGGAATATTATTGGCATTTTTTGCCGAATATAAAATTAATTATTTTTCAAAATTGCCGAAAAGTAATAAATTTTTACTTCTCACTAGAGTTTTACTTCCAGTGGAAGCATATGTGAATTTTGAAGGAGAGAAGGTGCTCCTTTTGTAATCAAGCTCACTTACATTAGTCCACAAGGAATATGGGTTAAGAAGTAGCAAGACTCTAGGTGAGGCTTTTCAAATGTGTTGTACACAAATTTTTGGAGTCCAATTGAGCATAGAAGATGAAGTTTTATAGAATTTTGTCCAACTAACAAAAGTTGAGAAATCAATCCTTCTTTCACCTCCAACAAGTTTTGTGTCAAAATAAGTCTTTATGCAAAAGATATGGACAAAACATTGCAGCCGTGTAAAGATCAAAAAATTAAAATGCGTTCATAACAGTTTTTTGGAGCTCATTTGTGCATAGAAGATCAACTTTTTTGGAATTTTGTTGGTCTAAGAAAAGTTTAGAAATCAAGTAATCTTTCACCTCCAACAAAGTTTATGTCATTTGAAGACTCTGTGCAGAAGTTATGCGTGTTATAAAAATGAAGTCTAACTAGGTGCTTCACCTCAAAGTTTACATATCCCATATGCATTGTTGAACACAACTCCACTCTACTTGCATAAAGCACAGAGCATTCTCAACTCTTAACTCACATCTGATTTGTCATTCAATGCAAGAGAGATGTACAAGATATAAGCTTAAATAGAAAATTAAAAATGAATTTAAGCCAAAATTTTAAAAATTAAAGGAGAAAATTGCCTTAAATATGAATATACTATTTTTAGGTGCCAAACCTACTTTTTGAACTTTAATTAAATATTAGGCAGCAAGTTGCCGAACCTGCTATTAAACTACGGTATTGTTTGCGTTGTACGTTGATACATGCACACTACGAAACAAACTCACTTGGGAAGAAACTATCAACATATGATGGAATTCCAAATTAATGTATATATTTTCCTAGCGTGTTTATTCTTGATTTGATATGAGCGTGCACATTATCGCCCATAATTCATGACCATTTGGTCTCACAATGGACACGTGTCGCCATGCAATCGCCTGTAGCAGGCACAAAATGTTTACCATGTCATTATTGCAGCTCGGTAGGTCGGGCGCTTACTACATGTCGAGACAAGGTTTCTCACATCCATTACCTAGTTCATTTGGTTGCTATGGCTTTTTGGTAGGTATACGAGCCTCATTCATGTTTGATAAACATTTTCCGGGGTGGTAGATTCAAACCAAGAGGGTTTAGAAGCATTTCTAGATACATGTTTTGCTAATTTGATATATATTATTGTGGTAATTGGGAAGTTGACATAGTTCTCCAAAGAAATTCTAGAATAGATGTACAAAAGGATTTTAAGATCTAGAGACATGATTGACAATAGATTTGTTATTTTCATCTAATATACCTTATTTCTTTTAAATGAAGAGTGTTCAAGGGTCAAGGTATTATGGGCTATATCCTATGGATGAACAATTTCCAGAGACTAAATGTCATTGGAAAGTAAAAGTGGATCATATATGGAGTGGAGGCCTATTTATTGCATGAAGTTTAGTTCGTGTATGGAGGATTTCATCACATTAAATTGAAAAGCTTAATATAAATATATGAGCCATTTTCTAGCGTATTGTTCGTAAATATTATACATTATTTGTTCTCTATAACTTTCTCGCATGTAGGGATATCCTTTTTTATGGTCACCTTTGCACATCGTTTAGGTTTCCAACAAAAAGTCCCCGCCCCGGAGTTCACGCACATCCATGATTTATTTCTCTTTGGATTTTGGTGTTAGTTGTCCAACTTGCACCTAGATACCACGTTCTTGTCCCATATCCTAGTTAGTGAAAACTTCATGAATGGGGGGCGGGGGGGTGGTTCCAAGTAATACTTGTATTATATCATTCTACAAGTTTGAATTTTCTTGTATAATGTATAATACAATGCTCGTGCTATATTGTATGAATAGTTAATGAAGGTTTCTTTAAACCTTAATATCTTCTACAAATGTAGAAAATCTAGGTTGCCCAAAATCATTTAACATCCTACGTTATGCTACAAACCTACTTAACATATGAAGTGATTAAGTTGTGTATGCTCCCAAGTAGACGATAGAGTGTTGGAACTAGTAAGGAGGAGTTTTAAGAATACATTATTATTATTTTAATTTTTAATTTTTAATTTTCTTTTTGACAGATTTAATATGTGTTGCATATAATAAAGTTGATATAAATGTGTTGTACATGAAGGTGCATTCTTAATCTTGATTTTTGGCTTTGATGTGCAGATGATTGTACGATCCTTCAAAGTTGCTTTCCAATACAAAATCCTTTTAAATTGAGATTTCATAAAGTACATTCATTCGAGGGCATACGGCAAGTATTGCATCATGAAGAACTCCCAGCTTTTGATGGAGTGCTCAATAAAATTGAAGCAATTGGAACAAAAGAAAATCTTATTGAATGCAAAACAATGTTTGCATTTAAAAAACAAATCGAATCTTGTTGTAGATAGTTTCAAGACTTTGGTCCAACAAGTTCATGACAAAATGGAGCTTGGACCAAGTATGGAGCATTTATATCGAGTTGTGTGTAAAATCGAGGCATTAATCCAAGATTGCAGTAGGGACGATTGGATCCATGCATCATTGTGGCAGATGAATAATGAAGAAGAGTTTCGTGAGTTGCTTGAAGAGCTCAATTCTATTTTCAGTACATTGTGTGAGCAATTCCAAATATTGGGGATAATGACCATGGACCTTCAAAAGTCCATAGAGGTCCATCCGATCAATATAACAAAAGTAGAAAAAGACCGAAACGCATTGGTCCAACAATTGTCGAAACATATTCATGCATCAAATTCCTTGAAGGATCATGAAGTTGCAAAGTATGCTTACGACCGGTTGGTTTGTCGAATGGATGGAGAAGGTGGAGAGTTGAATGGCGGTACATTTCCAGCATACAATCGGATTCCTCAACGATCAATTCCGTTGGGAGGTGGTGCATGTGGACAAGTTTACGAAACAAATTGCTTCGGCTTGGAATTGGCTATGAAGGTTTTTAAAGCGGTTGACATTGATTATGAAGATAAATCCTATGCAAACTTCAAGAAAGAAGTGGGCATCTTAGCAGGGTTGAGTCATCCACACATCATTAAGTTCATATGTTGTGGTGAAGGAGAAGCCCATGATGGCAAAGGGCGATATATAGTGATGGAGAAGATGGAGAGAAATCTCGGAGTTTCAATTATGAAGAACGTTGATTTGCAACGATCAAATCTTGTTGTCGTTGATGTCATGTTCCAAATCGCAAGCGGAATGTGCTATCTCCATGACATGAATGTTGCACACCGTGACTTGAAGCCTGATAACATCCTTGTGAACTCCTTCAATGATCCCATATTGGTTTCTAGGGGCTACTTAAAAGTTAAATTGGTCGACTTTGGAATTTCAAAAATTGAAGCACAAGATGCGTACGAAGAGCCAACATGCCATAATCTAGGTTCCCATGGGTTTAGGGCACCAGAGACATTTGTAGGATACGATGACACCTTGAAACATTTTGTGAATGCTTTCAAAAGTGACGTATTTAGCTTTGCCATGGTGTGTTCTTACATTCTCACGGCGGTGATTCCATTCTCGCAAGGTTTGAGAACCAAGGTGAAAGAAAGGATGGAAGGTGGAGAGAGGCCGATCTTGCCGCCCGATTGCCCCGAGTCATTGACATCTTTGATCAAAGATTGTTGGTCTTTGGAACCATCAGAAAGGCCAACCTTTCAAGATATTTGTTCGAGGCTCCGTCAAATTCAGCAAGAACTTCATTTTAATGCTTCAAACAATATGAACAATGTTGTGAGGATCGACAAGGCCAACATCCCTCAAACTCAAGAAACAAGTGGGAACATTCTACCGCCAATAGGTACTAGGGAGCACAAGGGGGACACAAGTGCAAAGGAGGGAGGAAACGAGCTTGTTGGTATGCGAGAAAGAATCCTAAGGGTTACGAAAGCATTGGAGAAACACTCCATAGTGGCCATTATAGGGGTGGGTGGAATGGGCAAAACTACTTTGGCAAAAGTTGTGATGGAACGTATGCATGGTCAATTTGAAGCAATTTGCTTTACTTTCATGAAGAACCAAGATTGTGGCACTATTGAGATTTTCAAAGAAATTTTGAGCAACTTAGGGGCAATGGTCGATGATGTGAAAGACATTAAACAAGCAAGGACCCGTCTTTGCCAAACAACCACAAACAAAAGTGCTCTCATTGTTTTTGATGACATTGGCAATAGTACGCAAATTCATGAGTTGATGGATGTTGATATCTTCAAAGCCAAACGTACTAACAAGATGATCATCACAACTCGTGATAGGCACCTTGTGGAACACCTCGGAGATGTTGGTTGTGTAGATTTGGATGAACTCATCAAAGGCGAAGCTATGAAATTATTCTCTAGGCATGCTTTTGGTGATCAAGGATATGAAATTCCATCTCATATGGTGGACATCGTTGAGAAAATTGTGGATGCATGTAGAGGGTTGCCTTTGACCTTGAAGGTTGTGGGTAAAACATTGTATGGATTGAAGAGACTACGCATTTGGGTGCTAGCTTTGCAAAGACTACAAAGGGCAAGAGCGTTGGGATTGGAAAATAACAATGAGATTTGGCATTGCCTACGGATAAGCTTCGACGACCTTACCCAAGAAGAAAAAAACTTGTTTTTGGACCTATGTTGCCATTTCAGCAAAGATTTGATCCCAATGGATACATTACAAGTTGTTACCTCATCATGTTTATGGCGAGATGTGAACAAAAATCCTGAAGAGTCGTTGAAACGTCTCGAAGATAAATCTTTGGTTAAGATTGACAAAGATGGAGTCTATGAAATCCATGATCAATTACGGGATATGGGACGTATGATTGTGGAAACAGACCGCATGTATGAAGGTACTCGATGGTGGAAAATACAAGATGCAACATGGAGTGGGAGAACACAAAAAGTTATGGAGCGTATCGAATGCCTTTCTTTCAATGAACCAACAAAGGAATTCAAAACAAACCTTGACACTACAAAACCATTGGTTTCGCTTCGATTTTTTGGTTTTCAAGGTTTTGATGGTTCAATCTCATTGGATAAATTTTTGAATCAATCAAAAAATCTCCAATGTTTGATGGTGATTTGCCAACGAAATCCTGATTTTCAAATGACCTCAAATCCATTTTTGTTCGAATGGGACAATCACATAAATTTGCAAATTTTGGTGATTGAAGGCATATCTAGTCTACATTATATTAATGAAAGCATTGGACAATTGAAATTCTTATACAAAATGAGAATAAGGGATTGCAAAAATTTGCAATCCCTACCAAGCACCATAGGCAACTTAAGCATCTTGACTTATTTTGACTTAAGTGAGTGCGAAGGCTTGAAGGAGATACCGGAGGCGTTGGGTAACTTGACCTCCTTGACCTCCTTCAATTTACGACGATGTGGAGGCTTGATGAAGATACCAAAGGCGTTGGGTAAGTTGACCTCCTTGACCTCGCTCGACTTAAGTTGGTGTGAAGGCTTGAAGGAGATACCGGCGTCGTTGGGTAACTTGACCTCCTTGACCTCCCTCACTTTATGGGGGTGTAAAGGCTTGAAGGAGATACCAGAGGCGTTGGGTAACTTGACCTCCTTGACCTCGCTCGACTTAACTTGGTGTGAAGGCTTGAAGGAGATACCGGCGTTGTTGGGTAACTTGACCTCCTTGACCAACCTCAACCTAGGCTGGTGTAGAGGCTTGAAGGAGATACCAGAGGCGTTGGGTAACTTGACCTCCTTGACCTCGCTCGACTTAAGTAAGTGTGTAGGCTTGAAGGAGATACCGGAGGCGTTGGGTAACTTGACCTCCTTGACCTCACTTGACTTAATTTGGTGTGAAGGCTTGAAAAAGATTCCGGAGTCATTGGGTAACTTGACCTCCTTGACCTCGCTCGACTTAAGTAAGTGTGTAGGCTTGAAGGAGGTACCGGAGGCGTTGGGTAACTTGACCTCCCTGACCTCGCTCGACTTAAGTTGGTGTGAAGGCTTGAAGGAGATACCAGAGTCGTTGGGTAACTTGACCTCCTTGACCAACCTCAACCTAGGTTGGTGTGGACTCTTGGAGGAGATACCGGAGGCGTTGGGTAACTTGACCTCCTTGACCTCGCTCGACTTAAGTAATTGTAAAGGCTTGAAAGAGATACCAGAGGAGTTGGGTAACTTGACCTCCTTGACCTCCCTCAATTTATGCAGACTTTCGGGTTTGAAGGAGATACCGGAGGCGTTGGGTAACTTGACCTCCTTGACCTCACTCCACTTAAATTGGTGTCAAGCCTTGAAGGAGATACCAAAGGCGTTGGGTAACTTGATCTCCTTGAGCTCCCTCAACTTATGTTGGTGTAGTGGCTTGAAGGAGATACCGGAGGCGTTGGGTAACTTGACCTCGTTGACCTCCCTAAATTTATTCGGGTGTCGGGGCTTGAAGGAGATACCGGGGGCGTTGGGTAACTTGACCTCCTTGACCTCCCTCAATTTAAGTGAGTGTAGGGGCTTGAAGGAGATACCGGAGGTGTTGGGTAACTTGACCTCCTTGACCTCGCTCGACTTAAGTTGGTGTGAAGGCTTGAAGGAGATACCAGAGTCATTGGGTAACTTGACCTCCTTGACTTCCCTCAATTTAAGGCGTTGTAGAGGCTTGAAAGAGATACCGGAGGCGTTGGGTAACTTGACCTCCTTGACCTCCCTCATCTTAAGGGAGTGTTGGGGCTTGAAGGAGAAACAGGAGGCGTTGGGTAACTTGACCTCCTTGACCTCCCTCGACTTAAATCAGTGTGATGCCTTGCAGGAGATACCGGAGGCGTTGGGTTATTTGACCTCCTTGACCCGCCTTGACTTAACTTCGTGTAAAGCTTTGAAGGAGATACCGGAGGCGTTTGGTAACTTGACCTCCTTGACTTCCCTCAATTTATGCTCATGTTGGTGCTTGAAGGAGATACCGGAGGCGTTGGGTAACTTGACCTCCTTGACCTTCCTCAATTTAGGTGACTGTAGGGGCTTGAAGGAGATACCGGAGGCGTTGGGTGATTTGACATCCTTGACCCGCCTTAACTTAAGTTGGTGTAAAGGCTTGAAAGAGATACCGGAGGCGTTGGGTAACTTGACCTCCTTGACCTCCCTCAAGTTAAGTGGATGTTCCGGCTTGAAGAAGATACCGGAGGCGTTGGGTAACTTGACCTCCTTGACCTCCCTCAATTTAAGTAAGTGTAGTGGCTTGAAGGAGATACCGGAGGCATTGGGTAACTTGACCTCCTTGACCTCCCTCAACTTAAGTGAATGTGAAGGCTTGAAGAAGATACCGGAGGCATTGGTTAACTTGACCTCATTGACCTCCCTTGATTTATTTGGGTGTCAAGGCTTGAAAGTGATACCAAAGGCTAGGGGTAGAAAATATTGGGCGACGATCTTGAAGAAAATTTGTCTTTGTCACACACTGGTTGTCGCCTTTGGTATTTAGACATTTTTTATATGTTGCAGTTGAATAGGTGGAATGGCCTATAGGAGATACCTTATGTGTGGATTAATTTGACATCCTAGAACTTGCTTTAGTAACTAGTTGTAAAATGTGGAAAGACATATTGGAGGTTGGAGAACTTCACCTTCTTGTCCCCCCCTCTTCCAAACATATTGGTATATAGGCTTATAATACGGATACCATAGGCGTTTTGTAGGTTAATGCATCATGTATGTCCTCTATTATTGGATCTGAAATCCGGTGGATGTAAGGATATTGTGTGGTGGTATTGATACAATCAAAAGTTGATACAAAAAAATGCAACGTCTTTGAGTTATATGTAAGTGAACCTATATTGCTTTGCAAGAGTTTGGACGACACTTGTATGTGAGCGGAGAGTGGAAAGGATGTCAAAATAGCAAAGTTCTCTGACTAAATTTAGGCATATAAAAAGATTCGACTATATTCAGAATATTCCAAAAATAGTAAAAATTTATAACCTATTTATGTGGAATGCATAGGTCAAAAAATAAACAAAAGGCCCCAAATTTGAAATGGTCTCATTAAAATTGGAAACCGGGAAGTGCTAAAATGATAGAAAAATTGTGATATAATAAATAAGTAAATGATTAAAACCAAGGATGATCCCAAGAAAGAATATATGAAAAGGGGCCATTCATGGTTGGGGTACTACTTTTGGCCGTCTAACGGAAAACCTCGGGGTGGGGGGGTTGTCGAGGCCACCTTCAACCTCAGCCTTAGACGGTGTAACCCGTTGCTGAACCGGTTTACATGGAAGTCACTCCCACCAAAATTAGGTCTACTTTTAAGTTCTCATATCCGGTGAAGGTGTTTGTACTCATATAATTTGGTGTCACCAAAAATCTTCCATTCTTCGATTTCGTCCTAGCCCGAGTGGAAAAGTTTATAATGACATGTAGAGATTCCTCTCTTTGTAACCTAATATATAATTCCAATCTACCCTTGGAATATACACAACTTGATTAACTTCACACTATGTAGTTTTACATTCCTTAATCTCGGGCAATGTTACATCCTTAGACTTTTCTAATGTCCACCCGGCCGCTTTGGCCACGCATGCCTTCAAAGATATCCCTCTTGTGAAGCGAGTCCTTGCCGTCGATTCCACACTACTACATGAGTTCTCGCTTATTGATTCCATGAATTACACAAGTTTAAGTATTGATAAATACTTGTCACTTATTGTAGTTTTCTCCTCACGCTTCAACCACAATATTGGTTTAATGAACTTATGGTTATCCCTAATGGAACCAAGCAAAACTTCCTTTGTTCTCCTAGACTTTACTAGCTAATAGTGTAACTTTCCCATTACTTCTCGGAATGTCCTGAAATTTTATCTGTAACTAGGGAGACAAAGCAAAAAACATCTCACCAATTTGTGAGCCTATCCCATTTTCTGTCCGACAGTTATGACCATTTTAGTGTGTCAGTCTACCCAGATTTCAGAATGTCATAACTTCCTCCCACGGGCTCTAAAGAACTTCAAATTTTTAGAGCAATCACAAAAACTAATTGTTTATGACCCCTTGAAATTTCAAACTATTTTCATTTTCTGCCAAAACGTTATGGCATTTTTAGTCTGCAACTCTTGAAAACACTTCAGAATGATATATCTCCTTCTCATCTACTCGGAATGACTTGAAATTTGTACCACAACTAGGAAACCTAAGAAAAAAACATCCCTCAAAATTTTATGCGTTTCCAAGCCTCTGTCCAGGAGTTATGCCCATTTCAGCTCAAAAATGTAGGCAAAGTTCAGAATGTCATAACTGCTGCTCCAGTACTCCAAACATCCTCAAATTTTGACCATGTTCATATAAACAAGTTGTTTACTAGCCCTCTAAATTTCAACGAAGTATCTTCTTCTGCTCGGAAGTTATGCCCTTACAACCTAGACTATTCAAAGGACCCTCTCATTTACCAACTCGTGTTCCGGCAACGTGTCACTTAGCAAACACATATACCCAAGAAATATGAACTCAAGTACTACAACTTGAAGCCATAAATTATCTTAAAATCATTCACACCCTAACTAATTCTAACAAGAGGTCAAGCCCTCTTCAAGGCCAACTAGCCTTGGCTCCTAACTTCAAAACCATGCACACACATGTGTTCCTATCTTGCTTCCACACACCCACACTTATAACACGTGGGGTGCCAAAGAGCACGAAGGAAAGAGAGGATGAATGAGGGAAGAATGAGGGATTATATAGTGAGTTTGAGTGGGTAAGCACCCTCAAGGCTCACGATAAGCCTTCGAAATCTCCTCTTACTTTGTAGGCTCTCATCTTATCTCCTAAGCCTTCCTCCCTCAAATGATCAACAAAGATCCTAATTCAAACATTTAACTAACCTTGGCTTTCTACCTACCACACTTTACCAAGGTATGTTCTCATACTACTTAAATCCACTCCACACAAGCCTAATGCTTCAAACTTAGTTTTCTTCAAGCTTCACTATTTTTATATTTTTGTGAATAATCATAAATCAACAAAACACCACTTGTAATGTTTTACAAGTGTTAACAACACATGTGGGCATCAATTTGGGCTCACATCTGGTAACACTTAATGCTCTTATGAATCCTCAAGGATTAATTGATCTAAGTTCTCAAGTTTATGTTTCCTTGAAATCTAATGTCAAGGTTTGGTGATCCTAAACCTTTAAATAGATTTAGCAACACAATATTTTTCCTAATCAAGAATATTGTTTCAAAACCCTTTTATAAATCTCTAGGGATAAAGTGTCAAAGTCTTTAAGTTTATGTTGCCCGAAATCCTAATGTCAAGGTTAAGTGTTTTAGGGAGAACATCATTCATACATACAAGATCTTTCATGGTTTGAATGATCGTAAAATATCCTTAATCCATTAATAAGTTCACGATAATGTGTGTTTATGATAAGTTCACAATTCCTTTGAAGGTCCAAACATACTCCCTCGCTAAAGTATATTCATAGGATTTCATTCATCTATTCAATTCCTAGAATTCACATTTATAGGCATGAGATCTTTCATTCTAAATGCTTGCCCTATGTTTACTCAAGTTCTTTGTAATTCCTAAGTCATCATTTTAGAGTTTCTTTGAAGATCCTTAGGAATCCCTACATAATCATTCGGAGTCCATTTGAATGACAAGAGGTGTTTAGAAATGACACTTTAGATTGTTGCTTGATATGGCCTAATTGACGGCCATCTCCTTTCGGTCCTCCTTTTGACGATGAATCCGACATCTTCACCGAGTAAAGTACTTTGTACTTTTTAACTCATGATTCTCCGATTCCAAACTAACTTTAGATGAAATTGCTCCGATTCCGAAAATGTGTCCTCCGAGTTAAAAATGTAATTTCTCCAAAAGGTCCTTCTCTTTTTGCTATTTTTAACCCTCCTTCGGTTTTCAAACTCCTCCAAACAAAACTAGGCTTGGATTTTGTTTTACGGCCGTACGCCTTCAAGTTCTCCTATTCGCACATTCTCCAAGTTTTGAGATCTTTCCGAAGCCTCTTACAATTTTTAGAAACTTGGATATATCTCAATCCAAGTCCGAGGTTGTATTTCCAACCTTTAAACTCCGCGAGGATATATTTAACTCCTTGAAACTCTGCGAGGATATATTTCAATCCTTTAACTCCGCGAGGATGTATTTCAATCCTTTAACTCCGCGAGGATATATCTCAATCCTTTAAACTCCGCGAGGATGTATTTCAATCCTTTAACTCTGCGAGGATATGTCTCAATCCTTTAGGTCTTCAAGCGCCACCGGTCTTGTAGTCCTCCACCTCGGATAGCTCGTGTAGAATGAGGTGAATTAGGTGCCATATGTGGCCCCTATATATAGGTTTCAAAATCAAGGTAAGCTAAGATGTGGCGGTTAGGTCTTTAAATGTATGTATTTACTAATTTTAGCACTGTATGTCCTCACAGTCTAAATTCAGCCCTGTCAGATCTATTAATAGACCTGATACGTGCTTAAAATAGATCTGTCAATGAGGTACATACGGGCATGTTCTAACCGCCTAGATGTGCCATGAGTTGGTTGTCATCCCCTTTCCTCCATTCATCTCAAAATTGGCTCATCATTCATTGCCGGTAATGGAGTTAGTTAAGCTCATCCAAAATTGGTCATCCTTATGTCCTTTCATCCACTCTTCTATGGGTTCATCCTTTCTTCCCCCTTTAACTAATTCTATTTAGCTAATCTACTAAGTGGTTCCTAGCCTACTAGTGTAAAAAGTCACTAAAATGTTCACTTCAAAATTTGGGCCTTAACCTATTAATCTAAAGGTTCTCACTAATAGGTTGCCCGCGGCTTATTAGGCCGTAACCCTAACTTAATGCATCTTTTCCCTATCCGGCCGGCCTTCAGTCTTCTTGCCAGCTCCCCAGTTGCCCTTAAGTACCCGGCCCAGGGGTTCATCACCCGGGTCTTCTCTCCTACCCGCTGCCCCGGGTCTCGATGAGCTGTTGACGCCCTCCGTCTTCCAGCTAGCCCTCGCGTTGCACTCTCCCTCGACCAGCGCTTGGACGCCGCTCTGTCTTTGCTCGCGGCTACCCTGTATGCCTGTTTGTTGTATCTGGATTCGGAGGCTCTACAGGGGTAGTCATTGGTTGGAGTAGCAATATACGTGCGAACACATGATAGGGTATTTTTAAAACATGGGGGCTAAAAATTATAAATGGACTTAAGAGTAATATAGGGTATCAAAAATGACACTGGACATCTTTAAAGTACTATAGGGTATGGAATAATAGGTAATTTGGAATTATAAGTAATGCAAGCCATTTTTCTATTAACCCAAAGTAGAAATTTACATAATGATAGCATGTGAAATAAAAAGAATTGAAAGTAATACCCCCCTATAAAATAATGGTTGTTCGCACCTATATCCTTAACTTTTTAACACACTGCCCCCCCCCAAGCGGAAAACGGAATTTTTTGGATAACTTCACATGCTTGGTATGCTTAGATTTATATTGTGAACCTTATTTTGGATCATACCTACATTTCATACTCCATATCGAGTACACTGACAAAGTTAATTTAGAAGGAATAGGGTCATCTAAGATATCCTTTTGATTCCTTAAAGGACATTTAGGAGTGTTGTCTTAATTGTTCACCTTAGGATCAAGGAATGAAAAGGACAACAAGAATCAATGGAAATGATCCCAAATATTTTCCTCGCACTCATCGTTCAAGTGTGTACCAATAGAACCAAATGTTTATTGAATAGCAATTGCCCAACTTTACATGTGGCACCAAACATGTCCTTACATATACTTACGGCCACACGTAAAAGGAACGTCTAGTATTAGAATTCGACAAAAAAATTTATATGAATGGACACATGACACTTTTACCAAGGTACCAAGATACATAACAGGAAATAATTGACCACCAATGCACACCTAAATAGCAAAAAAATGCCACTAATGTGGCCTAGGGTTTAGGGTTTAGGGTGATTATTAAATAATAATAAAAACATTTCTTGATAAAGCTTATGAACTATCTACTTATTTATGTAAAATTTATTGATCAAATAATAATAAATCATGATAAAAACCAAGATCAATGCGACAAAGTCCTTAAGTCCTTTGTCCCAAAAATAGTACCTCAACCGTGAATGCCCCCAAAATGATTTTTTTGAGATTGGTATAATTGAAGTCCGAATCATCTAGGGGATTTGCAACATGGAAGTAGAGTTGATAGACATAAGAAGCACCTCCAAATTGAACATGTAGTATTCAACCGGGAGAGAGACACATGACACAATTGAGTACTGTAATTGTGAGCCCAAAATGGTGCCCACATGTGGTGATTAACTCTTCGAAACCAATTTTAGTTTGATTTTGATGTGTTATGATTATTCACAAAACATAAAAATAGTGAAGTGTGGTTTGGATTTAAGTTTAGGCTTTAGAATGTGTTGTGTGATTATTTCAAGGTTGAATTCAATAAGAGTATGCCTTGATATTGTGAGTAGGGGGTAAGGTGAAGCAAGGTGAGCTCCGCGGGTTAAATGCCCACTTTTGGATCCACCTTGGTAGTTTAGGAAGAAGAAAGCTTGGTGGAAGGGGATTAGTCCCTACTTTGAAGGTGAAGGTTAAGGGATTGTGATTGGAGGTGCTAATCCTCTCACCCTATCCTCACCTCTCTCTCCCTCTCTCCCTCTCTCCCTCTTTGCTACTTAAGGTGGTTTCTCTCTTATTTTCCTCTCTCTCCATCAAGCGCTCTCAAGAGAGCAAGCTCTTAAAGAGCTTGAGCCACGTGTGTGAGACATTAGTTCTTAGTGAAGTTAATTAGTTAAGCTTTCTCTCTCAATGCCTCCCAATTGAGGGAGCTCTTAGAGTTTAAAGTTGCACGTGTTGATTAGTTAGTAGTTAGTGGAATTAGTGTGTTAGATTAGTTTATTATTTAGGAGCAAGGAAAAAGAAAGAAGAAGAAAAACTTAGAAAACATGTGATTAGGGAAGGAGAGAGTTTGGATTAGGGTGCAACTAGTGGTTGGGATACCCATTCGGGTATTATAACTTCATATACTGAAATCAGAAGGCAGCTAGGCTTGGAGGTTAGACCACCCGGGACTGGAACAGAAGGCAGCTGGGCTTGGTAAGTTAGGCCACACCGCGACTGGAATCAGAAGGCAGCTGGGCTTGGAGGTTAGACCACCCGGGACTGGAACAGAAGGCAACTGGGCTTGGAGGTTAGACCACCCGGGACTGGAACAGAAGGCAACTGGGCTTGGAGGTTAGACCACCCGGGACTGGAACAGAAGGCAGCTGGGCTTGGTAAGTTAGGCCACACCGCGACTGGAATCAAAGGCAGCTGGGCTTGGTAAGTTAGACCACCCGGGACTGGAACAGAAGGCAGCTGGGCTTGGTAAGTTAGGCCACACCGCGACTGTAATCAGAAGGCAGCTGGGCTTGGAGGTTAGACCACTCGGGACTAGAACAGAAGGCAGCTGGGTTTGGTAAGTTAGGCCACACCGCGACTGTAATCAGAAGGCAGCTGGGCTTGGAGGTTAGACCACCCGGGACTGGAATCAAAGGCAGCTGGGCTTGAAGGTTAGACCACACCCAGGACTGGAATCAGAAGGCAGCTGGGTTGCCTAGCAACAATTCATTTAGACTATCTAGGGGTTAGCAAGGCTAGCTCAAGTAGTAAGTATTAGCACATAAAAAACTAGATCACATTAGGCCATCTTTAGTGGTAGCTAAGAAGTTATATTCATTTAGGCTAGTTGGTGCCACGTGTGGGTTTGTATGAGTGTGTTTAACCATTGAGAAAAATGTTTTTCAACACTTGCACTTCTTGGTCAAAATAACTCACTTGCATTATTAATGGAGAATGTGGAAGATTCTTGCAATGGCAAGAAAAAGGAAGTGAAGATTAAACGAGTGAGGGGAATGTCCTTAAGGGCATGTGTGGCTAAAGCCACGGGTTGGATGCTTGAGAAAGCCAACTCTACCACAAGCCAAGAGGCTAACATTAATAAAGTACAATGAGTGGAAACAATAGGTGTTCTTTTGGACATAAAAATTACTTTGCACATGGTTCAAGTTGTAAGAGATACATGTGACTCGCAAAGCCATCACCCGGACTAGGACGCTTAAGGGTGGTGGATTTGGCCTCACAGTAATACAACATTTTGAAGGGAATAAAAAGAATCTATGAAATTATATTTATTATAGCAAATTGTGTAAAGCGTGATATGGATGGTATAGTCGATCTGAGAATACAGAACATATATTGAACTACTACCAAGATTTAGATGCTCAATGTGACCAGGGTGGAGACAAGCTGACAATCTTATATTACTGAGTGCAAATCTTATATTACTTAGTCAATGTCGGACTCGATTAGAAACATGGATGAATAAGCACTACTTCATCGACCATGTTGATTTTAGAAAGGGACACTCCTTGTCGCGCACCTCTCCATGAGGAGTGCCCGAAACACCATGGGCACAAGGGGGACCCCGGAGTGACACCCGGGACTTGTGGCGCCGTTGGTGAGAGGGCCCAAGTGATCCTAGGGTGGGTGAGGGCCCCGGGCGTTGGGAACGCCTCCCACCCACAAAGACTAGGAGGCACAAGGGTAAGGCCATGAGCTATGCGTAGCTCATGGCGTGGTGATTCTAGAAAGCCCAAGAACACCTCAATCGGAGGTGTGAGCTAGGAGTTATGGCCATTTGAGTGGGGCGCTGTCCCGGGACAGCGCCCTGGTACAGCAGTGCCTGGGAGTGATTCCCGGGACTGCCAAGGTTCAAACAGGCATAACCTCCTCACCACTTGCCCGAATGGGGCAAGTGAGGAGTCCATCGGAATCTACGTGAAGCGTAGATGAAGATGAAGTGGTTGGTTGCTGGAATCAGACATCATACAAGGAAGTTATGATGGTCTGAAGCTGCTGGGGGGCTTCTAGGCCCAGCAGCTAAGGGAAAATGTCCACTTGGCCCCAACTCTTGGTAGAGAGACAAGAGGTTGGTTGACGGTGGGGTAGGGGCCCCGCGTAGAGTCCTAGAGGCTTATATGGGTGAGGTGGTGTGGCCTCACCCACCCGAGGCCGAACGGCACGGCCTCCATGGGCATTGGCCCATTGTGAGGCCATAGTTGCCTAGTATGGTTCGGGTTGTTGTAGTGTTGCTCCGGCAACGCGATGATCAACATAGGATTGGACTTCCATGGATGGAAGTCCACATTGGGGAAATGGGTTACCGATTAAGGGGTGAGTCCCGAAAGCAAAGTAGGAGGGTTGGTTCCCTCCTATGAACTATTGGTCCGGGGTAAGAGGAGCTATCCATTAGCATGGCGGAATGCGAAGGGTTAGCAACTCGTAACCTTTGCTAGAATTGAAAATTGGCAAGATTATTAATGGACCTAGCAAGGGTTGCGACACGTGGTATCAGAGCAGGGTTCCAAATTTTGAGCTCACACTTTGAGGGAAACATGGCTATCAAAAATACGGGTTGTAATGGTGAGCCCGGGGTTTCCAAAAGGTTGTGAGGCTCAAATTGGAACAAGGATCATGTGCAAATAGAGTTTGATCATACCATTGATTTTAATGGTAATGGTGGGCATGAGGGTGGATTCGGTGAGGAAAATGGAGGTGTCCTTTGAAAGGGCTCCCACAAACCTCAAATAGTATTTGGGGCCTAGAATACCGAATGCACCCAAAACCTTGGAGGGTATTAATGTTGGATTGAAATTTCAATTCGAGATGCTTCGAAGGTTCGGATGTTGAAAGATGGCTTTATGCTTCCAAAGCAAATCATACTTGTGCCGCGGATGGAATGTTGGGAGGTGGGTTTGTCCTACCAAGGCAATTCATGTTCGTGCCGCGGACGGAGTGTGGGAAGGTGGATTTGTGCTACCAAGGCAAAACATATTTGTTTTGCGGACAAATTATTAGAAATTGGTTTTGTGGCACCAAACCAATTTGTCGTGCGGACGAAATGTTTAAAGTTGGCTTTGTGGACCAAGCCAAACCAAGTTGCCGAGGACCAAATGTTGGACGATGGCTTTGTGGCCAAGGCTAATAGCCTTAAGCCGAGGCCAAGTATTTTGTACCTTGAGGCTCAAATGAATGGGAGAAATGTCTCATGTGTTGACAAAGAGGCTATTACTCCTTCTTGAGCCCAAAACTCACAAGGGAGTTGGGGCTTGCCGATTGATAGAGAAAGCAAGCCCACCAAGGTGCGGTTTGGAAAGGGCAAACCGCATGAGACAAAGGAGGCCGCGATGCATGTAACCTTTCAATGTGGGACATTGGATTTTTGTCAAAATTTCACACCATGTGAAATAGATGAAATGCATATCATTGTGAAGGCCGCCTACGTTGAAACTCACATGATAGATGTGAGGTGCAAGCCGGTGAGCTTGCGGTGCATTATGATGGGTCATAATGGCAAAGAATTGAAGTTCAAATTGACAAGGACTCCTATGTTAGGAGGACCCAAGGTGAATTTGGTCTTAATGGACCAAATGAAAAATAGAAAACATAATGGTCGTGGTTCAATTGGAGCAACTCCAAGGAATGTATGGGGAGGCTAGGAAAGATGGGCCTCCTCCAAACCACATTGGTGGGATGTTGGTGAGATACAAGGATGTATTCACCAATGTGTTGCCCAAAAAAATTACCGCCAAGAAGTGAAAAATAACTTTGCTCAACGAGAGATTGAGTTCTTCAGGTATGTGGTGACAAAGGAAGTTGGTGGACGAACATGAAGAATGTCAAGGCAATCCAAAAGAGAATTGGCCCTTGACTCAAGAAAAGGGCTTAGGTCATTTGTTGGCCTAGCCAACTACTACCAGCACTTCATTCATGGTTTTGCTAAGGTTGCTAGAACCTTAGTCAACATGTTGGAAAAAAATGGCTATCCCCAAGAGTGGGATGAGCCTTGTCACCAAGCCTTTGGGGAGCTCAAGAGTAAGTTCTCTTCACAAGATGTGGTTAAGTTTCCGGGTTTTCATGAGCATGTTGAGGTGCACATGAAGGCGAAGGACTTTACCATTGGCGGATGTTGATCCAAGATGGATGACCATTGCTTATGGGAGCATTAAGCTCCGTGGTTGTAGAAGCTTGTCGAACTTGTGCAAGAAATGGCTATCCCAAGAGTGGGATGAACCTTGCCACCAAGTCTTTGAGGAGCTTAAGACCAAGTTCCTCTTTACCACCCGTGTTCAAGTTCGCGGAGCTTGAAAAACCTTTTGAGGTGCATACGGGGGGCGAGTGACTTTACCATTGGCGGATGTTGATGCAAGATGGATGGCCATTGCATATGAGAGCATGAAGCTCGATGGTTCGACTTGTGAAAGAAATGGCTATCCCAAGAGTGGGATGATGTTTGTCATGAGTCTTTGGGGAGCTTAAGACCAAGTTCTCTTCGCCGCCCGTACTCAAGTTCGCGGAGCTTGACAATCCTTTTGAGGTGCATACGGGGGTGAGTGATTTTGCCAATGGTGGATTATGTGTAAGATGGATGGCCATTGCATATGCGAGCATGAAGCTCGATGGTTGTCAAAGAAGACAACCAACTCATGACAAAGAACTTCTTTGCGGTAGTGCATTGCTTGAAGATGTGGCGACACTAGTTGGGGTCACACAAAGTAAAGGTCTACAAGGACAATGTGTCCTAAAAGTATTTTGACATACAAGCGCAAGTGAGCGCCAAGTCATTGCGTTGGCATGATAGCTTGGCGCTTATGAAGGTGGATTTGGTCCACAAACCGGACCGTGGAAATGTGGTGCCGGATGCGCGAAGTAGACCGGAAGAGTTCCAAGCAATGAGAACCATCCAAAAGTTGTGGCTAATGTGTGCGGCGAAGGAAACTTGTGATGCAACATACGGGAGGGGTAAATTAATTACCCCAAAGCACAAAAGCTTTTAGGTGAGCTTCGCAAGAGCAAGGTGCTCAAAGAGGTTAAGTTGGTGGACGGATTGTTCAAGTGCAAACAAAGTCGGGTATTTGTGCCACAAGGCAAGTTGAGGCTATCGGTTTTGAAGGAAAAATGTGATAGCCCTATTGCCGGCCATAGAGGAGAAAGAAAAAAAAACCGCCATAGAATGGTGTCAAAGAGGTACCATTGGCGGTGCATAAAAGAGGATATAACCCACTTTGTGAAGGCGTGAATAAAGTGCCAAGTGAACCGAGCCTCTTACCAAAAGCAAGGCGGTTTCTTGCAACCGTTGCCTATCCCGTCGGCGCCATGGCATAGTATGTGCATGGACTTGATCATAAGTTTGCCGGAGTCACATGGGTATGATGCCATCTTGTTGATGGTAGAGCGGTTTGCCAAGTTGGCACACATGGTGCCGATTGTGGGAACCGCCACCGCGTTGGAGACCGCATAGCCTTTTCTCAAAGGATGGTTGAGGCACCACGGGTTGCCAAGAGTGATTGTGTGGGATCAAGATCCAAAGTTCACAAGTGCATTTTCAATGCATTTCTCTAAGGAGGTCGGAATGAAAGTAAGGTTTAGCACGGCCTTGCATTCCCAAATGAATGGGAAAGCGGAGCATGTGAATGGAGTCTTGAAGCAATACTTGAGGAACTTGGTGGGGGCGGACCAAGGAGATTGGGCGGACTATGTGGGTCGAGCAGAGTGTAATTGCAATGTAGCCACGCACTTGGCTACCAAGGGGTGGTCTTTCGTGGTGGCTTATGGAGTGGATGCGCTCCAACCTATTAACCTAGCTCTCGAGGGGGCACATTCAACACTAGAGTTCAACCAAGATGGTGAGGACTTGGCCAAGGATGGTAAACAAGTCTTGGAGATGACCAAGTTGTTGGTGGAGAAAGCCCGAAGGTGCTACGGAGTGCAAATCAATGCCGGAAGACGCGAAGTGGAGAATGAGGTGGGCCAAAAGGTGTTGTTGAATGTGAACAACTTCACTTACCCGAAAGGCCTCACTCCAAAGTTCATGTCCAAAATTGGAGCTTTGTTTTCAATTGTGGAACAAGTGTTCAAGGACATGTATAAGTTGGAATTACTGCCGGAGATCAAAGTGCATCCGACATTTCATGTCTCATTACGAAAGTCATTTTAGGACGACACCTTGTGGCCCGAACACAAGCAAGTGATTAGGCCACGTCCCGACCTTGTGGACGTCATTTGGAACATGAGGTAGGAGGGCATCCTCAAGTGTAGGAAGCCCAAGTGAAAATGAAAGAAAATGAACAAAGGAGTACTTGGTGAAATGGTGAGGATACCATGAGAAAGAAGCCGTTTGGGTAGCGGCAAGAGACATGATGAACGGCAAGGAATTGGTAAAGCACTTTGAAGAAATTAAGGCTAGACATTTCAATAAAATGAAGCGTAGGCATTGATGAGGACATCAATCTCCTTTAGTGGGGGAGAGACGCTAGTAGCACACTTAGCTTCGAGGCTAATTGCTCCACAACATTAACTTGTTCTTTGGCTTAAGGGAATAAAGTCCAAACTTTAGTGGTGCAAAGAGAAAAGTATGAGATGAGGTCCTAGTCTTGTACTTGTGCTTGGTTAATGGAAGAGGGGGAATAGATATGCCAAACTAGGTTGGGTAAGCCGAGTAATTGGGGGCCATGGCTTGGAGGGGCCTTGGATAAAACCAAGAAACTTCTTAGCCGTGGGCTTGTCCGGGCGGGGACAAGGTGATGGCGCGTGCTCATAAAAGTGCTACCCGCGAGCGAACGAAAGTTGGCGCATGGGAGTCATGAACCCATGTCTCGAAAGAGCAAAGTGGGAACCGAGTCGGGCGGGACTTGGCATCACCCCCGTGCGATCGAGGCGTGGCTTAACAATGGAAAGCCATCTCGGAGTTGCAACCGAGACAACTTAGTGGAAGCGTTGAGGTCTCGCCTAGATGTGTCACGTTAGGCTAGTGGAGCCTAACGGGGGAGGCCCCAAAGGAGGGGCAACCCAAGTGAGTCCCAAAGTAGGTGGGTCTAGTATAGGTTAGGTCCTTGGATGAGAGATCCAAAGTCGCTAACAGACCACCTAGGAACGACACCTTTGGGACTATGCCAAATTTGAAGATGCATTGTGGGGGTCGCGCCCTAAGGTAAACACAATGCCGCACCATAGAGGATGGCAACTTGAGAATTGGTGTGCCGACTACGAGTATAGTCGATGAGGGCATCGACTCCGTTTGGTGGGGGTGAGTGTCGCGCACCTCTCCATGAGGAGTGCCCGAAACACCATGGGCACAAGGGGGACCCCGGAGTGACACCCGGGACTTGTGGCGCCGTTGGTGAGAGGGCCCAAGTGATCCTAGGGTGGGTGAGGGCCCCGGGCGTTGGGAACGCCTCCCACCCACAAAGACTAGGAGGCACAAGGGTAAGGCCATGAGCTATGCGTAGCTCATGGCGTGGTGATTCTAGAAAGCCCAAGAACACCTCAATCGGAGGTGTGAGCTAGGAGTTATGGCCATTTGAGTGGGGCGCTGTCCCGGGACAGCGCCCTGGTACAGCAGTGCCTGGGAGTGATTCCCGGGACTGCCAAGGTTCAAACAGGCATAACCTCCTCACCACTTGCCCGAATGGGGCAAGTGAGGAGTCCATCGGAATCTACGTGAAGCGTAGATGAAGATGAAGTGGTTGGTTGCTGGAATCAGACATCATACAAGGAAGTTATGATGGTCTGAAGCTGCTGGGGGGCTTCTAGGCCCAGCAGCTAAGGGAAAATGTCCACTTGGCCCCAACTCTTGGTAGAGAGACAAGAGGTTGGTTGACGGTGGGGTAGGGGCCCCGCGTAGAGTCCTAGAGGCTTATATGGGTGAGGTGGTGTGGCCTCACCCACCCGAGGCCGAACGGCACGGCCTCCATGGGCATTGGCCCATTGTGAGGCCATAGTTGCCTAGTATGGTTCGGGTTGTTGTAGTGTTGCTCCGGCAACGCGATGATCAACATAGGATTGGACTTCCATGGATGGAAGTCCACATTGGGGAAATGGGTTACCGATTAAGGGGTGAGTCCCGAAAGCAAAGTAGGAGGGTTGGTTCCCTCCTATGAACTATTGGTCCGGGGTAAGAGGAGCTATCCATTAGCATGGCGGAATGCGAAGGGTTAGCAACTCGTAACCTTTGCTAGAATTGAAAATTGGCAAGATTATTAATGGACCTAGCAAGGGTTGCGACACTCCTAGACTAATTCCTAGGTCCGATCCAAAGGCTGAGTTAAGATTCCACTCTTGAGGACTACTTTGACCTCGTTGAAGCTGAAGGTTGGCGCGTGGATGAAAAGGTCTACATCAGGATTGCGATGGCAGACCTTTAAAAAGATGAAGTAGACATGTTTGCAATACGAGAACTGACTCCTCCCTCAAAATTTGGTCATTGTCTGTCGCAACCTTTGCTAGCCCCCCTTGACAATCTTGCCAATTTTCAATTCTAGCAAAGGTTACGAGAGCTAACCATTCGCATTCCGCCATGCCAATGGTTAGCTCCTCTTACCCCGGACCTTATAGTTCATAGGAGGGAACCAACCCTCCTACTTTGCTTTCGGGACTCACCCCTTAATCGGTAACCCATTCCTAGATGTGGACTTCCATCCATGGAAGTCCAATCCCATGTTGATCATCGCGTTGCCGGAGCAACACTACAACAACCCGAACCATACTAGGCAACTATGGCCTCACAATGGACCAAAGCTCATGGAGGCCGTGCCGTTCGGCCTCGGGTGGGTGAGGCCACACCACCTCACCCATATAAGCCTCTAGGACTCTACGCGGGGCCCCTACCCCACCGTCAAGAGACCTCTTGTCTCTCTACCAAGAGTTGGGGCCAAGTAGACATTTTCCCTTAGCTTCTGGGCCTAGAAGCCCCGAGCAGCTTCAGACCATCATAACTTCCTTGTATGATGTTTGATGCTAACAACCAACCCCTCGATCTTCATCTACGCTTCATGTAGATGCCGATGGACTCCTCACTTGCCCCATTCAAGAAAGTCTTGAGGGAGTTATGCCTGTATGAACCTTGGCAGTCCCGGGAATCACTCCCAGGCACTGCTGTACCAGGGCGCTGTCCCGGGACAGCGCCCCACTCAAATGGCCATAACTCCTAGCTCACACCTCCGATTGAGGTGATCTTGAGCATTCTAGAATCACCACGCCATGAGCTACGCATGGCTCATGGCCTTACCCTTGTGCCTCCTAGTCTCTGTGGGTGGGAGGCGTTCCCAATGCCCGGGGCCCTCACCCACACTAGGATCACTTGGGCCTTCTCACCAACGGCGCCACAAAACCTGGGTGTCACTCCGGGGTCCCCCTTGTGCCCATGGTGTTTTGGGCAGTCCTCATGGAGAGGTGCGCGACATTGTCTTCTTGAATGCGGGGTAGGTGCAACCTGGAAGGGAGCTGATGGTGATATGGTATTGTGTCACGTCGGGTGGCGTCATCGAGTCTAGCGCAATGTTGCAACCATGGCCAAGGTGAGGAATCATCGTGACCGAGTGGAGTCGAGCTTTGAGGGAGTCCGAAGAGCCCATGGATAGCCTCTGCTGAGGGTTTGGACGGGTTGCTATGCGCTTGACGATCTTCCCTTCTCTCTTGCTAGGATACCTGTCCGCATCCGTGGGCACCGACACGGAGTCTAGATTTGCCGGAGACGGGGTTGTGGAAAAGAGCTTTCTGGGCGAAACCGACACTTTCTGCGGCAGTTGGAATCCGACACTTCTATGTGAGCATAGAGCGGAGAGCGGAGAGCATAGAGGAAGTAAAAATAGCAAACTTGGCAGATTAAATTTAGGAAAATTCAAAATAGTAAAGAATATACCCGGAATATTCCAAAATAGTAAAAATGTATGACCTATTTCCGTGGAATGGATAGGTCCAAAAATAAATTAAAATGACCTGAATTTGAAATAGACTCTTTAAATTTGGAAATCGGGAAGTGCAAAAATGATATAAAAACTATGATAAAATAGATAAGTATATGATTTAAACTAAAGGTGATTCCAAAAAAGAATAATTGAAAATGATTTTTTCAAGTTTGGTATAATTGAAGAATGAGTCAATCAAAATACAAATGGCGACCAACTTGCTTGGTTTTTATTCCATCACTTTTACATTTGTCCTATGTGTGAGTCAATTCTAGAGCTTGGATTCGCACAATTATTGTTTGTGGTTGAAGAGATTATCTTCAGCTCAATATATATAAGGACATAAGTTAGACTCGTATCCAATACGGATGTAGAGGGTTTAGGGACACAATGGGAGAGGAGAAAGACATGTTCGTTGGCCTAGGATGGGAGAAGAAGATTAGGAGTCTAGGAGATCTCCATGTTCCTTTTAATCCATCACCGGAACATGACAAAGGTGCTGGAAAGCAATGTATTGATGACTACGAGCTGACTCCATTTTCGCAGTCCATACAAGCATGGAGGTGGAGGATGCAGGAGGAGCAGAAACAATATGCAAAGAATAAAAAAACGCAAGCGGATGTGCAGGAGAAGGATGCTGATGTGAATAAAGAAAAGACGACGAACGGGAAGGATGAGTTGAAGGTAGTAGGCGAATCTTCGAGGTCTTTGTCCTTTCGCGAGAGAATGAGAGGATTGTCGCCGCATCGTCGTCCATTGAAGGATCGAATGAGAGATAAAACAATTTCTTATATTGATTTGCTTCGACCGGGTCCACCTCCATCAAGAAGGGACGATGAAACATCTAGGAGGTTGGCGAAACGGAAGTAGATTTGATAGATATAGGTAGTACCTTCAAATTGAACATGAAATGTTCAACTGGGAGAGACACACATGGCACATTGTGTACTGTAATACAAAATTTTGAAGTGAATAAAAATCATCCATGAGATTTTATTTATTATAGCAATCAATTATGAGTTCACATTCGGTCCAAAACTGACCACATCCATTAGGACAAAATGTAGTGCTAGGCTGAGAGGAATTCTAGGAAGTAAACTGTGTCAAGAGGCCGCCTTCGAGGATGAATTTGACTTCATTAAAGCTAAAGGTCAGGGCGTGAATGAACAAATTCACTTCAGGATCCAAATTAGAAACCTTGATGAAGATGTAATAGAGATGCTTACAATTCAGATAAGAATTTCGTTTGCGGCTGAACTTGGAAATCATATCCAAGAAGCATGCGCAATTGTACTCTGGAAGAGAACTCACTGTCACTTGGTAAATGGGGGGTTGCGGTTCTGACTTGGACTGCAGAGTGATAATGCAACCAAAGCCCGGTTGAGGGATCATTGTTAACTTCAGAACAGTACCATGCATAGCTTCAGCAGAGGCAACCATCTGCCTCTGCTTTGCCGAAGGTGTGCTGCTGGATCGTCGAACAACCTTGGACAATCTTGTCGGAGGGATGAAGTCTGGGAGGTCTGAAATACGGATTCCAAACATATCCAGTGGGGGACCGGAGTTGGTGAAGAGTCGAGTTGGTGTGATGCGCTCCTTTGGTGGGAGTTGAAAACATGCGTTTTCAAGCGCGAAAATCTCCGAACGGGTGAGGTTGGTACCAATCTTAACAGGCCAGAGTGGGGGAATAGGAGGTTTTTGATCATCTGCAGAGAACAGCATGATCCATTTCCGACGAGGGCCCTTTACACAAAGCTCGATGTTGTCTAGGCAAAAGACAAATTCCATTCGTTTCTCCGCTTGGAATGTGTAATGATGCCACATACCGGTGTAGGTCGGCGCAGGGACATTATTATTATTGGTGACGATTCTTGCGGTGCACTTCTTCTCCGTGCCAGCATGATTAGCCCAACAAGACTTCCCAGAGGTATGGGGTATGCGGGCAATATGCCAAAGAGAGACATCTACTTTGGTTTCTTGTACGGCGGTGACACACTAAAAACCAATTCATGCTGGAGAAGGCACTTGAACCTCTTGTACACACGGGGAAGACTCCTCAATGATAGTAGATAGTGGTATTGGATGAGATCGAGTGACTCGCTTGGCGGGGGGAGGGCGAGAGAAGTTGACGGTATCGGGGCGGTGCGTCTCGCCATCATCGCCAATTGGAGTGTCCGGTCTTCGCTTCTGCGATCCAAACACCTCGGCGCCCTCAAGGTGTGGATCGCGAGTGCAAAACTCTTCCCCACCAGGCATGTCAAGCAACACCTTCTGCAACACTGTGGGGTCGCCAGTACGCTGAGCTCGACGTTGAGCTCCCCTGAGCTTCAATTCTTCTTTGCTTGGACCATCACCGCCAACTCCACCTTTAAGGAATTGGAAGTATGCAACAACTTGTAAGGAGACGCGAATGTAGTCGTCCACGGTAGCAACGTACATGTCTCCACCCTTGTTGCCGGAGGCTTGAAGCCACTTATTGTGGACAGACTCCGCAAGATTGCACGATGGCATCTCGGCCAACTGGTCTGGGGTCAATACCTTTTCCTGATTGAAAAAATGAAGTATTAGAGCGAGCACAAACAGATGAAAATAAAGACAGGAAAATGGAGATGTACTAGTTCCATGAAACCACCCCATTGAAGGTAGCGGAAGTGCCAAAAAGCAAGCCATAGCTGGAGGTGCTTGAGACCGTCTTCACTTATACAATTCGACAACGCCCACCAAGCCTTGATAGCTAGGTACCTAGTCTCGGCCTCTTCCATAGATGACGCATTCCGATATTGAAAACACTATATTCGGTAATTGGAGACTTTTTGTTGATTTTGAGACTATATAAGGATGCACTTTTCAAAATTGGACCAGTAATGACGACTAAAAATCCCATATGTATAATGGTATGCTACTATTATTATACATAAAAGCATGAAAGTGAACAAAAATGTGAGGCATACATGAAAATATTTGCGTATGAAATGACAACTCGTTATGAATGGAAGGGAAGATGCGAAGAATGAATGGAAGTTGAATGAATTAATTGGGATTGAAATACAATTATAATGGAAATACCATCAATGTCTTGAGTAACTTGGAATAGCATAGAAAGTAAGCACTTAAATATGTTCTACACCTAAGCCCATTTAGGGAGTCCGTCCCACTAGTACGCTTCTAGTCACACTAGTCCGACCCATTATTTTTTTTCCGCGGCCTTGTCCTTGTTTTTGGCAGCCTCCATGGCCCTGAAAATCTCCGGCCCGCGGCTATAACCGTTTTTGTTGACGGACCCGGAATACCTGCCGTTCTTCCAAATTTCCGGACGCGCTCCCGAATTGTGGGGAGTGGTATTGTGAGTGGAATACGAGTGCGTTTGCGAGAGGGAATGTCTTGCGCTACGGCAGAGGGCCAAACAACGATCGGACTCGGATGATGCGGCCTTGAGGGCGTGCCTAACCAAGGAGGACGTGGAGGAGGGCCGGGCACAAGCGAGCGGGTAGCCACCTGCGAAACAAAGTCGTAGGGTTTAGGGTAGGAATGGAGTGGGGAAAATAATGAAGGCGGTTTGGGATGGGCGCTCGTAAAGAGAATGGCACGCACACGGAAGACAAGGAAAGCAAAAGCGGGAAAGGGGTTTAGGGTTGAGGAGGGCACCTTGGCTTTGGGGACGTCCATGCAGGGAACGGTGGGAACGAGGGGGGCGTCGACGGGAGCATCCGGAGCCGATGGAACTATTGCATTGTTGAATGGCGGGGGGGGGGGGGGAGTTGAGGCGTGGAGGGCCCACGATCGCGGAGGATGTTGCGGGGGGAGGAACGGAGTCGGCGGGGGAGGTGTGGCAACAGGGGCCTTCCATGCGGAGATGTCGGCTCGGCCCGCGACGAGCGACGCCGTCGTCCTTCGAGGGCGAGAGGTGCCCCAAAAGAACGAGCGTCCGTTTCTCCTTGGAGAGGGGGGAGGGCGACGGGGCGTAGGCGCGGGCAACAAGTGCAGGGGGCGGGCTGTTGACGACGCCGTCGTCGATGCCGACGTCGTGGGAGTAATCCACTGCCGAGGTCGCGTCCACCGCCGAGAACTGGTAGAGGGATGGCATTTGGAAGTCCGTGATGTCGCGGGAAGGGGAGGCAGGGGGCGAGAGGGGACGGGAAGGGCCGTCGACCACAGGGGCGTCGCATATTGGGGCAGACTATGGGCAAGAAGAAGAAGAACAACAAAAGACATCCAAAACAAAGCAAGCATTAGATATGTGAACCACATGATAACAAGCAAAGACATGGAGGAATTTCAAATGAATTTATTGAGTTTGGTGAGCCTCATGATGCTCTTGAATACATTATCACGGGGGCTTAAACCCACATTGCCGATGGGGTTGGACCTAACAAAAAATGGTATGCTACCGGCATGGACAACAAGCCTTCTAAGGTAAGTGTGGGAGTCCAAATTCGACGGAAATACGGATATATGGAAATACAGATTCATTTTCCGTATTTTACCCTGCTTGTATGAGGATAATAGGATCTCTTAGGATAAATTAATTGTACTAGGAAATAGGGCATTCTAAACCCGCCTTGTGCAATAAAAAGGATAAAAAATAGTATTATTACCGGTCCGTCAAATTGGATTAGGGGGATCGTTTAATCATGGTCCGAACCGCTGGTCCGGACCAAGTAACGGTTGCGCCAAGATTAACCAACGGTCCGGAAGTGGCGGTTACAACGGGTTTATGACGGTTGGGGGAAAGCCGTCGGAAAATGATTGGCAACCGTTTTCCGTTAAACCCTAACGGTAACAGGGAAGGAAGAGGGGGGAGGATATTTAAGGGTCTCTTCCTTCTCCTCCCCACTTTTTGCAAGGAGGAAAATTATTGAGGGAAAGAGTGGTGAGGCTGTGTTTGTTTTTCGAGCCGCCAGCAGTTGGATTGCTGGGACTCCGTAATTTCCAGTCACCGGCAGTTGGCTTGCCGGGATTACGTAGCAGTTGAGCGGAAGAGAGGGTACCTGTCGCAACCCTTGCTAGCCCCCCCTTGACCATCTTGCCAATTTTCAATTCTAGCAAAGGTTACGAGTGGCTAACCCTTCGCATACCGCCATGCTAATGGTTAGCTCCTCTAACCCCGGACCAATAGTTCATAGGAGGGAACCAACCCTCCTACTTTGCTTTCGGAACTCACCCCTTAATCGGTAACCCATTTCCCCAATGTGGACTTCCATCCATGGAAGTCCACTCCTATGTTGATCATCGCGTTGCCGGAGCAACACTACAACAACCCGAACCATACTAGGCAACTATGGCCTCACAATAGGCCAAAGCCCATGGAGGCCTTGCCGTTCGGCCTCGGGTGGGTGAGGCCACACCACCTCACCCATATAAGCCTCTAGGACTTCACGCGGGGCCCCTACCCCACCGTCAACCAACCTCTTGTCTCCCTACCAAGAGTTGGGGCCAAGTGGACATTTTCCTTTAGCAGCTGGGCCTAGAACCCCCCAGCAGCTTCAGACCATCATAACTTCCTTGTATGATGTCTGATCATAACAACCAACCACTCCATCCTCATCTACGCTTCACGTAGATGCCGATGGACTCCTCACTTGCTCCATTCGAGCAAGTCTTGAGGAAGTTATGCCTGTTTGAACCTTGGCAGTCCCGGGAATCCCTCCCAGGCACTGCTGTACCAGGGCGCTGTCCCGGGACAGCGCCCCACTCAAATGGCCATAACTCCTAGCTCACACCTCCGATTGAGGTGATCTTGAGCATTCTAGAATCACCACGCCATGAGCTACGCATAGCTCATGGCCTTACCCTTGTGCATCCTAGTCTCCGTGGGTGGGAGGCGTTCCCAACGCCCGGGGCCCTCACCCACACTAGGATCACTTGGGCCCTCTCACCAACGGCGCCACAAGTCCCGGGTGTCACTCCGGGGTCCCCCTTGTGCCCATGGTGTTTCGGGCACTCCTCATGGAGAGGTGCGCGACAGTACCCGGAGAGGAGAGAGTTTCTGTAATTGAGACGGAAGTTGAGAGAAGAGAGGAAGATGCCGGAAACACGAGAAGAGGATCAGAGGGAACCCATCCCGATTCCGCTCAAAGCTCTCGTCCCTGCAATTCCAAGGGAGGACATGGAGTTGCAGGTTCTAGTGGAGGATCTCCGGGTTATGGGCTGCGCGGGGTTGCTCGCCAAACCCTGGAACCTCCGAGCGGAAAATACCCTCCGGGAGTTCAAGTTTGAGAGAGGTAATCAGTGACTAGGGACCAAGAGGAGGGATCCCGATAACTGGACTCCGGATGTTTGGAATAGGGTCTACGGGTTCCCGAGGGGAATTGCAGAGGGGTGGGCCGGCCGCTGCGATGGCATGTTTGCCGAAAAATTTAGAAGGGACGCGGATCCGAAGGACGGCTTCCACCCCGGGAACTGCCGGAACCTTAGGGAACGAAGGGTGTTAGAGTTCCTCCTGCCCATCCTTAACCCTGTCACGGTATGCGGCGTCGATGGCCGCACCTTATCCGTTGGGTTTCATCCATCTAGATTTGGATGGATGAATCTAGATGTGGAGAGGAAGGCTCCTAAGTGAGGAGCCTCCTTCTTGGCTTGGCATTCTTGCCAAGTCAAGTCTTGTGAGTTAGTGTGTGGAGAGAGCTTGTTTGAGGTGTAGATTGCATGATTTTGCAATAAATCTTGAGTTCTTCTTCTCCTACTTACACTCTTGGATTCTCCCTTGGTGGAGTGAGAGATAGCTTGACTAGTTGTGTGCATTTGGAGAGAAATTAGAGCTCTTATGAGTGTTCTACTCTCTTCCTTCTCACTTGGCAAGAATGCCTTCACTTTTCTTCTTTGCTTGTTCATTCTTGAGATATTATGCGCAACAAAAAGCTCGAGGACAATGAATGATGAAGTTGTGAAGTGTTAGAGCGAAGAATACTGCAGATTTGAGGAGCAACAAGAAGAAAGAGGTGTCATTGTGAAGTTTACATATCACCTTGAATTGTGGTGAGAAATCTTTCAATTTTCCATGGAATTTAATGTTATTTGGCTCACATTCAAGCTTGAATTCATACATTAAGCTTTTGAAGCGGATTTGTGATTCTAAGTGCAAGAATTTGTGAACCAAACACAAATTTTTGTGAAACAAATCATTAAAAAAAATGGGAGGACGAAGAGGGAGGTAACCTGCCTCCCTTTGCTGCTGGCCCTGCCAGTCTGCACAGCAGTGGTTGGCTATCTGCGTCAGTGGCTGGCAACCTGCGTCAGCGGCTGCCTGCCTGCCTGCGGCAACGGGTTCCAGCAGCTGTGATAATTCCAGCCCCTCAGCTGGGGCATGAATGGGGGATAATTTTTTAGGCAGAATCGGTTGAGACCTGGGTGTTTGTAAATCCAACCAGTTACGCGTGGACAATCATTTAGTTTATTCTATTCTATTCTATTCTTTTTTATTATTTTGTTTTTGTTTTTGTTTTAATTAATCAATGTGTTAATGAATTAAAACCGGACTTAATTTAATTTAATAATTAAAAACCGGGTTTTTTATTTTAATTAATTAATTAGTTTATGTTTCCTTTCAACTTCTAATTTTTCTCTCCTCTTTAAGAGGTTAATTTCTTGGGCTCATTAATCAAGGACACAAGGAAGAAAATCTAAGCTCTTATGAAATATTAAAAATACTTGGGATTTCTTTTTAGGGGTTGTGTTGTACGAAATTTCGGAGGGGAATGCCATTGGAGATTGGATGACATGTGGAATTTCAGTTCAGCCTAAAATAAATTATTATTAAGGTCGAATTGTGTTTATCAACACATATTCCCGGCATTGTTGTGAGGAGAGATTCTTAGGTAGTGGTGGGAAAATGAGAGATGTGCATTTTCTTTTCTTAAGCAACAGGGACTCTTTATTTTGACCACCAACTGCAGGCGAGTGCCAGTTGGTTGCGGTCGTGTTCAATTTCTGCTTGAATGTTGTTTTGAGGAAGAGGATCCAGTGCTGTTCTTGCATTGTTCCTTGTATTTTGTTTTGGTACCTTCCCCTGTGGCGGGCTGTAGTGCTAGAATGTTCTAGCACTGCCCCATTTTGTGTAGTCCTAGATTGTGATAGGGTACTGTGGAGGTGAGGTCGGATTAATGACCGACGGGATCTTTGTTTGTGCACCAAGTGGGCGGTGCTTGTTTTCACTTGTGGTGAGGTTGGGTTAATGACCAACAGACCATAAGTTTTGGTGGTGGTTGCAGGTGCAGGTTGCTTTTGACCCTTTTTCTCTTTGTCCCTGGATACTAATTCATTTTGGGTTGTTGATTCGGTGACCATCCCATTGTGGGTTTATGGTTACAACTCGTATTCAACACTATCGTTCTCCAACCCCAGGAGCATCGGAAGGTTATCCCTCGGACCTCTCGGACGTTGAACCAGTGGTAGCACCCAACGAGGTTTTTCAGCCTACTTCGGCGTGGGGGACTATCACTCGGTCTCACGTCCTGTGGGTGGGAACCTTTGACGATATGGAGGAGGAGACTAGGGGAGGAATACGGGACCGGTTTTCCGGTCGAGCAGGGACCATTTCTCTGCAAGACTGGAAAATCCGGTTTCGTACGTGGATGCGAGAGAAACGCCAACGCAATACCAATTTCAACGATTGGTATGCGTTCGAGCTTCTGCCTCAGCATTTGGAGCATGAAGCTCTCCAGACTTATGAGCAGTGGACAGAGGCTCATTGGATGGAGCTGCGCCAGGTTGAGCGGTACTGGGAGACTCGGGTTGAGTTGGTATCCGCATTGAAGGAAGGCGTAGCCTCCAGTTTCATGGCCGTTCCGGATGTCAAGACGGAGATACCGGAGGGAGGTTATGTGATGGATGTAGACGGAGCTCCTCCTGGTGAGTTGAGGGCTACGGGCCCTGCTCCTACTGCGGCGAGTACGTCGAGCCCAGTTCTTCCACTCTCGCGTTATGCCATGGCCACCCAAGCGGCTTTAGCCTCTTTAGGGGTTCCGCCAGATTTTGAGCCATTGCGGGCATTTGAGCTGCATCTACAGGGAGAGTACGGAGGCTTCCGTCGTGACCAGATGCAGCGGATACAAGATTTCAGACGGGAGAAGGACGATACACCTCGTACCATGTATACGAGGTTGGCGAGGTTTGCCAGAGAATCTGGAGGTGTGTTCGCGGAAAGTCAGTTGGTAAAGGTGTTTTTGTCAAAGATTGACAAACGTCTCCTTGACTTGGCGCTACCCAGGATCATCATGGAGTTTGGTGGTCGAGCGACACTCGCAGAGGCATTCGCCGTGGTGGAGCAGTGTGATCGTGCATTATGTCAGCACGATGCCACTGATTTGGTGTCCTTGCTAGTGGATTCTAGCAAATCCCGAAGAGTTCCGGTTGCGGCTGTGGGATTGGCGGAGGCCGAGGTAGACAAGACCATGTATTGTTGGTCTTGTGGGCAGGCCGGCCACGCTAAGAAGGACTGTCCTTCGAAGCAAAGGCAAGCCCAGACCATCACTACTTCGAAGCGGAAACCATTTGTTCCCGCTAAGGGCTCGGCGAAGGGGACGACGGGTAATCAGTTACCCAAGCAATTGAAGTGTTCCCATTGTGGGTGGAACAATCACGCGGTAGAGAACTGCTTTGCTCTCCATCCTGAGAAACGTCCTTCTTCCGACCGGGAGAAGACGTTGGAGGCGAAGATTGGAGCCATGGAGGAGAGGTTCAAAAGCTTGGCGTCATCCGGCCAAATCTTGGCCTCACCGTCTTCCTCCGGAGCTCAGGCTAGTTCTTCCACTCCGGATTACTATATGTTCGGAGCCTCGGGCGAGGTGGTGAGTTCCGCGGCCGTGACACGTGCTCAAGCCGTGTCACAATCCATACCTTCGACCACAAATGAATATGTGGCAAGCTCGCGAGCTCGGGACAATGCGCCCGCGGACCAAATTGGTCAGGCACGACTACCATTATCTTTTGGATTGGCCGATGCCGTCCAATCTGTCTGTGGTCGCCATCCGAACGATGAGGTTTCACATTTAGCGACCGATGTGGCGCACACGTTGGCATCCAAGGTGTTGCACACACCTTTGTTCACGGCCATGGAGTGGTCATCGCCAGAGTTCCAACCTGCTAAGGTTTTTCACTTAGCAGGTAGGATTTTGGAAGGGAAGGCATCCTTACCTTCTCTGACCGTGGCTCAAGCCACTACGGACATCCCTACTTCTGAAGATCCTGAGGATGTGGTCAAACGGCGAGCGAGACTTGCGGCAGAGACCATTGCGTCTTTTGACGCACATGCCTCAGATGACAAGGCACCGACCACGTTTTATGACTTACCAGTATCCGCGGGTGCAGCCTATCTTTCTGATGTCGCTACTCGGGTTGCTCCCCGTTGTGTGATGATGGATTCAGGGGCACAGCCAGTTATGATCGGCAAGAGACTTGCCCAAGAGTTGAGGTTGACGGCCGAGGATTTGGCTCCCTGTCCATTCACCATTGTCACATCCATTGGTCACGTGGAGCGGGCCATGGGTTACACTCGAGAGCCATTACAGCTTAGCTTCCGAGTGAAGCCTGGAGATTCACCCGCACCTCTTCTTCTTAGGTGTGCGGTAACGGATGCGACCAACTATGACATTTTAGTTGGTCAGCAAGCACTTTACCCTCTTGGTTTTGGTTTGGACAACTGGACTAAGGAGGCGTGGATCCGACCAGGTTGGTCGGCTGGGGATGGCCGCAGGGAACTTATTCCCGTGGCTTTCGCGGCGGCCGCGACCATAGCACCATTATCTATGGTTTTTGGATGTGGTGCTATGGTGGACACATTGCCTTATGTTTCCGCATTGTTGGAGGAGTCATTGGCATTCATGGGGAGTACAGACAATCAACGGGATATGGCACCTAAGAATGCATTGGTGCGCCATTCCAAGGATCCCCTTCCTCCTTGGCGTGATTCCGCCGAGCTATTTTGGAGGTGCGAGGATATTGTTCACTCTCTCACTCCTAGGACACCGGTCATACCGGGTGTCCTCTCGGCATTGGCACATCCCATTTTATGGCAGCCGCCAGACGCGGGGATTACTTTGGTGGAACTATTTGGGGGCATCGGCACAGGCTTAGCGGCCGTATTGGAGGCTGGCCTCACGGTCAGACGGTATGTCTATGTGGACAACTCTCAAGTGTCCACCCGTGTGGCTCGTCACCATCTTCACTAGTTGATGGTATTGTATCCCCAACAGTTACACCCAACTGCCATTCATGGGTGTTTTTCACGTCTCCCTCGTGATGTTACACTCATCAGTGAGGCCGACTTACGACACTTGGGCCCGGTGGATATGGTGATTGCGGGATGGCCATGCCAAGGCCACTCACGTGCTGGAGCAGGCGGAGGACTCGAGGATCCCAGGTCTACTCTATTTTGGGACCTCATCCGCCTCATGCAGTGGTGGTATTCCCACAAACCTTTCCCTCCAGGGTATATTTTCGAGAATGTACCTTTGTTGGGAGACTCTCGGGACAAGGTGTTGGAAGGTGATTATTATGTTCGTCAACACCTTGGAGATCCCATTTTTGTGGATGCCACGAGCATTGGTTCTTATGCCCACCGACCTCGGTGGGTTTGGACCAACCTCGCACCGTCATCTACTTTAGCTGCAGCATTTTCTGCAGTGCCTCCACCTTTTGATCAAAAGGTGGATGACATCTTGGATCCAAACCGGACTTCTTTGCCGGTTATTCGAGATGATTTACCCCCGTTGGCATTAGTCAACAAAATGGGGGCACCACGGCGGGCCTTTCCCACATTTATGACGTTTCCACAGTCATTCGCTTTCCGCGATAGGGGGCCGGGTATGGTGTGGGATGTTCACACCAAAACCCACACCGAACCATTGGCTGACAAACGGGAACGTGCCATGGGATTCCGCACTGGCACCATCGCAGCTCCCGGCCTTTCTGAGGGCCAACGACGCTTCGTGTTGGGCCAAGCTATGGATCTTCATACTATGGTGTGGACTGTTGCTTTATGCCTTTCATTGCAAAGGCATCGTGGTGACCAGTGGTTGTCTCTGGGGGCATAGGACTCTGGTCAGGGGGCACAGCGGTCCACACCCATGGAGGAAGGAATTTACGCCATGGTTGGAGAAGCCGAACGAATTTTTCAATTCGAGCAACATGTGATGGAGGAGCTTCGAGCTCAACATTTTTACACTGCTTCGGTTTCTTCGCCTCCGGTGGTGGCTTCATCATCACATATTGGTAGTGATGAAGAAATGTCAGACTCTAGTACTAGCACCGAGACTGGGGGCATGGTTAATGCCCCCTCCTCTCATTAGCAATTAGAGTCTGTGCCAGCATCAGGTGGTTCTCCTTTGGTGGAGAGGGAGACTACAGAGTTTGATGATTGGCCACTTGAATTAGGCCCTCGTCTCACTGGTGCTGAGGCACGGAAGGTACGAGCATTTATTCGCTCGTACCGTAGATGTTTTGCTTTTAGCCTTCAAGATCTTGAAGGTTATAAAGGAAAACCCATCCACATTCAGTTGGAGGACGACCATCCTATTTTTCGGATACCTTACAGGCTGAGTGTTTCCGAGCGGATTGGCGTTCAGGCTCGTTGCCGAGAGCTCTTGGCAGCAGGGCTAATCGAACTTTCCAACGGGGAGTATGCTTGTGCTACGGTTATGCCATCGAAGAATGATATCTTTGGCAATTGGACGGAGAAGCGGATGTGTGGGGATTACCGTCCAGTTAATCGGAAGACCAAGTTGGATCGATATCCCATGCCAATCCCGGAGGAGTTGCTCGATGCCCTCGGATTTGCTCGAGTCTTTAGCACGTTGGACTTGAGATCCGGCTATCACCAACTCCCATTACTTGTGGGAGACCGAGTGAAACCGCATTCTGGGGAGTTGATCAAGATGGGAAGGATCAACTTTACCATTGGAAGTTTCTTCCATTTGGCCTGAAGAATGCACCCGCTGAGTTTCAGTGGGTGATGGATCAGGTTCTCTCTGGCTTGCCCTTTGCTCGGTGTTACATAGACGATGTGATCATCTTCAGCACAACACCACAGGAGCATGTGAGGCATCTGCAAGCCGTTTTTGAACGGTTGCAGCGGTGGGGATTGCGCTTGCACCACGGCAAGTGCAAGTTTTTTCATGACCGGTTGGCATATTTGGGGCATATGATTGTTCCAGGAGGTCTTGGGGTACAACAAGCTAAGGTGGACGCATTGTAGAAGATTCCGGCACCGGTAGATGTGCCGAGACTTCGTACTTTCTTGGGCTTGGCGAATTACTATCGGCGATTCGTCAAGAACTTTAGCTTGATTGCCAAGCCGCTCACCAGTCTCACGAGCAAGGACCAACCTTGGACTTGGGGTCGTGAGCAGCAACAGGCATTTGAGACATTGAAACAGAAACTAGGTACGGCTCCAGTGCTTCGACGTCCAGATGTTTCCAAATCTTTCCAGTTGCATACAGACTGGAGCTCATTGGGTTTGGGAGCAGTTCTTACTCAGAAAGATGACGTTGGCCGGGAGTATGTTGTTGCTTACGCGTCGCGAAGCAACAACACGGCGGAGGCCAATTATTCGTCCTATGAGGGAGAAGCATTGGCGGCGGTGTGGGCTATTGCCCATTTCCGGCCATATCTTTATGGTCAACACTTTACTTTGGTGACTGACCATCAGCCATTACGGTGGCTCATGGAGTCGGATAAGCTTACTGGCAAGCTTGCCAGGTGGGCTTTGTTGCTCCAGGAGTATGACTTTGAGGTGGTACACCGTGCTGGGATTACCAACATGGATGCAGATGGACTCTTACGTAATTCAAGTCCTTCGGATGAGGATTTGACTGGGGCCAGGTGGCATGGAGATTGTGATCGAGAGGCGGTTCCAGGTTGGCACGCGGCTGCCTACCTCACTTTATTTTCTGGTGCATCTGTTGAGATTCCGATACAGGGCTCGGATGATGAGACTGATCGGCCTGAAGCTATTGCGGATATATGGGAGGATCTTCCTGTATTGCATAAGCTTCAACAGGGTACCTTCCCTTTGTCTAATTCGGCGATGGAAAATGATAGGATTGGACATCGAATAACAAGGTTCCGTTGGGAGAACGGTTTGTTATTTCGATTGTGGCCGGATGGGACAAGGCGTATTGTTCCTAGGCCGGATCAGAGGGCCTCCTTGGTGCGACAAGTGCACGACGAACTTGGCCATTTTGGCATACGCAGGACACATTCGATGTTGCGCGGCCAATATTGGTGGACTGGCATGTATCAGCAGGTGGCTGCATATGTCGGAAGGTGTGAAGTTTGTGACCGGGTCAGGTCTAGCTTTAACACCTTATCACCTCAGCTACAGCCCTTACCTATCATGGGATTAGGCTACTGTTGGTCGCTGGACTTTGCAGGGTCGTTGGTGGTTACACCACGTGGATCAAAGTACGTTTTGGTGATGGTGGAGCATTTTAGCAAGTGGATTGAGCTTGTTGCTCTACCCCAGAACTCTGCAGAGTTGGCCGCGGCCGCCTTTTTGGATCGTGTGTTAGCACGTTTTGGAGCACCAGCTGAGGTGTTGACGGACCAAGGAAGGGAGTTCCTTGGTGTTTTTGAGGAGTTGTGCACTAAGGCTCTCATAGATCACCGCACCACCTCTCGGGATCATCCGGAGGCAGATGGCTTGGTTGAACGGGTTGTTCAGACAACCAAGCGTGGCTTGAGGAAGTATGGATTACTTCGGGGAAGCCACCGGGATTGGGACCTTATGTTGCCATGGATTGCTATGGGCTATCGATTTAGTAAGCAGGCCTCTTTGGCATCCTACAGCCCGTATCAATTATTGTATGGACGTGAGCCTATACTCCCGAGTTCTATTCGGGAAAAACTAGCTCATGTTGTCAACTTGGATGACCCAGACCTTTGGGCAGAGTGTTTGCAGGAGCGGGCTCAATTCTTCCAAAAGGCCATGCCTATGGCCATGGAGAATTTGTCCATTGCTCATCATCGTGACACATTGCGTTATGCACGCATTCGTAGTGGTGCTTACCGACCTCAGTTGCGGAGATTTCGGCAGGGGGATTATGTCTATCTCCAACGTGAGGCGCCTACGACATTGGATGTCAGGGCGGGGCGCACAACCTTCGGGTGAAGGAGGTGTTGCCGAGTGGTTTGTTGTTGTTGGAAGGCAAGGATGGCAGGGAATGTCGCGAGCATTCCAAAAATTGTGCCCCATGTCATCTACCTATTGAGGGTACAATTCATCCTGAACTGGCCGTCGTGCCAGAGGGTCTTCCATGTTTTGTGTGTGGAGAGAAGAAAGGAGCGGCTACTATGCTCTTGTGTGATCAGTGTCAACGCGGTTGGCACATGGCATGCTTGAGGCCACCCTTGACTTCTCTACCATCTAGACAGTGGAGTTGTCCTCGCTGTCGAGGATCTTCGGTACTTGGTACTTCCACCAATCGTACTCAATGATCCTGTATGGTTTTCATCATCTTATGCCTGCCCAAATGGAAAATGAGGAGTTATGGCTTAGAAACGCAATCAACATGAGGCGGTGGATTTAATTCTTTGGGATCTGATGGCCAAACATCAGAGGCGATTAAGGATGGGGCTCACCTTGCACCCAGCCTACAGTTCCTTGGAATAACGTTTACTACACTAGTTAGTTGCGGAGCAATCTTTCATTATCCATGCCCTTTAGATTGGCATTGGTCCTAGCTGCTTGGCGGGACTCCATAGTCAGCTGAGGGGGGGCATGTCGAGGTGTGTTGTTTATGTGTGACTTTGCTATGTTTTAGTGTTGTTTGTTAGTGGTGGTTGGTACTCGAGATGCAGTGATACACGATCGTTATTTACACGACAGCTGTCACGGTATGCAGCGTCGATGGCCGCACCTTATCCGTTGGGTTTCATCCATCTAGATTTGGATGGATGAATCTATATGTGGAGAGGAAGGCTCCTAAATGAGGAGCCTCCTTCTTGGCTTGGCATTCTTGCCAAGTCAAGTCTTGTGAGTTAGTGTGTGGAGAGAGCTTGTTTGAGGTGTAGATTGCATGATTTTGCAATAAATATTGAGTTCTTCTTCCCCTACTTACACTCTTGGATTCTCCCTTGGTGGAGTGAGAGATAGCTTGACTAATTGTGTGCATTTGGAGAGAAATTAGAGCTCTTATGAGTGTTCTACTCTCTTCCTTCTCGAGGTGTGTTGTTTATGTGTGACTTTGCTATGTTTTAGTGTTGTTTGTTAGTGGTGGTTTGTCGCGCACCTCTCCATGAGGAGTGCCCGCAACACCATGGGCACAAGGGGGACCCCGGAGTGACACCCGGGACTTGTGACGCCATTGGTGAGAGGGACCAAGTGATCCTAATGTGGGTGAGGGCCCCGGGCGTTTAGAACGCCTCCCACCCACAAAGACTAGGAGTCATGAGGGTAAAGCCATAAGCTATGAGTAGCTTATGGCGTCCTGATTCTAGAATGCTAAAGAACACCTCAATCTGAGGTGTGAGCTAGGAGATATGGCACTTTGAGTGGGATGCTGTCCCGGGACAGCGCCCTGGAACAGCAGGGGCCTGGGAGTGGCTCCCGGGACTGCAAAGGTTTAAACAGGCATAACTTCCTCAATACTTGCCCGAATAGGGCAAGTGAGGTGTCCATAGGGATCTACGTGAAATGTAGATGACGATAGAGTGGTTGGTTGTTAGATTCAGAGACCGCACGTGGAAGTTATGAAGGTCTAAAGCTGCAGGGAGGCTTCTAGACCCAGCGGCTAAGGGAAAATGTCTACTTGGCCCCAACTCTTGGTAGAGAGACAAAAGGGATGTTGACGGTGGGGGAGGGGCCCCGCCAAAAGTCCTAGAGGCTTATATGGGTGAGGCGGCTTTGCCGACCGACCCCCCCGGAGCATACTTGGCAATGTGCTCCGGGTGGTTGTAGTGTTGTCCTAGCAACACTATGACCAAGTAGGGAGTGGACTTCCATGGATGGAAGTCCACCTTAGCGATGGGTTGCCTACTAAGGGGAAAGAGTCCCGAATGCATGTGTAGGAGGGTTTGGTGACCAAATATGGGATTGAAGGTCCGCGGTTTTGAAAGCTAACCATGCATGTGCGTGGGATGTGCAGGTTAGCGCTCGGGACACTTGCTAGAGTTGGAAAGCGATTGAGCTAAGTAGAGAAAAACTAGCAAGGGTCGCGACATGGTTGGTACTCGAGCTGCAGTGATACACGATCGTTATTTACACGACAACCCAGACAAGCCGAAGCGGATTAGCCTTACCATGGCTAACACCCTGTTCGGTGCTATGTCTGGAGTCCGGCCAGTGAATTGGGGTCTGATAATTCAAGAAATAGTAGGGCGGGCCCTCCCCCATATAGGGGGGAAACCCTCCTTCCTCTCCCCCTTCATTATGCACTTCTATCAGCACTTCGACTGTTTCACGGCCGAGGAGGAGGACCTGCTGACGATAGCGGCGGACGAGGTCACCTACAAGCTCCATCCGGAAGTTGGAGACTTCGAGACGGAGACTTCCAGCGACCCCATCATTCCGGAAGCACCTCCCTCGTCACCCGGAAGCTCGCCACCAACCCTCCAGAGGCCAATCTCTCCTTCCCCTCATCATCATCCGGAACCCGGGCCCAGCCGGGAGACCACTTGGCGGAATGTGGATCTCTCCGCTTGGGACTTTCCGGAAAATCCCTTCAAGCGGGTCCAAGAGGGGATGGAGGATCTGCAAAACCAGTATTACCGGGTGGAACACATCGTCCGAGGAGCGAACCAGGCCCTGGACGACTGCGGACCCGAAAACATTCTCCAGGAGTTGGCAAAGAGGGTGGACAGGAAGGAGCTCGAGCAGGCCAAGACGGAGAATGCTCACCTCACCACGCAGGTAGCGGCCATGACTCAAGAGCTAAGTCAGAAGAGCGAAGAGATCCGGAAGTACCACGCGGAGCAGGCAGTGGTCTTCAGTCGGATCCGGGAGCTGGTGGGGCATCCGGCAGAGATCGTCAACAAGGCACATCTCTACGACCGGATGAGGGAGTCCGGAGAACCCGCTTCCGCTAGGCAGACCCTCCCCATCCTCCTGAAATACTCATGGACGATGAAGGATCTCCTGGCGGAAATCCAAAAGGTGGTTCCGCCAAGCGGAACACCACGGCGGGTATTCTATCCGGGTCCACCTGGGTCACCAACCGGAACCCTCTACGAGGTAGTTGGTGAAGTCGCCCTGGTCCAGAATCCGCCAACGTCTGCAGGACCCAGCCAGCAGGGAGGCGGCTCTCGGCCTGCTAGTTCCGGGAGAGCTCCGGAAAGGATCCGTTCTCCCCAGGTGAGGAGGAAGAGCACCGGGTCTGTTAGATCCGGACGAGGGCAGTCCCCTGTTCCGCGGACCTCGGATCGGTCCCGGACTCCGGACAGGGCTAGGACGTCGATAAGGCACCAAACTTCAGATGGAGAGGCAACTCCGAGTAGGGGTAAGGCCCCTATGACCCAAGCCTCGCCGTCGTCTCCTCTGGCCTGCCAAATGGTTAGCCCTTTTCCTCCGCCATCCTCAAGGGCGGCCTCCAACAGGGATCTGTTGACTGCCTCGATCTCGGGCGGGCAGAATCCGGAACAGCGCACCGGACGCGATCCTTCCCCGATCCGGAGCGTCCGGAGGGGAGTACAGTTTCCGGAACACCAGGGACCGGAACACCGCGGACCGAAGGAGCAGCGGACTCGGAGGATGAGATTGCCCCGTCTCCGAACATGAGGAGGATGCTCACGCGGCTACAGAAGGCGTCGCCGGGAGGGGGCTCATCCGCCGTCAATGGACTCGGCAGCCATTCGAAGGAGGGAGCAGCTCAAAAGAAGCACCGCTCTTCTTAGCTTAGAATGGTAGTTACATTAGTTAGGCAGAATAGAGGTAGGAAGGTAGGACTTAGGAATTTTTGAAGATGAGGAATGTGGTACTTTTGGGCCACCCCCTTTCGAGGGAGCCTAAAAGTATCACACAAGCCCTTCGGTGAAGGTGGCCTGCATTTGCAGGCGCCCAAGCCGAACCCGGATGATAGGTGTATAACGTGAGTAGTTAGATTTTTAAGGGAGATTAAATATGCGTCGTAGTACCTCCGGAGGTTAGGCCTTAGTTTTTTACTAGTGTGGCTTTAAACTCCACTAACCAATTTCATATCTAGTTCTAACCTTAACCTACAACCTATTCTACGCGCAGACGCACCAGCCTTGAAACCAAGGCAATCCTAATTTGTGAATTGGGATGGTTCTGATACACCCAACCGGGTGTGACTCATACCACCCTAACTCAACGAACGGAATAACGACAATTTGATGGACCATTCAATTCTTCCTATTTCTTTATTTAGTTCTATTTAGTTTTCTAAGCGGGGGAACTTGGCCTAAGTCCCACCCTTCACACAAATTCCTTCTTAATTACTTACTTTTGTTTGCACGTCCTAACTCACTACATTAACATATTAGGCATCACCCCTTACCTCGGGTCTCTTGCCAACAAGGGTTTACGATTTATTTGGTATGTTTTGATTGTTAAATGTGTTTACACTGGATAGACCACGAAATGCAACTCAATGGGACCAGGGTGACGGGCAACCTGTAGGTTCAACCTGTTGCGCAATCTTCATAAATTGGGGCCATTACTCCCAATCTATGGGGCCAACAACATAATAGTGGATTCGCGGGTCATTAACCCCACCTTTCCACCAACAACATTCAGAGTGGTCGTGTCGGTGATTAATCCGACTTACCACACACGAAACTTGTTAATAAATGAAGCTACTACCACAAAACATACCAAGGGCCCCGAAAACAATGGAATTGGGTACTCCCTTGGCGGTCAAGTGGTCAAGCCACTTGACCTTACGAGATAGGTGAGTGGGTTTAGAGATGCGTACCTTAGCCGTGCTCCCTCCAATCCTAAATGGAAGGCTTAAGGTTAGTTAATTTACCTCAATTTTCCTCGGTTGATTTGGGCTTGATGTAGGCCGAGCCGCTACCTCCTTCCTTGCTCCACTTTCCGAGCGTCGACCTTGCCTCCTTCTTTGTAACTAGTTTGGTAGTAAGCGTACCTTAGTTAACAATTAAAATATAAAGTGTTATTCTGCCCTGTAATTTAATCCTAAGCATAATATTTATACTTAGTGCACCAAATTATCTTTCCAATGATCTAAAAATCACTCTAATCGGATAAGAAATGCAAAAGTTATGAGGGTTGGAAGTGTGAGGTCGATTCAACCGACCCTTCCAACCCACCTATCTACCTTCTAACTTCAAAAATTCATAGCACATTCTTTACTACTTGGATCTAGGCTTTCCTTATACCATTGGAAAGCTATGAACAAGCTCTAACTAGAAACATTATGACATCAGCAGGTTAAGCTAATAGAAATTCAGCGGACTCCTTGTAACACAGCAGTCAATCAAGAAGGCTTGAACTATGTATCTCGCCTTCAACAATTCATATCTAATTCAAATCTTAGTCAAATCAAACGTTCTATATGACCCTGGAGAGATATTAAAAAGATGTATTTGATAAAAATATGTGATTAGAAAGGTAAGCCGAAGTGAACCCAGCAGGTCCTCTGTAATGCAGCAGTCAACCAAAAGTTCTCAAACTATGTGTCCCATCTTGCACAATTCATATCTAATTCAAATCATGCTCAAATCAAATGTTCTAAGCCATTTTGGAAAGCTACACAAAAGTTCTACTTGGGAAAAATATAATTTCTTGGAATTAAAATTCCTATTGGGCTCGCAGGTCTGATCCAGCAGCCGCTACCCACAAGACCACCCAGTTTTTCTACTCCATCTTTGAAAATCCATAACTAATTGTCATCTCAACCAAATCACAAATGGGAAACGGCTATGGATGGCTATATGAAATCTCTCTAAGAGAAAAATGATAAGTATCTTGTTCTAGCTTTTGAACTAAGCCTTCAGGGCATTGGCAGATGAGGTCTATAATGCCTCTACTCAAAATTCTACCATCCAACCTACCTCTACAAAAGAAGGAATAATTTTGTTGGTGTGTTAATAAACACACAACCTAACTAGGAGAGAGAGAGTAGAGGAGGTTCTCAAGCCTTTCTTTTAGACCATTGAGAATACATGCTAAAGGATTTTTTCCTAACTACATTGAAGCAGGGCTTCGCCCAAAAACTAGAGAAAGAGAGAGAGCTACAAGGTGGAAGGAGGGGTTTTTAAACCCTCTCACAAAAGGGTTGGACCCCTCCTCCACCGGATCCATTTTTCAAACCCTTTCCCGAAATTTTGGCTCGGGGGTTTTCCCGGTTGAGGTTGCCACCCTCTCGCCGAGGTGGCTCCGACAAAAAACCTTTAGAAATCTTTCTAATTTTTCCGCCATCGAGTTGGCAAGGGGGCAAGTGGGCAAGTATCCCCCTTGCTCTCTTTCTTTTTTGTCTTCAAAATTCTTCACGCCGATTTTATCTTCTTACGTAAAACACCTCCAATAGTCTTGTGTGCCTCACACTAACTAATAAACTAACACTTGCTTAGCTAGCATCTACTAACATTTGCTTAATAACTAGCATCTACTAATATTTGCTTAGCTAGTTGTTTTTACTAGCTAGCACATTTTTTCTACTTTGCTATCTTCAAGCACTACTTAGTTTCATTTTGACCTTCCTTCTTCTAGGCTAAATACTAAATGAACTAATTTTCCCTAAATTCCCTATCAATTCTAACTTTTAATGCTAACATTCTAACTAAAAGTGATCCCGCAGAGTGGTGGACCACTCAAAGGGTTCACATATGTCGGCCATCAGGGGAGCTGCTCGTTCGAGCGCTACGAACACCAGCTCTTGCTCGCACGCCAATCCTGGGTACACGGTCACCTGCATGCACACCACCACTTACACATATATTTTTTTGTTTTATTTTTATTTTTTCTTATCATTACTTGCTGTGAGCCCAAAAGGGTGCCCACATTTAGTCTTAGACCCTTGAAACGTTAGTTGATGCACTTTGAAGTAGCATGTTACTTCACAAAAATATAAAAAGAGTGAAATGTTAGCCTTAGAAGTACCATGTTGTAAGAGGCTAGGATGTGAGTTGTTATTGTGTTTTTACCTTCGGAAGGATTTGAGCGAATGAGGATAGGTAAGGAGAACTTGGATTGAGTAGTTAGTGAGTAGGCTAGTACAAATGGATGGAGACAACCAAAGTGACTCAAGAGGCAAGTGCATTCGAATTGGGATGAATGGAGGATCACATGGAGCGCACAAGTGGACCACCTCATCATGGCCACTTAATGGGGAAGGCCCAAGGAAGAATGCAAGGTGGAGGATAAGCAAATTCTCAAAGCACCAATCAAATCACGAGTTAAGCATCGTGGTTTGAATTAAGTGGTGAGCGACGATTTGGGAAAGTAAGGGGAGAAAGTTATGGCGGCGGAAAGCGAAGGAGGCTAAGTTTGGGGTGAAGCATCCCAAGTTTGGTAAAGTGTGGTAGGTAGAAAGCCAAGGCTAGTTAAATGTTCGAATTAGGATCCTTGTTGATCATTTGAGGGAGGAAGACTTAGAAGATAGGATTGGCGCCTACTAAGTAGGAGGAAATCTCAAGGGCTTATCGTGAGCCTTGAGGGTGCTCACCCCCTCAAGCTTACTATATAATCCCTCATTCTTCCCTCACTCATCCTCTCTTTCCTTTGTGCTCCAAGGCACCCCACGAGTTATAAGTGTGGGTGTGGGAAGCCATATTGGAGCACATGTGTGTGCTTAGTTTTTAGTTTGAGAGCCAAGGCTTGTTAGCCTTAAAGAGGGCTTGACCTCTTGGTAGAATTAGTGTTGACGTGAAGGATTTTAAAGTTAATTCATGATTCCAATTTGTGGTACTTAAAGTTCATGTTTTGAATACACGTGGTTGCAAGTTCCATGTTTAAGAGTTGAGCACTTGATGTTGTGATGAGTGCAAAAATATACTTGTGTGGATTAGTTAGTCTTAGTGAAGTTAGGAAATTCTCTCTCCCCCTCTCCTCTCTAGGATTTTAGGATTTTAGGATTAGAGAAGAATTGTGTGATTAGAAAAGGGTTGTTAGTAGAATTAGGGAAATTAGGTAGGAAGATTAGTTAAGGGCTTGAATAATTAGTGAGGTAGTTGGGGATTACAACTACAAAGTTGTGGGTTCATGAAGGAGCTGGGTTTATGAAGGAGCTGGGTTTGTTTAGTTAGAAAGTAAAAAGCTGGGTTTATGAAGGACCTGGGTTTGTTTAGTTAGAAGCTAAGGAGCTGGGTTCATGAAGGAGCTGGGTTTATGAAGGAGCTGGGTTTGTTTAGTTAGAAAGTAAAGAGCTGGGTTTATGAAGGAGCTGGGTTTGTTTAGTTAGAAGCTAAGGAGCTGGGTTCATAAAGGAGCTGGGTTTATGAAGGAGCTGGGTTTGTTTAGTTAGAAGCTAAGAAGCTGGGTTTATGAAGGAGCTGGGTTTATGAAGGAGCTAGGTTTATGTAATTAGAAAGTAAAGAGATGGGTTCATGAAGGAGCTTAGTAGATAGCCTACCTAATTAGCTCATAGACAAGTAGTTAGTTACATTATGCTAGTTAGTGTTATGTGTGGCTTTCACAAGTAAATGTATTTGAGATTGACTATAGAGAATAGTGTTTTTTTTAACACTTGCATCCTCTCTTTAAAAATAAACCACGTGCACAACTTAATGGAGAATGTGGAGCACTCTCGCGATGGCAAGACAAAGGAAGCAAAGACCAAAGGTGCGAGGGAGAGATTGACATAAGTCACATAAGTATTTCTTAATACTTAAAGGCTTATGTACGGTATGGAGACACCAAGTGAGACCTCTTATAGTAGCGATACGGAATACACAAGTGATAGTTCAAGTGGTAGTATAGAGTCAACGGCACGGACTCCATTTAGGAGAGGGATATCCTTAAGGGCTTGTGTAGCTAAAGCAGCCGGATGGACGTTAGAAGCAAACAAAGACAAAATAGCACCCGAGCATAAGGAGGTTAAAATAACATAGTTAACTTGTGCATTCTCCACATACGTATTGAAATCGTACATTGAGTTGTTAAAAGTGAAATTCCAGTTAAATCCAAGACCACTTGAAGGGTGAACCTTGCACTATGGACTCATCCAAGTCCAAATCCAATACCGCGGAGGAATGTGAGCCCAAACCCACTACTCGGACTACGGACGCTTAAGGGTGGGGGGTTTAGCCTCACATAATTGGTGCGTCCGCCGGGAGCGAAGCGGAAGGTAGTTACAAGACTTGGAGGCGACTAGGAGACTTGGAGGCAACTAGGAAAAATTGGAGACACAAACTTGAGAGAAGGGAAGGAGCACCCGAAACTCGGTAAGTATTCTCTCTTTGGGTTACATTTGAATTCATTGTATTTCAACTATTCCTTGGAATGAATTGCATTGTCAATTACGCAAATTCATTTTTGAGGAAGGAGCGCGGCGAAGGTACGTCCTCAACCTTTTTGGGGATTTTCTAAGAACTTAAAAGGAACCTATAACCGAGTAGCTCATTAAAACATTAGAGGGTAAATTCACCTTAGGACATTGAACTTTGACACTCACCTCGGGGTGAGTCTCAAAGTTTTGGGAGTTGTCATTTCATGCTCTAGATTAAATTAATATTTCACAAAGTTTATGGTGTTGTTACATTGAGTCACGATTGAGGGGAGTGCTAACTCACAGGGGGATGCGATTGCTCAAGGTATGTTTATTTCTTCAAAGTGAACTCATTAACTAATTAAGGAATGCCTTTCGTACTCGTGATTGTTGTTATCCGTTGTAGAGGGTAATTCCCGAATTGTGGATGGTGTGAGAAGTTGAAGGGTGAAGCCTCGACTTTTAACATAATCTACTCGGAAGGTCACCCCCTCACAATCGGTATTGTGGTGAGTGTTAATTTGCGGGAAGGTGCGGAGGTGATGCTCCGACTTAACCAAAAAATTAACATGAACATGCCTATCCCCTATTGGGATTCTTTCACCTAAGTGGGCTTGCAGGTTCTTTTCCTCACCTCCTAAAAAAATTATAACCACACCAAGACAAGTGAAAATATTAAGAGGGGAATTGCTAGGATTATGTGTGGTCAAGTGAGGGTCGATCGATTCTTATGGAATGCAAGGTAGGACTCGCTCACAAAAACCAAGTTTGATAGTAGGACTAGAGAAATCTACTCGAAAGAGGCGGTCCTCTAAAATCAGTGATAGATTAGAACAAGATAATGTTAGAATAGAGAGTTGTTTGAACGTCGAACCTAGGACTAGGTCAATTCTAGACACCTTAGAACTTGGAGCTCAACTTGAAGAGGAGATCACTCCCTCCAAATTGAGTGGTGAAACTTCTTCGGAAAATTACACACTTAGAGAAGAATTCCCGGTAGAAGTTGATAGGGGATCGTTGAATAGTTCACCGGTCACCATGGCCGAGGAACGGGGAATGGATCCACCACCCATACCCCCAATTCCGCCCATACCTCCTATACCTCCAATAGACCCATTGGTTAGGCCAAGAGGCCTACCAATTGTGGTTCCACAAAATTTAGCGGCGATGGATATGCCATCTCATCTCCCTAAATTTTATGGGACCAAGGATGAGGACCCCTCTCGGCACATGGAACGGTATATCGAACGGTTGGCTAGCTTCCTCATAACCGACCCGGGTTATTGGTTAGTGTGGTTTCCTACCACTCTAGAGGGGGAAGCCTATGAATGGTATCGGGATCATGCCGAGGGACATTTTAGGGGATGGGAACAATTACAAAGGGAGTTTCTTAACGAATTTAGGCCGGAAGTGGGTCAAAGTACCGCATTAAGGGCATTGTCGTCATTGAAGCAAGGAAGGGAGGAAGAAATTTCGGCTTACATTAGGAGGTTTGATTTAGTGTGCACTAGATTTGTGGGTACCATGCTCAACGACGACACGCTAAAGCAATTTTTCATTCAAGGGTTTTTTAAGTCCGGAACTATTAGGGGTGTTCTAGAAAGGAATCCCTTGACCTTGGCGGATGCCAAGCGTGCGGCTAGAGATATTGAAAACTTGGATAAAGATCACGAAAGGCTATGGAGAAGGGAGGATGAATTGATCCCACAATTCATCCCCATACGCCCTAGGGTGGTAGCGGTAGAACCCGCTAAGTATGAGAACCAAATTCCATATGCCATTGTGGACACCGGTCCCCGACCTTTAGCGGTTAGGGAACCGGCACCTCTTTTGGCACTACCGGCCCCTAGAACGGATCCACACTTGGAGGAGGTTGAGAGAAGACTAGGTGCTAGCCAACTAGGATTCCAAGAGGCTATGATAAAACAAATGCAAAGCCTCACGGATCAAATGTCATTAATGATCCGGAGTCAACAACCGGGGCCTCCACCCCCGGTTGAGTCGGGTAGGCATTCTTCCGGATTATGGTGTGTCCAATGTGGCCAACCGGGCCACACGCGTCAATTTTGTAGAAGTGGACAAAACCGTGACCAAAGAATTAACGGTAACCCACCTCAACAAAATCAACGAGGTCAAGCGCCACCTCACTATGGAAATGGAAGCAATAGAGGACCACAACCTAGAGGGCAAGGTGGCCAAAATTTAGAGAAGAAGGAATTTCATCCCTTTTGTGGAAGGTGGCACGCTCAAGGACAATGTTGGTCCGAAGGTCAAGAGTTTAATTGTAGCAATTGTGGAGGAAGTCATCCCTCGGATACGTGTCGCCAACCGGACAAAATAATTAATGTCCCTTACCCGGTGGCTAATCCACAACAACAAGCAAGGGATAATATGCGAGGTGCTAGGCCACAAGGAGTACCGGCCAATGAACTTAGGCCACCTAACTTATACTATGACCATAGTAATGCTAGGCAAACTTTTCATCCACCGGCGGGCTTGCAAACTACAACCGGTTACATTCCAATACAAAATAGACAAGGAGTTCCACCTAATGGTAGTAACGGGAGACAAGCGCCTCCAACGGATCCGGGACCATCTCACTCCCAAGATGTTAGGTTCATGGATGGAGTGTTGGAGGCCACATGTGATGACATGCTTCCTCTCCCAACGAGAATTGGAGAGGAGCAAAGTCAATGGCCTCCTCACACCAATGCTATTACATATGAGTTAGTGAAGGGTAAGGGTGTGGTTGAAGAAGCACCTGCACTAGCGGTAACTACTAGGGCTAGGAGAGGGGATGCCCCGTTGGAGGTAGGAATAGGAGAGCAAGGAAATTACTCTTCGGATGAAGAGATTAATCTCTCCGAGTTGGATAGGGTAGCTAGAAGAGCTACTAAGGATGTGGTGAGGGAAAATATAATTTTACAAGATAGGGAGAGGACTAATGCGGTACATGACTTGGATAATAGCGATGTGGGTGAATGGGAAGGACCGGGGGTTCCCGTAGACGAATTCGACGTAGTGGGTAATTCTAAGGTGGAAAGATCTACCGGGTACGACTTGTGGGCGGACCTTAGTACACTCAAGGCGGATATTACTTTCGGCCAACTATTGGAAATTTCACCCACGGCAAGGAAAACATTAAAGGAGGGAATGCCGGTACACAAGAGGATGAGGAAGGTGAAAGCTAAAATAGCCGCTAGGATCCAATCACAAGGTGGAAGAGACGTGAAAGCTATAGAAATAGAAGTTGTTATAGTAGATAAGGTGGTTCCTAATGTGCTAGTCGACGGAGGGAGTAGTCTAAATATACTACCGGAGGATACTATGAAAAAATTGGGACTTGGACTCACGGGGCCTTCACCTTTGGTCATAAATATGGCAAATCAAAGTTCGACTACGCCTTTGGGGATGATCAAGGATTGTAGAATGACTACGGGAGGTGAGGAGTACTTGGTCACCTTCCATGTCATTAAAATGCACTCCAACAAGGACACCTTCCCCATTTTGCTAGGTAGGCCTTGGTTGCGGATGGCGAATGCTATGGTCAATTGGGGTGGACCTAAACCATCCATCACTTATGGTCCGGAGGGTAATAGGGTCATAGTGTCCATTGGTTCATTAGAAGGATGGATGAAGAAGGAGATGTATTTGCCATTGGAGAAGGAAATTGATGACTTAAACGAGAATGAGATTGGCAAGGCATTGGTGGGAGTCGTCCATCCCGAAGGTCAAAGGGTTGTTATAGATTCGGGCTCGGGAAGTCTAGGTCCTAATTTTTACAATTATGGGGATAATGGGGATTATGCCCAATGGCTAAGGGAGTACCCCGAGTCCGAGGTTGATGTAATAGTTACATTTCACCAAGTAGGCTTAGGGAGTGAATTTCCTAGTGTTAGTTTAGGAGAGGGCTCATTGTTGGAGCCATGTGAGGTGCTCACCGAGGAAGAGTGGGTTAGCGGTGGGTTAACACCTTGGGTAGATGACGTGGAAGAGGGTGAGGTTAGTTTAATTCATGTAGATGGGACTCAAGAGGAGGATGTGATTATTGAGTCATCGAAATTGGAGGAGCCTTTACATTTCAAGACCACGTCTACGGGGATAGTTGTAGGTCAAGATGTGAAAGATTACCCCAATGTGCCTTCCGATTGGTATCGGAACAAAGAGGAACAAGCACATGTGTCGGAAGCGGATTGGCGGTACGTGGATGTGAAATTAAAGAATGGAAAAACCCGACAAATGAAGATGGGCTCCAAATGGGGGGAGAAAGAGGTTAGGGAGTATAGCAATTTGGTGGATGAGTTTAGTGATACTTTTGCATGGTCCTACGATGAGCTTAAGGGAATTCCTAGGGAAATGGTAGAGCACCGGATTCCTTTAATTCCGGGGGCGAGGCCAATTAGACAAAAGGAGAGGAGGATGAATCCTCAATTGCAATTGTTGGTGAAAGCGGAATTGGAAAGGTTATTGAAGGCCGGGTTTATCAAGCCGGTGGAAATCACGGATTGGGTTTCTCCTATGGTCTTAGTAAAGAAAAAAAATGGGAAATTAAGGGTTTGTGTCGACTATAGGAAATTGAATTCGTGCACACAAAAGGATCACTTCCCCTTACCTTTTATCACCTTGTTGCTTGAGGAGGTTGGAGGTCATTCGCGATATACCTTTATGGATGGGTATGCGGGTTATAATCAAATTTCCATAGCCCTCCAAGATATCCATAAAACGGCTTTTACTACACCTTGGGGTACTTTTGTGTGGGTAGTGATGCCATTTGGGTTATGTAATGCCCCGGCTACTTTCCAACGATTAGTAATGTATATCTTCACCGACTTGTTGTTCAAATCCATGACCGTCTTTGTGGACGATTTTAGCACACAAAGTAATGTGGATGATCACCTACATTGTGTTAGGGAGGCATTGGTTAGGTGTAGGAAGATGAGGTTAGCATTGAACCCGGATAAGACATTTTTGGGAGTGAATAAGGGAGTGTTGTTGGGTTATGTTGTTAGTGAGAAAGGTAGAGAACCCGATCCGGATAAGATTGCGGCCATAAGCGACTTGGCAACTCCAACCAATTCCAAGGGGATCTCTAAGTTGTTAGGACATGTGGGATGGTACCGGGAACTTATTCCTAATTTTTCAAAGATAGCGGTGCCCATTACCCATTTGCTCAAAAAGGATGTCAAATTCGAGTGGACGGATGCTTGTCAAAAAGCCTTTGAGGAATTGCGGGATAGGTTGAGCACCTATCCGGTGTTGATACCACCCAATTGGGGTAAACCTTTTCACGTCTATTGTGATGCTAGTAATGTGGCAATAGGGAGTGCGCTTTGTCAAGCAACGGGAGAAAAAGAGAAGGATCAACCTATAGCTTATGCGAGTAAGCAATTGACCCCCGCCGAAAGAAACTACTCTACAACGGAGAGGGAGTGCCTAGCCATGGTGTTTTCCGTTAAAAAGTTTAGGCATTACCTCATGTGCAACCCGGTTGTATTTTTTGTTGACCACATGGCTATCAAGTATCTAATTAACAAGGCGGAGTTAAGTGGTAGGTTAGCTAGGTGGGTTTTGTTATTAGAAGAATTCGACTACACGGTGGAATATAAACCGGGTCGTATGCATTTACAAGCGGACCACTTGTCTAGGTTGTCGGAGGAGATAGGAAAAAATCCGGTAAATGATATGTTAGTAGATGATAGCCTCTTTGTGGTCACTTCTACACCGGAGTGGTATGCGGGCATAGTGGAATTTCTAACAACCCACAAGTTGCCCAAAGAGTGGACAAAAGAAGAGAGAAGGAAGGTGAGGGTAAATAGTAGGCAATTTGTTGTAGTGGGCCATAGGTTGTTTAGAAGGGGGTCCGATGGTATTTTACGACGATGCGTGTCAAAAACGGAGGTTGAAGCGATTTTAATCGCTTGCCACGATAGCGCTTGCGGCGGTCACTTCTCGGGTCAACTCACCGGGCAAAAAATACTTAGAGCGGGCTACTTTTGGCCTACACTATTTAAGGACGCCCATGACTATGTAAGGAAATGCGACGCTTGCCAACGGTATGCCCGAAACGACCTTAGAATGGAGATGCCTTTACATGTATCATTACCCTTAATTCCTTTCGAAAAATGGGGCATCGACTATGTGGGTGAGGTCCATCCCCAATCTTCAAAAGGAATGAAATATATTGTGGTGGCAACCGAGTACCTCACCAAGTGGGCGGAAGCCAAAGCGGTAAAGACCGACACGGCGGAACACGCGGCAACATTTATGTACGAAAACATAATTTCGCGGTTCGGGGTGCCGAAGATCCTAGTAAGCGATAGGGGTACTCACTTTTTGAATGACTTGATTCGAGAGATGACAGAGAAATTTAAAATTGATCACCGGAAGACTACTCCCTACCACCCACAAACCAATGGACAAACGGAAAGGGTTAACGGAATTTTGGTGAGTATACTACGCAAGACGGTTATAGACTCGAAGCGGGATTGGGATACGAAACTAACGGCGGCACTTTGGGCATACCGTACAACCTATAAGGTAACTACGCGTGCTACACCATTTTCCTTAGTCTATGGTCTTGAAGCGACACTACCAATCGAATATGAAGTCGAGTCACTTAGGGTGGCCGTGAGTACGAGACTTACCGAAAGTCAATCCTTACGAAATCGACTAACCGATTTGGAAGCACTTGACGAAGGGAGGAGAATGGCGGCTCAACATATTGAGGCAATCCAAAGAAGGAGAAAGATTACTTTCGACAAACGACATAAGAGAAGGGCCCTAACACCGGGAATGATGGTCATGATTCAAGACGCACGAAAGCTTGAATTTCTGGCGAAATTCAATGCGGTATGGTTAGGACCTTACCTTGTCTATGAGGTATTTCCTAATAATTCAATTCAATTGGAAACGTTGAATGGTGAGCTCTTTCCTACCCGTACATCGGGAAGTAGATGTAAGGAGTACCGAGCTTGACTAGGCAACTTACCCTTGGAGCAAGAGATGTTTGGATTCATCCCCCGATGGTCGCCAATTATGTGAGCCCAAAAGGGTGCCCACATTTAGTCTTAGACCCTTGAAACGTTAGTTGATGCACTTTGAAGTAGCATGTTACTTCACAAAAATATAAAAAGAGTGAAATGTTAGCCTTAGAAGTACCATGTTGTAAGAGGCTAGGATGTGAGTTGTTATTGTGTTTTTACCTTCGGAAGGATTTGAGCGAATGAGGATAGGTAAGGAGAACTTGGATTGAGTAGTTAGTGAGTAGGCTAGTACAAATGGATGGAGACAACCAAAGTGACTCAAGAGGCAAGTGCATTCGAATTGGGATGAATGGAGGATCACATGGAGCGCACAAGTGGACCACCTCATCATGGCCACTTAATGGGGAAGGCCCAAGGAAGAATGCAAGGTGGAGGATAAGCAAATTCTCAAAGCACCAATCAAATCACGAGTTAAGCATCGTGGTTTGAATTAAGTGGTGAGCGACGATTTGGGAAAGTAAGGGGAGAAAGTTATGGCGGCGGAAAGCGAAGGAGGCTAAGTTTGGGGTGAAGCATCCCAAGTTTGGTAAAGTGTGGTAGGTAGAAAGCCAAGGCTAGTTAAATGTTCGAATTAGGATCCTTGTTGATCATTTGAGGGAGGAAGACTTAGAAGATAGGATTGGCGCCTACTAAGTAGGAGGAAATCTCAAGGGCTTATCGTGAGCCTTGAGGGTGCTCACCCCCTCAAGCTTACTATATAATCCCTCATTCTTCCCTCACTCATCCTCTCTTTCCTTTGTGCTCCAAGGCACCCCACGAGTTATAAGTGTGGGTGTGGGAAGCCATATTGGAGCACATGTGTGTGCTTAGTTTTTAGTTTGAGAGCCAAGGCTTGTTAGCCTTAAAGAGGGCTTGACCTCTTGGTAGAATTAGTGTTGACGTGAAGGATTTTAAAGTTAATTCATGATTCCAATTTGTGGTACTTAAAGTTCATGTTTTGAATACACGTGGTTGCAAGTTCCATGTTTAAGAGTTGAGCACTTGATGTTGTGATGAGTGCAAAAATATACTTGTGTGGATTAGTTAGTCTTAGTGAAGTTAGGAAATTCTCTCTCCCCCTCTCCTCTCTAGGATTTTAGGATTTTAGGATTAGAGAAGAATTGTGTGATTAGAAAAGGGTTGTTAGTAGAATTAGGGAAATTAGGTAGGAAGATTAGTTAAGGGCTTGAATAATTAGTGAGGTAGTTGGGGATTACAACTACAAAGTTGTGGGTTCATGAAGGAGCTGGGTTTATGAAGGAGCTGGGTTTGTTTAGTTAGAAAGTAAAAAGCTGGGTTTATGAAGGACCTGGGTTTGTTTAGTTAGAAGCTAAGGAGCTGGGTTCATGAAGGAGCTGGGTTTATGAAGGAGCTGGGTTTGTTTAGTTAGAAAGTAAAGAGCTGGGTTTATGAAGGAGCTGGGTTTGTTTAGTTAGAAGCTAAGGAGCTGGGTTCATAAAGGAGCTGGGTTTATGAAGGAGCTGGGTTTGTTTAGTTAGAAGCTAAGAAGCTGGGTTTATGAAGGAGCTGGGTTTATGAAGGAGCTAGGTTTATGTAATTAGAAAGTAAAGAGATGGGTTCATGAAGGAGCTTAGTAGATAGCCTACCTAATTAGCTCATAGACAAGTAGTTAGTTACATTATGCTAGTTAGTGTTATGTGTGGCTTTCACAAGTAAATGTATTTGAGATTGACTATAGAGAATAGTGTTTTTTTTAACACTTGCATCCTCTCTTTAAAAATAAACCACGTGCACAACTTAATGGAGAATGTGGAGCACTCTCGCGATGGCAAGACAAAGGAAGCAAAGACCAAAGGTGCGAGGGAGAGATTGACATAAGTCACATAAGTATTTCTTAATACTTAAAGGCTTATGTACGGTATGGAGACACCAAGTGAGACCTCTTATAGTAGCGATACGGAATACACAAGTGATAGTTCAAGTGGTAGTATAGAGTCAACGGCACGGACTCCATTTAGGAGAGGGATATCCTTAAGGGCTTGTGTAGCTAAAGCAGCCGGATGGACGTTAGAAGCAAACAAAGACAAAATAGCACCCGAGCATAAGGAGGTTAAAATAACATAGTTAACTTGTGCATTCTCCACATACGTATTGAAATCGTACATTGAGTTGTTAAAAGTGAAATTCCAGTTAAATCCAAGACCACTTGAAGGGTGAACCTTGCACTATGGACTCATCCAAGTCCAAATCCAATACCGCGGAGGAATGTGAGCCCAAACCCACTACTCGGACTACGGACGCTTAAGGGTGGGGGGTTTAGCCTCACATAATTGGTGCGTCCGCCGGGAGCGAAGCGGAAGGTAGTTACAAGACTTGGAGGCGACTAGGAGACTTGGAGGCAACTAGGAAAAATTGGAGACACAAACTTGAGAGAAGGGAAGGAGCACCCGAAACTCGGTAAGTATTCTCTCTTTGGGTTACATTTGAATTCATTGTATTTCAACTATTCCTTGGAATGAATTGCATTGTCAATTACGCAAATTCATTTTTGAGGAAGGAGCGCGGCGAAGGTACGTCCTCAACCTTTTTGGGGATTTTCTAAGAACTTAAAAGGAACCTATAACCGAGTAGCTCATTAAAACATTAGAGGGTAAATTCACCTTAGGACATTGAACTTTGACACTCACCTCGGGGTGAGTCTCAAAGTTTTGGGAGTTGTCATTTCATGCTCTAGATTAAATTAATATTTCACAAAGTTTATGGTGTTGTTACATTGAGTCACGATTGAGGGGAGTGCTAACTCACAGGGGGATGCGATTGCTCAAGGTATGTTTATTTCTTCAAAGTGAACTCATTAACTAATTAAGGAATGCCTTTCGTACTCGTGATTGTTGTTATCCGTTGTAGAGGGTAATTCCCGAATTGTGGATGGTGTGAGAAGTTGAAGGGTGAAGCCTCGACTTTTAACATAATCTACTCGGAAGGTCACCCCCTCACAATCGGTATTGTGGTGAGTGTTAATTTGCGGGAAGGTGCGGAGGTGATGCTCCGACTTAACCAAAAAATTAACATGAACATGCCTATCCCCTATTGGGATTCTTTCACCTAAGTGGGCTTGCAGGTTCTTTTCCTCACCTCCTAAAAAAATTATAACCACACCAAGACAAGTGAAAATATTAAGAGGGGAATTGCTAGGATTATGTGTGGTCAAGTGAGGGTCGATCGATTCTTATGGAATGCAAGGTAGGACTCGCTCACAAAAACCAAGTTTGATAGTAGGACTAGAGAAATCTACTCGAAAGAGGCGGTCCTCTAAAATCAGTGATAGATTAGAACAAGATAATGTTAGAATAGAGAGTTGTTTGAACGTCGAACCTAGGACTAGGTCAATTCTAGACACCTTAGAACTTGGAGCTCAACTTGAAGAGGAGATCACTCCCTCCAAATTGAGTGGTGAAACTTCTTCGGAAAATTACACACTTAGAGAAGAATTCCCGGTAGAAGTTGATAGGGGATCGTTGAATAGTTCACCGGTCACCATGGCCGAGGAACGGGGAATGGATCCACCACCCATACCCCCAATTCCGCCCATACCTCCTATACCTCCAATAGACCCATTGGTTAGGCCAAGAGGCCTACCAATTGTGGTTCCACAAAATTTAGCGGCGATGGATATGCCATCTCATCTCCCTAAATTTTATGGGACCAAGGATGAGGACCCCTCTCGGCACATGGAACGGTATATCGAACGGTTGGCTAGCTTCCTCATAACCGACCCGGGTTATTGGTTAGTGTGGTTTCCTACCACTCTAGAGGGGGAAGCCTATGAATGGTATCGGGATCATGCCGAGGGACATTTTAGGGGATGGGAACAATTACAAAGGGAGTTTCTTAACGAATTTAGGCCGGAAGTGGGTCAAAGTACCGCATTAAGGGCATTGTCGTCATTGAAGCAAGGAAGGGAGGAAGAAATTTCGGCTTACATTAGGAGGTTTGATTTAGTGTGCACTAGATTTGTGGGTACCATGCTCAACGACGACACGCTAAAGCAATTTTTCATTCAAGGGTTTTTTAAGTCCGGAACTATTAGGGGTGTTCTAGAAAGGAATCCCTTGACCTTGGCGGATGCCAAGCGTGCGGCTAGAGATATTGAAAACTTGGATAAAGATCACGAAAGGCTATGGAGAAGGGAGGATGAATTGATCCCACAATTCATCCCCATACGCCCTAGGGTGGTAGCGGTAGAACCCGCTAAGTATGAGAACCAAATTCCATATGCCATTGTGGACACCGGTCCCCGACCTTTAGCGGTTAGGGAACCGGCACCTCTTTTGGCACTACCGGCCCCTAGAACGGATCCACACTTGGAGGAGGTTGAGAGAAGACTAGGTGCTAGCCAACTAGGATTCCAAGAGGCTATGATAAAACAAATGCAAAGCCTCACGGATCAAATGTCATTAATGATCCGGAGTCAACAACCGGGGCCTCCACCCCCGGTTGAGTCGGGTAGGCATTCTTCCGGATTATGGTGTGTCCAATGTGGCCAACCGGGCCACACGCGTCAATTTTGTAGAAGTGGACAAAACCGTGACCAAAGAATTAACGGTAACCCACCTCAACAAAATCAACGAGGTCAAGCGCCACCTCACTATGGAAATGGAAGCAATAGAGGACCACAACCTAGAGGGCAAGGTGGCCAAAATTTAGAGAAGAAGGAATTTCATCCCTTTTGTGGAAGGTGGCACGCTCAAGGACAATGTTGGTCCGAAGGTCAAGAGTTTAATTGTAGCAATTGTGGAGGAAGTCATCCCTCGGATACGTGTCGCCAACCGGACAAAATAATTAATGTCCCTTACCCGGTGGCTAATCCACAACAACAAGCAAGGGATAATATGCGAGGTGCTAGGCCACAAGGAGTACCGGCCAATGAACTTAGGCCACCTAACTTATACTATGACCATAGTAATGCTAGGCAAACTTTTCATCCACCGGCGGGCTTGCAAACTACAACCGGTTACATTCCAATACAAAATAGACAAGGAGTTCCACCTAATGGTAGTAACGGGAGACAAGCGCCTCCAACGGATCCGGGACCATCTCACTCCCAAGATGTTAGGTTCATGGATGGAGTGTTGGAGGCCACATGTGATGACATGCTTCCTCTCCCAACGAGAATTGGAGAGGAGCAAAGTCAATGGCCTCCTCACACCAATGCTATTACATATGAGTTAGTGAAGGGTAAGGGTGTGGTTGAAGAAGCACCTGCACTAGCGGTAACTACTAGGGCTAGGAGAGGGGATGCCCCGTTGGAGGTAGGAATAGGAGAGCAAGGAAATTACTCTTCGGATGAAGAGATTAATCTCTCCGAGTTGGATAGGGTAGCTAGAAGAGCTACTAAGGATGTGGTGAGGGAAAATATAATTTTACAAGATAGGGAGAGGACTAATGCGGTACATGACTTGGATAATAGCGATGTGGGTGAATGGGAAGGACCGGGGGTTCCCGTAGACGAATTCGACGTAGTGGGTAATTCTAAGGTGGAAAGATCTACCGGGTACGACTTGTGGGCGGACCTTAGTACACTCAAGGCGGATATTACTTTCGGCCAACTATTGGAAATTTCACCCACGGCAAGGAAAACATTAAAGGAGGGAATGCCGGTACACAAGAGGATGAGGAAGGTGAAAGCTAAAATAGCCGCTAGGATCCAATCACAAGGTGGAAGAGACGTGAAAGCTATAGAAATAGAAGTTGTTATAGTAGATAAGGTGGTTCCTAATGTGCTAGTCGACGGAGGGAGTAGTCTAAATATACTACCGGAGGATACTATGAAAAAATTGGGACTTGGACTCACGGGGCCTTCACCTTTGGTCATAAATATGGCAAATCAAAGTTCGACTACGCCTTTGGGGATGATCAAGGATTGTAGAATGACTACGGGAGGTGAGGAGTACTTGGTCACCTTCCATGTCATTAAAATGCACTCCAACAAGGACACCTTCCCCATTTTGCTAGGTAGGCCTTGGTTGCGGATGGCGAATGCTATGGTCAATTGGGGTGGACCTAAACCATCCATCACTTATGGTCCGGAGGGTAATAGGGTCATAGTGTCCATTGGTTCATTAGAAGGATGGATGAAGAAGGAGATGTATTTGCCATTGGAGAAGGAAATTGATGACTTAAACGAGAATGAGATTGGCAAGGCATTGGTGGGAGTCGTCCATCCCGAAGGTCAAAGGGTTGTTATAGATTCGGGCTCGGGAAGTCTAGGTCCTAATTTTTACAATTATGGGGATAATGGGGATTATGCCCAATGGCTAAGGGAGTACCCCGAGTCCGAGGTTGATGTAATAGTTACATTTCACCAAGTAGGCTTAGGGAGTGAATTTCCTAGTGTTAGTTTAGGAGAGGGCTCATTGTTGGAGCCATGTGAGGTGCTCACCGAGGAAGAGTGGGTTAGCGGTGGGTTAACACCTTGGGTAGATGACGTGGAAGAGGGTGAGGTTAGTTTAATTCATGTAGATGGGACTCAAGAGGAGGATGTGATTATTGAGTCATCGAAATTGGAGGAGCCTTTACATTTCAAGACCACGTCTACGGGGATAGTTGTAGGTCAAGATGTGAAAGATTACCCCAATGTGCCTTCCGATTGGTATCGGAACAAAGAGGAACAAGCACATGTGTCGGAAGCGGATTGGCGGTACGTGGATGTGAAATTAAAGAATGGAAAAACCCGACAAATGAAGATGGGCTCCAAATGGGGGGAGAAAGAGGTTAGGGAGTATAGCAATTTGGTGGATGAGTTTAGTGATACTTTTGCATGGTCCTACGATGAGCTTAAGGGAATTCCTAGGGAAATGGTAGAGCACCGGATTCCTTTAATTCCGGGGGCGAGGCCAATTAGACAAAAGGAGAGGAGGATGAATCCTCAATTGCAATTGTTGGTGAAAGCGGAATTGGAAAGGTTATTGAAGGCCGGGTTTATCAAGCCGGTGGAAATCACGGATTGGGTTTCTCCTATGGTCTTAGTAAAGAAAAAAAATGGGAAATTAAGGGTTTGTGTCGACTATAGGAAATTGAATTCGTGCACACAAAAGGATCACTTCCCCTTACCTTTTATCACCTTGTTGCTTGAGGAGGTTGGAGGTCATTCGCGATATACCTTTATGGATGGGTATGCGGGTTATAATCAAATTTCCATAGCCCTCCAAGATATCCATAAAACGGCTTTTACTACACCTTGGGGTACTTTTGTGTGGGTAGTGATGCCATTTGGGTTATGTAATGCCCCGGCTACTTTCCAACGATTAGTAATGTATATCTTCACCGACTTGTTGTTCAAATCCATGACCGTCTTTGTGGACGATTTTAGCACACAAAGTAATGTGGATGATCACCTACATTGTGTTAGGGAGGCATTGGTTAGGTGTAGGAAGATGAGGTTAGCATTGAACCCGGATAAGACATTTTTGGGAGTGAATAAGGGAGTGTTGTTGGGTTATGTTGTTAGTGAGAAAGGTAGAGAACCCGATCCGGATAAGATTGCGGCCATAAGCGACTTGGCAACTCCAACCAATTCCAAGGGGATCTCTAAGTTGTTAGGACATGTGGGATGGTACCGGGAACTTATTCCTAATTTTTCAAAGATAGCGGTGCCCATTACCCATTTGCTCAAAAAGGATGTCAAATTCGAGTGGACGGATGCTTGTCAAAAAGCCTTTGAGGAATTGCGGGATAGGTTGAGCACCTATCCGGTGTTGATACCACCCAATTGGGGTAAACCTTTTCACGTCTATTGTGATGCTAGTAATGTGGCAATAGGGAGTGCGCTTTGTCAAGCAACGGGAGAAAAAGAGAAGGATCAACCTATAGCTTATGCGAGTAAGCAATTGACCCCCGCCGAAAGAAACTACTCTACAACGGAGAGGGAGTGCCTAGCCATGGTGTTTTCCGTTAAAAAGTTTAGGCATTACCTCATGTGCAACCCGGTTGTATTTTTTGTTGACCACATGGCTATCAAGTATCTAATTAACAAGGCGGAGTTAAGTGGTAGGTTAGCTAGGTGGGTTTTGTTATTAGAAGAATTCGACTACACGGTGGAATATAAACCGGGTCGTATGCATTTACAAGCGGACCACTTGTCTAGGTTGTCGGAGGAGATAGGAAAAAATCCGGTAAATGATATGTTAGTAGATGATAGCCTCTTTGTGGTCACTTCTACACCGGAGTGGTATGCGGGCATAGTGGAATTTCTAACAACCCACAAGTTGCCCAAAGAGTGGACAAAAGAAGAGAGAAGGAAGGTGAGGGTAAATAGTAGGCAATTTGTTGTAGTGGGCCATAGGTTGTTTAGAAGGGGGTCCGATGGTATTTTACGACGATGCGTGTCAAAAACGGAGGTTGAAGCGATTTTAATCGCTTGCCACGATAGCGCTTGCGGCGGTCACTTCTCGGGTCAACTCACCGGGCAAAAAATACTTAGAGCGGGCTACTTTTGGCCTACACTATTTAAGGACGCCCATGACTATGTAAGGAAATGCGACGCTTGCCAACGGTATGCCCGAAACGACCTTAGAATGGAGATGCCTTTACATGTATCATTACCCTTAATTCCTTTCGAAAAATGGGGCATCGACTATGTGGGTGAGGTCCATCCCCAATCTTCAAAAGGAATGAAATATATTGTGGTGGCAACCGAGTACCTCACCAAGTGGGCGGAAGCCAAAGCGGTAAAGACCGACACGGCGGAACACGCGGCAACATTTATGTACGAAAACATAATTTCGCGGTTCGGGGTGCCGAAGATCCTAGTAAGCGATAGGGGTACTCACTTTTTGAATGACTTGATTCGAGAGATGACAGAGAAATTTAAAATTGATCACCGGAAGACTACTCCCTACCACCCACAAACCAATGGACAAACGGAAAGGGTTAACGGAATTTTGGTGAGTATACTACGCAAGACGGTTATAGACTCGAAGCGGGATTGGGATACGAAACTAACGGCGGCACTTTGGGCATACCGTACAACCTATAAGGTAACTACGCGTGCTACACCATTTTCCTTAGTCTATGGTCTTGAAGCGACACTACCAATCGAATATGAAGTCGAGTCACTTAGGGTGGCCGTGAGTACGAGACTTACCGAAAGTCAATCCTTACGAAATCGACTAACCGATTTGGAAGCACTTGACGAAGGGAGGAGAATGGCGGCTCAACATATTGAGGCAATCCAAAGAAGGAGAAAGATTACTTTCGACAAACGACATAAGAGAAGGGCCCTAACACCGGGAATGATGGTCATGATTCAAGACGCACGAAAGCTTGAATTTCTGGCGAAATTCAATGCGGTATGGTTAGGACCTTACCTTGTCTATGAGGTATTTCCTAATAATTCAATTCAATTGGAAACGTTGAATGGTGAGCTCTTTCCTACCCGTACATCGGGAAGTAGATGTAAGGAGTACCGAGCTTGACTAGGCAACTTACCCTTGGAGCAAGAGATGTTTGGATTCATCCCCCGATGGTCGCCAATTATGTGAGCCCAAAAGGGTGCCCACATTTAGTCTTAGACCCTTGAAACGTTAGTTGATGCACTTTGAAGTAGCATGTTACTTCACAAAAATATAAAAAGAGTGAAATGTTAGCCTTAGAAGTACCATGTTGTAAGAGGCTAGGATGTGAGTTGTTATTGTGTTTTTACCTTCGGAAGGATTTGAGCGAATGAGGATAGGTAAGGAGAACTTGGATTGAGTAGTTAGTGAGTAGGCTAGTACAAATGGATGGAGACAACCAAAGTGACTCAAGAGGCAAGTGCATTCGAATTGGGATGAATGGAGGATCACATGGAGCGCACAAGTGGACCACCTCATCATGGCCACTTAATGGGGAAGGCCCAAGGAAGAATGCAAGGTGGAGGATAAGCAAATTCTCAAAGCACCAATCAAATCACGAGTTAAGCATCGTGGTTTGAATTAAGTGGTGAGCGACGATTTGGGAAAGTAAGGGGAGAAAGTTATGGCGGCGGAAAGCGAAGGAGGCTAAGTTTGGGGTGAAGCATCCCAAGTTTGGTAAAGTGTGGTAGGTAGAAAGCCAAGGCTAGTTAAATGTTCGAATTAGGATCCTTGTTGATCATTTGAGGGAGGAAGACTTAGAAGATAGGATTGGCGCCTACTAAGTAGGAGGAAATCTCAAGGGCTTATCGTGAGCCTTGAGGGTGCTCACCCCCTCAAGCTTACTATATAATCCCTCATTCTTCCCTCACTCATCCTCTCTTTCCTTTGTGCTCCAAGGCACCCCACGAGTTATAAGTGTGGGTGTGGGAAGCCATATTGGAGCACATGTGTGTGCTTAGTTTTTAGTTTGAGAGCCAAGGCTTGTTAGCCTTAAAGAGGGCTTGACCTCTTGGTAGAATTAGTGTTGACGTGAAGGATTTTAAAGTTAATTCATGATTCCAATTTGTGGTACTTAAAGTTCATGTTTTGAATACACGTGGTTGCAAGTTCCATGTTTAAGAGTTGAGCACTTGATGTTGTGATGAGTGCAAAAATATACTTGTGTGGATTAGTTAGTCTTAGTGAAGTTAGGAAATTCTCTCTCCCCCTCTCCTCTCTAGGATTTTAGGATTTTAGGATTAGAGAAGAATTGTGTGATTAGAAAAGGGTTGTTAGTAGAATTAGGGAAATTAGGTAGGAAGATTAGTTAAGGGCTTGAATAATTAGTGAGGTAGTTGGGGATTACAACTACAAAGTTGTGGGTTCATGAAGGAGCTGGGTTTATGAAGGAGCTGGGTTTGTTTAGTTAGAAAGTAAAAAGCTGGGTTTATGAAGGACCTGGGTTTGTTTAGTTAGAAGCTAAGGAGCTGGGTTCATGAAGGAGCTGGGTTTATGAAGGAGCTGGGTTTGTTTAGTTAGAAAGTAAAGAGCTGGGTTTATGAAGGAGCTGGGTTTGTTTAGTTAGAAGCTAAGGAGCTGGGTTCATAAAGGAGCTGGGTTTATGAAGGAGCTGGGTTTGTTTAGTTAGAAGCTAAGAAGCTGGGTTTATGAAGGAGCTGGGTTTATGAAGGAGCTAGGTTTATGTAATTAGAAAGTAAAGAGATGGGTTCATGAAGGAGCTTAGTAGATAGCCTACCTAATTAGCTCATAGACAAGTAGTTAGTTACATTATGCTAGTTAGTGTTATGTGTGGCTTTCACAAGTAAATGTATTTGAGATTGACTATAGAGAATAGTGTTTTTTTTAACACTTGCATCCTCTCTTTAAAAATAAACCACGTGCACAACTTAATGGAGAATGTGGAGCACTCTCGCGATGGCAAGACAAAGGAAGCAAAGACCAAAGGTGCGAGGGAGAGATTGACATAAGTCACATAAGTATTTCTTAATACTTAAAGGCTTATGTACGGTATGGAGACACCAAGTGAGACCTCTTATAGTAGCGATACGGAATACACAAGTGATAGTTCAAGTGGTAGTATAGAGTCAACGGCACGGACTCCATTTAGGAGAGGGATATCCTTAAGGGCTTGTGTAGCTAAAGCAGCCGGATGGACGTTAGAAGCAAACAAAGACAAAATAGCACCCGAGCATAAGGAGGTTAAAATAACATAGTTAACTTGTGCATTCTCCACATACGTATTGAAATCGTACATTGAGTTGTTAAAAGTGAAATTCCAGTTAAATCCAAGACCACTTGAAGGGTGAACCTTGCACTATGGACTCATCCAAGTCCAAATCCAATACCGCGGAGGAATGTGAGCCCAAACCCACTACTCGGACTACGGACGCTTAAGGGTGGGGGGTTTGGCCTCACACTTACCATTCCTACCAAGTTCGAGTCGGCTTGCCTACCACCGGCTGGGGGGTTTTGAGGGTACAAATTTTGTGGACCTTGATAGTTGTTCCCCCTATTACCTTGGTTTTGGTGGTTGGGTGGACCGTAGTTTTGTTGGCCATTGCTTTGAGGGTTATCTTGGTGATAATTAACCGACATTCCTCCTTGGTTCTGTTGATTCCTATCATAGAAGAATGCCGGAAGTTGTTGATTCAGCTGAGAGTAATGGGAGGGTCGCTCCGCGAGAATCCTACGATAATTATCGACCGGGTGATTACCCCCACAATGGTTGCAGACCACCCCCGTCTCGATCCAACACTTACCTGGCCCCAAAATGTGAACCTTGCCGCAAGTGGGACAAACTCCTTTACCGTTGTTCCGGGCTTGAGTCTGGGAGTGGCCTTGTTGTGGACGGGGGGGTGGGGCTACTAGGTTACCTGTGAACCTAGGCTCCGTGCAAAATTGATTACTGTGGCCAGGTTTGTTGCAATTACGACACCAAATGTTGGTGCCATAATTACCCGCCTCCGAGGCCGGCGGAACTGGTTGTGCTAAGGGCCTAGACGTGATTGCCATTGTTAGCTGCTCTGTGAGGGTCTTGAGCGACTGCATGACATCGCTCCTCAACTCGTCGTTGGCCTTCTTAACTCTAAGTTCTAGCTCCTCGATCGTGGTGTGGCTCGGAGGGCTAGGGAGTGCTAAGAGCTCAGGGGGTGGCCTCGTAGCCAAAGGAACCGGGGCCGCTCGGTGGACTGCGTATGCATCCGGTCGGGATGGCTCCAGCTGAGGAGGCTTACTCTGCTCGGGAGGAATGTAGGTTGTGGGTAGGAAGGCTGGCACAGGTGCAATAGTGCAATTCCACATCCGCTCATTTTGTTTGTCTACACCTTCGATCCTCCTAGCCTCGGCTTTAGCTTCTTCCAAATCCTGAGGGTTGGAGTTAAGAATTTCTCGGATTGTACCTTGTTTGTTGAACCCTTGTATGAAGTAGAATTTAATCGTGTCATTTGTGAGAAGGGTTCCTACATAACGAGTTACCACCGTCTCGAACCGTCGGATGTATGATGTAATACCCTCGGATGGGCCTTGCCGCATGTTCGTTAACGCCACGAGTGCGCTTTGTTGGCCCATTTCCGGTCTAAATTGTCTAAGGAATGCCGTCTGCAATGCTCGCCAGTCCCTAAATGTCCCCTCATCGTGGGATCGGTACCACTCATACGCTATACCCTCTAGCGTAGTAGAAAACCAAACGAGTTTGTACGTGTCTTCGGCTATCACGTTGGCCAACATTACCTCAATATATCGTTCAATGTGGGTTGAAGGATCCTCATGCGGGAGGCCACCGAACTTCGGAAAATAACTCGGCATCGCCCTTGGCGCTAATGCTTGTGGCATTACAATGGGAGGCCCTCTAGGAGCCATCATTGCATCCAAAGGATTCGCCATGAGTTGGGGTCGTGCCACCCTAACCGGACTTTGTGGGGTGGGGGATTTCTCCCTCTCGCGCTCGGACTCTGGACCTAGACCTTGATATTTATTTTCCTTAGTCTTTCCGGGTTTTGGTGGTTCGTTCTTCGACCTCTTACCTGGTGTTGCCTCCGATGCAAATGCGGTTGTTGTTGTTGGGGTGTCGTACGATCGTCCCCTAGTACTAACCATAGCACAAGTGGCCCATGACGTATGACTAATTTCTATTGGACTAAACTCTTCTTCTCTTAGTCTAAACGTATAAGTACTCAAAGAAATATCATTCGAGCATGGCAGGGGCATCCACCCTCCCGGCGGACGCACCAATTATGTGGCACTTTTGGGCCACCCCCTTTCGAGGGAGCCTAAAAGTATCACACAAGCCCTTCGGTGAAGGTGGCCTGCATTTGCAGGCGCCCAAGCCGAACCCGGATGATAGGTGTATAACGTGAGTAGTTAGATTTTTAAGGGAGATTAAATATGCGTCGTAGTACCTCCGGAGGTTAGGCCTTAGTTTTTTACTAGTGTGGCTTTAAACTCCACTAACCAATTTCATATCTAGTTCTAACCTTAACCTACAACCTATTCTACGCGCAGACGCACCAGCCTTGAAACCAAGGCAATCCTAATTTGTGAATTGGGATGGTTCTGATACACCCAACCGGGTGTGACTCATACCACCCTAACTCAACGAACGGAATAACGACAATTTGATGGACCATTCAATTCTTCCTATTTCTTTATTTAGTTCTATTTAGTTTTCTAAGCGGGGGAACTTGGCCTAAGTCCCACCCTTCACACAAATTCCTTCTTAATTACTTACTTTTGTTTGCACGTCCTAACTCACTACATTAACATATTAGGCATCACCCCTTACCTCGGGTCTCTTGCCAACAAGGGTTTACGATTTATTTGGTATGTTTTGATTGTTAAATGTGTTTACACTGGATAGACCACGAAATGCAACTCAATGGGACCAGGGTGACGGGCGACCTGTAGGTTCAACCTGTTGCGCAATCTTCATAAATTGGGGCCATTACTCCCAATCTATGGGGCCAACAACATAATAGTGGATTCGCGGGTCATTAACCCCACCTTTCCACCAACAACATTCAGAGTGGTCGTGTCGGTGATTAATCCGACTTACCACACACGAAACTTGCTAATAAATGAAGCTACTACCACAAAACATACCAAGGGCCCCGAAAACAATGGAATTGGGTACTCCCTTGGCGGTCAAGTGGTCAAGCCACTTGACCTTACGAGATAGGTGAGTGGGTTTAGAGATGCGTACCTTAGCCGTGCTCCCTCCAATCCTAAATGGAAGGCTTAAGGTTAGTTAATTTACCTCAATTTTCCTCGGTTGATTTGGGCTTGATGTAGGCCGAGCCGCTACCTCCTTCCTTGCTCCACTTTCCGAGCGTCGACCTTGCCTCCTTCTTTGTAACTAGTTTGGTAGTAAGCGTACCTTAGTTAACAATTAAAATATAAAGTGTTATTCTGCCCTGTAATTTAATCCTAAGCATAATATTTATACTTAGTGCACCAAATTATCTTTCCAATGATCTAAAAATCACTCTAATCGGATAAGAAATGCAAAAGTTATGAGGGTTGGAAGTGTGAGGTCGATTCAACCGACCCTTCCAACCCACCTATCTACCTTCTAACTTCAAAAATTCATAGCACATTCTTTACTACTTGGATCTAGGCTTTCCTTATACCATTGGAAAGCTATGAACAAGCTCTAACTAGAAAAATTATGACATCAGCAGGTTAAGCTAATAGAAATTCAGCGGACTCCTTGTAACACAGCAGTCAATCAAGAAGGCTTGAACTATGTATCTCGCCTTCAACAATTCATATCTAATTCAAATCTTAGTCAAATCAAACGTTCTATATGACCCTGGAGAGATATTAAAAAGATGTATTTGATAAAAATATGTGATTAGAAAGGTAAGCCGAAGTGAACCCAGCAGGTCCTCTGTAATGCAGCAGTCAACCAAAAGTTCTCAAACTATGTGTCCCATCTTGCACAATTCATATCTAATTCAAATCATGCTCAAATCAAATGTTCTAAGCCATTTTGGAAAGCTACACAAAAGTTCTACTTGGGAAAAATATAATTTCTTGGAATTAAAATTCCTATTGGGCTCGCAGGTCTGATCCAGCAGCCGCTACCCACAAGACCACCCAGTTTTTCTACTTCATCTTTGAAAATCCATAACTAATTGTCATCTCAACCAAATCACAAATGGGAAACGGCTATGGATAGCTATATGAAATCTCCTTAAGAGAAAAATGATAAGTATCTTGTTATAGCTTTTGAACTAAGCCTTCAGGGCATTGGCAGATGAGGTCTATAATGCCTCTACTCAAAATTCTACCATCCAACCTACCTCTACAAAAGAAGGAATAATTTTGTTGGTGTGTTAATAAACACACAACCTAACTAGGAGAGAGAGAGTAGAGGAGGTTCTCAAGCCTTTCTTTTAGACCATTGAGAATACATGCTAAAGGATTTTTTCCTAACTACATTGAAGCAGGGCTTCGCCCAAAAACTAGAGAAAGAGAGAGAGCTACAAGGTGGAAGGAGGGGTTTTTAAACCCTCTCACAAAAGGGTTGGACCCCTCCTCCACCGGATCCATTTTTCAAACCCTTTCCCGAAATTTTGGCTCGGGGGTTTTCCCGGTTGAGGTTGCCACCCTCTCGCCGAGGTGGCTCCGACAAAAAACCTTTAGAAATCTTTCTAATTTTTCCGCCATCGAGTTGGCAAGGGGGCAAGTGGGCAAGTATCCCCCTTGCTCTCTTTCTTTTTTGTCTTCAAAATTCTTCACGCCGATTTTATCTTCTTACGTAAAACACCTCCAATAGTCTTGTGTGCCTCACACTAACTAATAAACTAACACTTGCTTAGCTAGCATCTACTAACATTTGCTTAATAACTAGCATCTACTAATATTTGCTTAGCTAGTTGTTTTTACTAGCTAGCACATTTTTTCTACTTTGCTATCTTCTAGCACTACTTAGTTTCATTTTGACCTTCCTTCTTCTAGGCTAAATGCTAAATGAACTAATTTTTCCTAAATTCCCTATCAATTCTAACTTTTAATGCTAACATTCTAACTAAAAGTGATCCCGCAGAGTGGTGGACCACTCAAAGGGTTCACAGTGATCAAACCCTACCTACTAATTTTCACCTTGGATCGCCCTTTAATCTAATTATCTCAAAACAAACCCCTAATGCTCACGTCTGACCACTTTCTGGAGCATCCTCTAATCTAGTTAGCTCAATCACTACCCCCTAATGCTCACCTTATACCGAAATCAAGAACACTCTCAAAGCTAATTTACACTCAACCTACCTCAGAATCCTCACCTCACACCACTCTATAAAGCACCCGCAATCCCAATGAGGTCAACCCCTACCCCTAATCCTCACCTCAGACCACAATCAAGAACCCTCAAATCTAACTAACACCCAAACTACTCTCTGAATCCTCCCCTTACACCACCGTCTGGATCACCCGCAATCCCAATGAATTCGAAACCTACCTCCTAGGCCTCACCTCAGACCACAATCAAGAACCCTCAAATCTAACTAACACCCAAACTACCTTCTGAATCCTCACTTCTGACCACCCTCTGGAGCACCCGCAATCCCAATGAATTCGAAACCTACCTCCTAGGGCTCACCTCAGTCCACAATCAAGAACCCTCAAATCTAACTAACACCCAAACTACCTTCTGAATCTTCACTTCTGACCACCCTCTGGAGCACCCGCAATCCCAATGAATTCGAAACCTACCTCCTAGGTCTCACCTCATACCACAATCAAGAACCCTCAAATCTAACTAACACCCAAACTACCTTCTGAATCCTCACTTCTGACCACCCTCTGGAGCACCCTCAATCCGAATGAATTCAAAACCTACCTCCTAGGCCTTACCTCACACAAATATCATGAATACTGTCGAATCAAATTTACACTCAATCTGAATTCTCACCTTAGACCACTCTCTGGAGCACACTCAAAATCGTCGACAGAGGGTCTGTCGGATCCGACGGACCCCCTGGGCCCTCACTGCATATCATGACTACATAAATCAAATAACCACAAAATAAATCTTTTAGACCTCACCTCGGACCTCTCCAAGGAGCGACCACTGCCCTTCACTCGAATCTCTCCCCCTCTCCAAATTGAGGCTGCAACCTTGAACTCTGTGTGCACTCCTCGTATGTGGAGGAATACCCTATTTCTGAGGTTTGTTGTAATGCGGGGAACGATGGTAGGTTACTGTTGCGTCACTCTTGTTCCCTTCCTCTTCCGAGTCATTGTGACCACCCTTTGGAAGGTGAGTGCTTCGACAGGCCCACACTTGCTGCCTTCTCTACCTCACGATGACTACCCCTAATTTCTAGTGCATATATATTAACAATTTCTAGAGCCAAACTTGCAATGATGTGACAAAGCATCGAAAATATCATTACTCGAATGCATAGGATAGCTGCCTCTCATGCCATAATGTTTCCTTTCAAGCCAACTATACAGGGGACTCATAAAATTTGAATAAATTCAAACTGAATGTAATGTAACCAGAGCATACCTGAATCTCTTCATTTTCCACAGAGGTGTCTTCCTCTCCTAATGAGAATAACCTAATGGGAGCAACCTCCGCCTTTTCAAATGTCTCAACATTTCGCTTTGAACGACTGTGAGTAGCCTTAGTTGAATTACCCCCTTTTGTTCCCATGGTTGACCTCAATTTGTACGGGGTCACTACGTTATCTCTAGTAGCGAACCTCTCCTTTCTCTCAATGCGCCTCTGTTTGTCAATAGTCCTCCTCACTTCTCGATCTGCTCTCGCTCTTGACCGAGTGTTCATCTCTAACCATACTGAAGCATCTATGCGCCATCATTATGTTCCTATTATCTTGGATTTGGATAATTAACCTGCAGTTTCTTTAATTATTCCTCGGTTTATCCACACTGCATTAAAACACTACAAAAAGCGCCGCTAGTGTCTAATCTACCTAATCGGTGTCAGTTATATGGTGTTGATAAAGTAATGACTATTATTGTAGTACATTCTAATCCTACATGAAACATGTTGTCCAGAATTTACATGAATAAATATTGACTATTTTTTGATCTAACAGGTTGTCAACTATTCAGGTATTGGTGTCTACCTTTGGTGTATATAATACCCTATTACTTTTACCCATTCCTTCATGTCATCTCATCATGTCTACTTTCCATAATCATGCCTATTCTAGAGTAGGGGTTATTAAACCGGGCACTTACTCTAGATCTCTATTAAGGAGTGCCCCACGTCCCAAAGGTCAGGGACTCGGTTGCGTAGGATGCACTGCAATTCATAGTTTAGGCATTGACCATTGTCATAAACATGACGGTGACAAAAATGACAAAGGGCCCCATAAGCGTCCTCGTCGTTAATCACAATGTAGCATTCTATTGTTTAGAATTTATTATTGCATAGCTACTATCATGCTCTCCACATTATTCGTGGCGGCCGTCATTCTTATGACCTTATTTGCCAATATATATTATAATGTCCCTTACTTCCACTAAATGGTTCACGTGGTCTCTGGTGTATTTATAATTACGGCACTCGGCATTCAGCCTCACGTTTTTTCTAAATATATGTACATTGGATTGGCATATGATCATGACTAACTTAAGTAATTGCTGCAGTGCATTTTCAGTTCTTAATCATGTTGCTATCATGAGTCGGCTTATTATTCCACTACTAATCCAAGTCTCCGCCGTCTTTCACATATTCCCTCTTGCCATGGCCTGCTCATCACATCACTATATACACAGCCCACTTTCTGCTCAGCTTAAGTCCATTGCTGTCGCAACCCTTGCTAGGTCCCTTAATAATCTTGCCAATTTTCAATTCTAGCAAAGGTTACGAGTCGCTCCCTTCGCATTCCGCCATGCTAATGGATAGCTCCTCTTACCCCGGACCAATAGTTCATAGGAGGGAACCAACCCTCCTACTTTGCTTTCGGGACTCACCCCTTAATCGGTAACCCATTTCCCCAATGTGGACTTCCATTCATGGAAGTTCAATCCTATGTTGATCATCGCATTGCCGGAGCAACACTACAACAACCCGAACCATACTAGGCAACTATGGCCTCACAATAGGCCAAAGCCCATGGAGGCCTTGCCGTTCGGCCTCGGGTGGGTGAGGCCACACCACCTCATCCATATAAGCCTCTAGGACTTCACGCGGGGCCCCTACCCCACCGTCAACCAAGCTCTTGTCTCTCTACCAAGAGTTGGGGCCAAGTGGACATTTTCCTTTAGCTGCTGGGCCTAGAACCCCCCAGCAGCTTCAGACCATCATAACTTCCTTGTATGATGTCTGATCATAACCACCAACCACTCCATCCTCATCTACGCTTCACGTAGATGCCGATGGACTCCTCACTTGCTCCATTCGAGCAAGTCTTGAGGAAGTTATGCCTGTTTGAACCTTGGCAGTCCCGGGAATCCCTCCCAGGCACTGCTGTACCAGGGCGCTGTCCCAGGACAGCGCCCCACTCAAATGGCCATAACTCCTAGCTCACACCTCCGATTGAGGTGTTCTTGAGCATTCTAGAATCACCACGCCATGAGCTACGCATAGCTCATGGCCTTGCCCTTGTGCCTCCTAGTCTCCGTGGGTGGGAGGCGTTCCCAACGCCCGGGGCCCTCACCCACACTAGGATCACTTGGGCCCTCTCACCAACGGCGCCACAAGTCCCGGGTGTCACTCCGGGGTCCCCCTTGTGCCCATGGTGTTTCGGGCACTCCTCATGGAGAGGTGCGCGACACTCACCCCCACCAAACGGAGTCGATGCCCTCATCGACTATACTCGTAGTCGGCACACCAATTCTCAAGTTGCCATCCTCTATGGTGCGTCATTGTGTTTACCTTAGGGCGCGACCCCCACAATGCATCTTCAAATTTGGCATAGTCCCAAAGGTGTCGTTACTAGGTGGTCCGTTAGCGACCTTGGAACTCCTCCAAGTACCTAACCTATACTAGACCCACCTACTTCGGGACTCACATGGGTTGCCCCTCCTTTGGGGCCTCCCCCGTTAGGCTCCACTAGCCTAACGTGACACATCTAGGCGAGACCTCAACGCTTCCACTAAGTTGTCTCGGTTGCAATTCCGAGATGGCTTTCCATTGTTAAGCCACGCCTCGATCGCACGGGGGTGATGCCAAGTCCCGCCCGACTCGGTTCCCACTTTGCTCTTTCGAGACATGGGTTCATGACTCCCATGCGCCAACTCTCGTTAGCTCGCGGGTAGCACTTTTATGAGCACGCGCCATCACCTTGTCCCCGCCCGGACAAGCCCACAACTAAGAAGTTTCTTGGTTTTATCCAAGGCCCCTCCAAGCCATGGCCCCCAATTACTCAGCTTACCCAACCTAGTTTGGCATATCTATTCCCCCTCTTCCATTAACCAAGCACAAGTACAAGACTAGGACCTCATCTCGTACTTTTCTCTTTGCACCACTAAAGTTTGGACTTTATTCCCTCAAGCCAAAGAACAAGTTCATGTTGTGGCATAATTAACCTCGAAGGTAAGTGTGCTACTAGCGTCTCTCCCCCACTAAAGGAGATTGATGTCCTCATCAATGCCTACGCTTCATTTTATTGGAATCCTTAGCCTTAGTTTCTTCAAAGTGCTTCACCTATTCATTGGTGTTCACCATGTCTCTTGCCGCCACCCAAGCGGTTTCTTTTTCATGGTATCCTCACCATTTCACCAAGTACTCTTTTGTACATTTTTTTCATTTTCACTTGAGCTTCCTACACTTGAGGGTGCCCTCCTACCTCATGTTCCAAATGACCTCCACAAGGTCGGGAGGTGGCCTAATCACTTGCTTGTGATCGGGCCACAAGGTGTCGTCCTAAAATGACTTTCGTAATGAGACATGAAATGTCGGATGCACTTTGATCTCCGGCGGTAATTCCAACTTATACATGTCCTTGAACACTTGTTCCACAATGGAAAACGAAGCTCCAATTTTGGACATGAACTTTTGAAGTAAGGCCTTTGGGCAAGGTGAAGTTGTCCACATTCACCAACACCTTATTGGCCCACCTCATTCTCCACTTCGCGTCTTCCGGCATTGATTTGCACTCCGTAGCACCTTCGGGCTTTCTCCACCAACAACTTGGTCATCTCCAAGACTTGTTTACCATCCTTGGCCAAGTCCTCACCATCTTGGTTGAACTCTAGTGTTGAATGTGCCCCCTCGAGAGCTAGGTTAATAGGTTGGAGCGCATCCACTCCATAAGCCACCACCAAAGACCACCCCTTGGTAGCCAAGTGCGTGGCTACATTACAATTACACTCCGCTCGACCCACATAGTCCGCCCAATCTCCTTGGTCCGCCCCCACCAAGTTCCTCAAGTATTGCTTCAAGACTCCATTCACATGCTCCGCTTTCCCATTCATTTGGGAATGCAAGGCCGTGCTAAACCTTAGTTTCATTCCGACCTCCTTAGAGAAATGCATTGAAAATGCACTTGTGAACTTTGGATCTTGATCCCACACAATCACTCTTGGCAACCCGTGGTGCCTCAACCATCCTTTGAGAAAAGGCTATGCGGTCTCCAACGCGGTGGCGGTTCCCACAATTGGGACCATGTGTGCCAACTTGGCAAACCGCTCTACCATCAACAAGATGGCATCATACCCATGTGACTCCGGCAAACTTGTGATCAAGTCCATGCACATACTATGCCATGGCGCCAACGGGATAGGCAACGGTTGCAAGAAACCGCCTTGCTTTTGGTAAGAGGCTCGGTTCACTTGGCACTTTATTCACGCCTTCACAAAGTGGGTTATATCCTCCTTTATGCACCGCCAATGGTACCTCCATGACACCATTCTATGGCGGTTTTTTCTTTCTCCTCTATGGCCGGCAATAGGACTATCACATTTTTCCTTCAAAACCGATAGCCTCAACTTGCCTTGAGGCACATACACCCGACTTTGCTTACACTTGAACAATCCGTCCACCAACTTAACCTCTTTGAGCACCTTGCTCTTGCGAAGCTCACCTAAAAGCTTTTGTGCCTCGGGGTAGTTAATTTACCCCTCCCGTATCTTGCATCACAAGTTTCCTTCGCCGGCACACATTAGCCACAAGGTTTGGATGGTTCTCATTGCTTGGAACTCATCCGGTCTACTTAGCGCATCCGGCACCACATTTCCATGGTCCGGTTTGTGGACCAAATCCACCTTCATAAGCGCCAAACTATCATGCCACCGCAATGACTTGGCGCTCACTTGTGCTTGTATACGTTAAAATACTTTTAAGACACATTGTCCATGTAGACCTTTGCTTTGTGCGACCCCAAATAATGTGGCCACATCTTCAAGCAATGCACTACGACAAAGAAGTTTTTTGTCATGAGTTGGTTGTCTTCTTTGACAACCATCGAGCCTCAAGCCCCCATATGCAAAGGCCATCCATCTTACATTAACAATCCATCATTGGCAAAGTTACTCGCCCCCGTATGCACCTCAAAAGGTTTGTCAAACTCCATGAACTTGAGCACGGGCGGTGAAGAGAACTTGTTCTTAAGCTCCCCAAAGACTTGGTGACAAGGCTAGTCCCACTCTTGGGATAGCCATTTCTTTCACAAGTCGGACAAGGTCTTACAACCATCGAGCTTCATGCTCCCATATGCAATGGCCATCTTTTTTTTTTTACATCCACATCCGCCAAATAAAGTCTCTCGCCCCCGTATGCACCTCAAAAGGTATGTCAAACTCCGCGAACTTGAGCACGGGCGGCGAAGAGAACTTCGTCTTAAGCTCCTCAATGGCTTGGTGGCACGGCTCATCCCACTCTTGGGATAGCCATTTCTTGCACAAGCCGGACAAGGTTCGACAACCATGGAGCTTAATGCTCTCATAAGCAATGGTCATTCATCTTGGATCAACATCCGCCAATGATAAAGTCCTTCGTCTCCATGTGCACCTCAAAATGCTTATGAAAACCCGGAAACTTAACCACATCTTGTGAAGGGAACTTGCTCTTGAGCTTCCCAAGGGCTTGGTGACAAGGCTCGTCCCACTCTTGGAATAGCCATTTCCTCCATAAGTCGAGTAAGGCCCTAGCAACCTTAAAACAAATCTAGAATGAAGTGGTGGTAGTAGTTGGCTAGGTGTCGCGCACCTCTCCATGAGGAGTGCCCGAAACACCATGGGCACAAGGGGGACCCCGGAGTGACACCCGGGACTTGTGGCGCCGTTGGTGAGAGGGCTCAAGTGATCCTAGTGTGGGTGAGGGCCCCGGGCGTTGGGAACGCCTCCCACCCACGAAGACTAGGAGGCACAAGGGTAAGGCCATGAGCTATGCGTAGCTCATGGCGTGGTGATTCTAGAAAGCTCAAGAACACCTCAATCGGAGGTGTGAGCTAGGAGTTATGGCCATTTGAGTGGGGCGCTGTCCCGGGACAGCGCCCTGGTACAGCAGTGCCTGGGAGTGATTCCCGGGACTGCCAAGGTTCAAACACGCATAACTTCCTCAAGACTTTCCCGAATGGGGCAAGTGAGGAGTCCATCGGCATCTACGTGAAGCGTAGATGAGGATGGAGTGGTTGGTTGTTATGATCAGACATCATACAAGGAAGTTATGATGGTCTGAAGCTGCTGGGGGGGTTCTAGGCCCAGCAGCTAAGGGAAAATGTCCACTTGGCCCCAACTCTTGGTAGAGAGACAAGAGGTTGGTTGGCGGTGGGGTAGGGGCTCCGTGTAGAGTCCTAGAGGCTTATATGGGTGAGGTGGTGTGGCCTCACCCACCCGAGGCCGAACGGCAAGGCCTCCATGGGCTTTGGCCTATTGTGAGGCCATAGTTGCCTAGTATGGTTCGGGTTGTTGTAGTGTTGCTCCGGCAACGCGATGATCAACATAGGATTGGACTTCCATGGATGGAAGTCCACATTGGGGAAATGGGTTACCGATTAAGGGGTGAGTCCCGAAAGCAAAGTAGGAGGGTTGGTTCCCTCCTATGAACTATTGGTCCGGGGTAAGAGGAGCTATCCATTAGCATGGCGGAATGCGAATGGTTAGCGCTCGTAACCTTTGCTAGGAAATGAAAATTGGCAAGATGGTCAAGGGGGGCTAGCAAGGGTTGCGACACTAGGCCAACCAATGACCTAAGCTTTTTTTTTTGAGTCAAGGACCAATTCTCCTCTTGGATTGCCTTGAAATTCTTCATGTTTGTCCACCAACTTCCTTTGTCACCACATGCCTCAAGAACTCAATTTCTTCTTGAGCAAAGTTGCAATTCACTTCTTGGTGGTAACATTTTGAGCAACACATTGGTGAATACATCCTTGTATCTCACCAACATCCCACAAGTATGGTTTGGGAGAGGCCCATCTTTCCTAGCCTCCCCATGAGTTCCTTGGAGTTGCTTCAATTGAACCACGACCATTATGTTTACCATATTTCATTTGGTCCATTAAGATCAAATTCAACTTGGATCCTCCTACCATAGGAGTCCTTGTTAATTTGAACCTCAATTCTTTGCCATTATGACACATTATAATGCACGGCAAGCACACCGGCTTGCACCTCACATCTATCATGTGAGTTTCAAAGAAGGCGGCCTTCACAATGACATGCATTTCATCTATTTCACATGGTGTGAAATTTTGACAAAATTCCAGTGTCCCACATTGAAAGGTTACATGCATCGCGGCCTCCTTTGTCTCATGCGGTTCGCCCTTTCCAAAGCGCACCTTGGTGGGCTTCACCACTCTACCAATCGGCAAACCCCAACTCCCTTGTGAGCTTTGGGGTCATGAAAGAATGCCTTAACTCTTTGTCAACCCATGAGACAAGCCTCCCATTTATTTGAGCCTCAAGGTACAAAATACTTGGCCTCGGCTTAAGGCTACTAGCCTTGGCCACAAAGCCATCGTCCAACATTTGGTCCTCAGCAACTTGGCTTGGTTTGGTCCGCAAAGCCAACTTTAAACATTTCGTCCGCGGGACAAATTGGTTTGGTGCCACAAAACCAATTTCTAATAATTTGTCCGCAAAACAAACATGTTTTGCCTTGGTAGTACAAAGCCACCTTCCCACACTCCGTCCGCGGCACGAACATGAATTGCCTTGGTAGGACAAACCCACCTCCCAACATTCCGTCCGCGGCACAAGTATGATTTGCTTTGGAAGCATAAAGCCACCTTTCAACATTCCGTCCGCGGCACCAACATGTTTTGCCTAAGTAAAATGGACGAAACAATTTGCACTCATTTCTTTGGGACCTACTTTGGCTAAAGCCACTTGTAGTGATGCGCCGCCAAACTTCTCTTTGGGACCATCGGCTTCAATGCTCTTGCAAACTTGATGGTCCCCACCATGTCCTCAAGAAGCCTTGGGGACTTAAACAAGGCATCCACCACCTGCTTTTAAAGCCCCACCTAGAAGGATGCATTTCTTAGAAAGCTCGTCCGTTTTAGGTGTATCCTTCATTTGTGCGTTTGAATAGCGCACATAGGCCTTAAGAGGGCCCGGGTGCCTCATTAGCACCAAATTCATTCCAACATCAATACCTTCCAAGCATTTCGAATTGGAATTTCAATCCAACATTAATGCCCTCCAAGGTTTTGGGTGCTTTCAGTATTCTAGGCCCCAAATGTTTTTTGAGGTTTGGGGGAGCCCTTTTCAAAGCACTCCTCCATTTTCCTTACCAAATCCACCCTCATGCCCACCATTGTCATTAGAACCAATGGTATGGTCAAATTCCACTTGCACATGATCCTTGTTCCAATTTGAGCCTCACAACCTTTTGGAAACCCCGGGCTCACCATCATAACCCGCATTTTTGATACCCATGTTTCCCTCAAAGTGCGAGCTCAAAACTTGGAACCCTGCTCTGATACCAAGTGTCGCAACCCTTGCTAGGTCCCTTAATAATCTTGCCAATTTTCAATTCTAGCAAAGGTTACGAGTCGCTCCCTTCGCATTCCGCCATGCTAATGGATAGCTCCTCTTACCCCGGACCAATAGTTCATAGGAGGGAACCAACCCTCCTACTTTGCTTTCGGGACTCACCCCTTAATCGGTAACCCATTTCCCCAATGTGGACTTCCATTCATGGAAGTTCAATCCTATGTTGATCATCGCATTGCCGGAGCAACACTACAACAACCCGAACCATACTAGGCAACTATGGCCTCACAATAGGCCAAAGCCCATGGAGGCCTTGCCGTTCGGCCTCGGGTGGGTGAGGCCACACCACCTCACCCATATAAGCCTCTAGGACTTCACGCGGGGCCCCTACGCCACCGTCAACCAAGCTCTTGTCTCTCTACCAAGAGTTGGGGCCAAGTGGACATTTTCCTTTAGCTGCTGGGCCTAGAACCCCCCAGCAGCTTCAGACCATCATAACTTCCTTGTATGATGTCTGATCATAACCACCAACCACTCCATCCTCATCTACGCTTCACGTAGATGCCGATGGACTCCTCACTTGCTCCATTCGAGCAAGTCTTGAGGAAGTTATGCCTGTTTGAACCTTGGCAGTCCCGGGAATCCCTCCCAGGCACGGCTGTAGCAGGGCGCTGTCCCGGGACAGCGCCCCACTCAAATGGCCATAACTCCTAGCTCACACCTCCGATTGAGGTGTTCTTGAGCATTCTAGAATCACCACGCCATGAGCTACGCATAGCTCATGGCCTTGCCCTTGTGCCTCCTAGTCTCCGTGGGTGGGAGGCGTTCCCAACGCCCGGGGCCCTCACCCACACTAGGATCACTTGGGCCCTCTCACCAACGGCGCCACAAGTCCCGGGTGTCACTCTGGGGTCCCCCTTGTGCCCATGGTGTTTTGGCCACTCCTCATGGAGAGGTGCGCGACACTCACCCCCACCAAACGGAGTCGATGCCCTCATCGACTATACTCGTAGTCGGCACACCAATTCTCAAGTTGCCATCCTCTATGGTGCGGCATTGTGTTTACCTTAGGGCGCGACCCCCACAATGCATCTTCAAATTTGGCATGGTCCCAAAGGTGTCGTTCCTAGGTGGTCCGTTAGCGACGTTGGATCTCTCAGCCAAGGACCTAACGTATACTAGACCCACCTACTTTGGGACTCACTTGGGTTGCCCCTCCTTTGGGGCTCCCCCGTTAGGCTCCACTAGCCTAACATGACACATCTAGGCGAGACCTCAACGCTTCCACTAAGTTGTCTCGGTTGCAACTCCGAGATGGCTTTCCATTGTTAAGCCACGCCTCGATCGCACGGGAGTGATGCCAAGTCCCGCCCGACTCGGTTCCCACTTTGCTCTTTCGAGACATGGGTTCATGACTCCCATTGTCGCAACCCTTGCTAGGTCCCTTAACACTCTTGCCAATTTTCGTTTCTAGAAAAGGTTACGAGCGCTAACCATTCGCATTCCGCCATGCTAATGGATAGCTCCTCTTACCCCGGACCAATAGTTCATAGGAGGGAACCAACCCTCCTACTTTGCTTTCGGGACTCACCCCTTAATCGGTAACCCATTTCCCCAATGTGGACTTCCATCCATGGAAGTCCAATCCTATGTTGATCATTGCCGTTCGGCCTCGGGTGGGTGAGGCCACACCACCTCACCCATATAAGCCTCTAGGACTTCACGCGGAGCCCCTACCCCACCGTCAACCAACCTCTTGTCTCTCTACCAAGAGTTGGGGCCAAGTGGACATTTTCCCTTAGCCGCTGGGCCTAGAAGCCCCCAGCAGCTTCAGACCATCATAACTTCCTTGTATGATGTCTGATTCCAGCAACCAACCACTCCATCTTCATCTACGCTTCACGTAGACGCAGATGGACTCCTCACTTGCCCCATTCGGGCAAGTGGTGAGGAAGTTATGCCTGTTTGAACCTTTGCAGTCCCGGGAATCACTCCCAGGCACTGCTGTACCAGGGCGCTGTCCCGGGACAGCGCCCCACTCAAATGGCCATAACTGCTAGCTCACACCTCCGATTGAGGTGTTCTTGAGCATTCTAGAATCACCATGCCATGAGCTACGCATAGCTCATGGCCTTACCCTTGTGCCTCCTAGTCTTCGTGGGTGGGAGGCGTTCCCAACGCCCGGGGCCCTCACCCACACTAGGATCACTTGGGCCCTCTCACCAACGGCGCCACAAGTCCCGGGTGTCACTCCGGGGTCCCCCTTGTGCCCATGGTGTTTCGGGCACTCCTCATGGAGAGGTGCGCGACACCCATGCGCCAACTTTCGTTCGCTCGCGGGTAGCACTTTTATGAGCACGCGCCATCACCTTGTCCAAGCCCGGACAAGCCCACAACTAAGAAGTTTCTTGGTTTTATCCAAGGCCCCTCCAAGCCATGGCCCCCAATTACTCGGCTTACCCAACCTAGTTTGGCATGTCTATTCCCCCTCTTCCATTAACCAAGCACAAGTACAAGACTAGGACCTCATCTCATACTTTTCTCTTTGCACCACTAAAGTTTGGACTTTATTCCCTCAAGCCAAAGATCAAGTTCATGTTGTGGAATAATTAGCCTCGAAGTTACGTGTGCTACTAGCGTCTCTCCCCCTCACTAAAGGAGATTGATGTCCTCATCAATGCCTACGCTTCATTTTATTGGAATGTCTAGCCTTTGTTTCTTCAAAGTGCTTTACCAATTCCTTGGCGTTCATCATGTCTTTTGCCGCTACCCAAACGGCTTCTTTCTCATGGTATCCTCATCATTTCACCAACTACTCCTTTGTACATTTTCTTCCTTTTCACTTGGGATTCCTACACTTGAGGGTGCCCTCCTACCTCATGTTCCAAATGACGTCCACAAGGTCGGGAGGTGGCCTAATCACTTGCTTGTGATCGGGCCACAAGGTGTTGTCCTTAAATGGCTTTAGGAATGAGACATGAAATGTCGGATGCACTTTGATCTTGGGCGGTAATTCCAACTTATACATGTCCTTGAACATTTGTTCCACAATGGGAAACGGAGTTCCAATTTTGGACATGAACTTTGGAGTGAGGCCTTTCGGCTAAGTGAAGTTGTTCACATTCAACAACACCTTTTGGCCCACCTCATTCTCCACTTCGCGTCTTCTGGCATTGACTTGCACTCCGTAGCACCTTCGGGCTTTCTCCACCAACAACTTGGTCATCTCCAAGACTTGTTTACCATCCTTGTCCAAGTCTTCACCATCTAGGTTGAACTCTAGTGTTAAATGTGCCCCCTCGAGAGCTAGGTTAATAGGTTGGAGCGCATCCACTCCATAAGCCACCACCAAAGACCACCCCTTGGTAGCCAAGTGCGTGGCTACATTGCAATTACACTCCGCTCGACCCACATAGTCCGCCCAATCTCCTTGGTCCGCCCCCACCAAGTTCCTCAAGTATTGCTTCAAGACTCCATTCACACGCTCCGTTTTCCCATCCGTTTGGGAATGCAAGGCCGTGCTAAACCTTAGTTTTCTTCCGACCTCCTTAGAGAAATGCATTGAAAATGCACTTGTGAACTTTGGATCTTGATCCCACACAATCACTCTTGGCAACCCGTGGTGCCTCAACCATCCTTTGAAAAAAGGCTATGCGGTCTTCAACGCGGTGGTGGCTCCCACAATCGGCACCATGTGTGCCAACTTGGCAAACCGCTCTACCATCAACAAGATGGCATCATACCCATGTGACTCCGGCAAACTTGTGATCAAGTCCATGCACATACCATGCCATGGCGCCGACGGGATAGGCAACGGTTGCAAGAAACCGCCTTGCTTTTGGTAAGAGGCTCGGTTCATTTGAACCTTGATTCAAGCCTTCACAAAGTGGGCCATATCTTCCTTTATGCACCGCCAATGGTACCTCCATGACACCATTCTATGGCGGTTTTTTCTTTTCTTTCTCCTCTATGGCCGGCAATAGGGCTATCACATTTTTCCTTCAAAACCGATAGCCTCAACTTGCCTTGTGGCACAAATACCCGACTTTGTTTGCATTTGAACAATCCGTCCACCAACTTAACCTCTTTGAGCACCTTGCTCTTGCGAAGCTCACCTAAAAGCTTTTGTGCTTTGGGGTAGTTAATTTACCCCTCCCGTATCTTGCATTACAAGTTTCCTTCGCCGGCACACATTAGCCACAAGGTTTGGATGGTTCTCATTGCTTGGAACTCTTCCGGTCTACTTCGCGCATCCGGCACCACATTTCCACGGTCCGGTTTGTGGATCAAATCCACGTTCATAAGCGCCAAACTATCATGCCACCGCAATGACTTGGCGCTCACTTGCGCTTGAATGTCAAAATTCTTTTAGGACACATTGTCCATATAGACCTTTGCTTTGTGTGACCCCAAATAGTGTCGCCACATCTTCAAGTAAGGCACTACGGCAAAGAAGTTGTTTGGCATGAGTTGGTTGTCTTCTTTGACAACCATCGAGCTTTATGCTCCCATATGCAATGGCCATCCATCTTAAATCAACAATCCGCCATTGGCAAAGTCATTCACCCCCGTATGCACCTCAAAAGGTTTGTCAAGCTCCGCGAACTTGAGCACGGGCGTCTAAGAGAACTTGCTCTCAAGCTCCCCAAAGACTTGGTGGCAAGGCTCCTCCCACTCTTGGAATAGCCAATTCTTCCACATGTCGGATAAGGTCGGATAACCATCAAGCTTAACGCTCTCATATGCAATGGCCATCCATCTTACATTAACCATCCGCCAATGGCAAAGTCACTCGCCCCCCTCCGTATGCATCTCAAAAGGTTTGTCAAGCTCCGCGAACTTAAACACGGGTGGCAGAGACAACTTTGTATTAAGCTCCCCAAAGACTTGGGGACAAGGCTCATCCCACTCTTGGGATAGCCCTTTCTTTCACAAATCGCACTAGGTTCGACAACCATTAAGCTTAATGCTCCCATATGCAATAGGCATCCATCTCGGATCAACATCCGCCAATGGTAAAATTACTCGCCCCCATATGCACCTCAAAAGGTTTGTTAAAGTCCGCGAACTTAAGCACGGGCGGCGAAGAAAACTTGTTTTTGAACCCCCCCAAAGGCTTGGTGACAAGGCTCATCCCACTCTTGGGATAGCCATTTTCCTCAATAAGTTGAATAAGGTCCTAGGAACCTTAGAAAACTCTCGAATGAAGTTGTGGTACTAATTGGCTAGGCCAACAAATGACCTAAGCCCTTTTTGAATCAAGGGCCAATTCTCCTTTTGGATTGCCTTGACATTCTTCATGTTCGTCCACCAACTTCCTTTGTCACCACATACCTCAAGAACTCAATCTCTCGTTGAGCAAAGTTATTTTTCACTCCTTGGCGGCAATTTTTTTGGGCAACACATTGGTGAATACATCCTTGTATCTCACCAACATCACACCAATGTTGTTTGGAGGAGGCCCATCTTTCCTAGCCTCCCCATACGTTCCTTGGAGTTGCTCCAATTGAACCACGACCATTATGCTTGTCGCAACCCTTGCTAGCCCCCCCTTGACCATCTTGCCAATTTTCAAATCTAGCAAAGGTTACGAGTGGCTAACCCTTTGCATACCGCCATGCTAATGGATAGCTCCTCTTACCCCGGACCAATAGTTCATAGGAGGGAACCAACCCTCCTACTTTGCTTTCGGGACTCACCCCTTAATCGGTAACCCATTTCCCCAATGTGGACTTCCATCCATGGAAGTCCAATCCTATGTTGATCATCGCGTTGCCGGAGCAACACTACAACAACCCGAACCATACTAGGCAACTATGGCCTCACAATAGGCCAATGCCCATGGAGGCCTTGCCGTTCGGCCTCGGGTGGGTGAGGCCACACCACCTCACCCATATAAGCCTCTAGGACTTCACGCGGGGCCCCTACCCCACCGTCAACCAACCTCTTGTCTCTCCACCAAGAGTTGGGGCCAAGTGGACATTCTCCCTTAGCCGCTGGGCTAACAAGCCTCTAGCAGCTTCAGACCATCATAACTTCCTTGTATGATTTCCGAGGCTAGCAACCAACCACTCCATCTTCATCTATGTTTCACGTAGATGCCGATGGACTCCTCACTTGCCCCATTTGGGCAAGTTATGAGGACATTATGCCTCTTTGAACCTTGGCAGTCCCGGGAGTCACTCCCAGGCACTGCTGCACCAGGGCGCTGTCCCGGGACAGCGCCCCACTCAAATGGCCATAACTCCTAGCTCACACCTCCGATTGAGGTGTTCTTGAGCATTCTAGAATCACCACGCCATGAGCTACGCATAGCTCATGGCCTTACCCTTGTGCCTCCTAGTCTCCGTGGGTGGGAGGCGTTCCCAACGCCCGGGGCCCTCACCCACACTAGGATCACTTGGGCCCTCTCACCAATGGCGCCACAAGTCCCGGGTGTCACTCCGGGGTCCCCCTTGTGCCCATGGTGTTTCGGGCACTCCTTATGGAGAGTTGCGCGACACTCACCCCCACCAAACGGAGTCGATGCCCTCATCGACTATACTCTTAGTCGGCACACCAATTCTCAAGTTGCCATCCTCTATGGTGCGGCATTGTGTTTACCTTAGGGCGCGACCCCCACAATGCATCTTCAAATTTGGCATGGTCCCAAAGGTGTCGTTGTCGCGCACCTCTCCATGAGGAGTGCCCGAAACACCATGGGCACAAGGGGGACCCCGGAGTGACACCCGGGACTTGTGGCGCCGTTGGTGAGAGGGCCCAAGTGATCCTAGTGTGGGTGAGGATCCCGGGCGTTGGGAACGCCTCCCACCCACGAAGACTAGGAGGCACAAGGGTAAGGCCATGAGTTATGCGTAGCTCATGGCGTGGTGATTCTAGAATGCTCAAGAACACCTCAATCGGAGGTGTGAGCTAGGAGTTATGGCCATTTGAGTGGCGCGCTGTCCCGGGACAGCGCCCTGGTACAGCAGTGCCTGGGAGTGATTCCCGGGACTGCCAAGGTTCAAACAGGCATAACTTCCTGACCACTTGCCCGAATGGGGCAAGTGAGGAGTCCATCGGCATGTACGTGAAGCGTAGATGAAGATGGAGTGGTTGGTTGCTGGAATCAGACATCATACAAGGAAGTTATGATGGTCTGAAGCTGCTGGGGGCTTCTAGGCCCAGCGGCTAAGGGAAAATGTCCACTTGGCCCCAACTCTTGGGAGAGAGACAAGAGGTTGGTTGACGGTGGGGTAGGGGCCCCGCGTAGAGTCCTAGAGGCTTATATGGGTGAGGTGGTGTGGCCTCACCCACCCGAGGCCGAACGGCACGGCCTCCATGGGCATTGGCCCATTGTGAGGCCATAGTTGCCTAGTATGGTTCGGGTTGTTGTAGTGTTGCTCCGGCAACGCGATGATCAACATAGGATTGGACTTCCATGCATGGAAGTCCACATCAAAGAAATGGGTTACCGATTAAGGGGTGAGTCCCGAAAGCAAAGTAGGAGGGTTGGTTCCCCTCCTTTGAATTAATGGTCCGGGGTAAGAGGAGCTAACCATTAGCATGGCGGTATGCGAAGGGTTAGCGCTCGTAACCTTTGCTAGAAAAGAAAATTGGCAAGATTGCTAAGGGGGCTAGCAAGGGTTGCGACACGTGGTATCAGAGCAGGGTTCCAATTTTTGAGCTAGCACTTTGAGGTAGACATGGCTATCAAAAATGCGGGTTATGATGGTGAGCCCGGGGTTTCCAAAAGGTATGAGGCTCAAATTGGAACAAGGGTCATGTGCAAGTGAATTTTGACCATACCATTGATTCTAATGACAATGGTGGGCATGAGGGTGGATTCGGTAAGGAAAATGGAGGAGTGCTTTGAAAGGGCTCCCGCAAACCTCGAAAAGTAATCGGGGGCTAGAATACCGAATGCATCCGAAAGCTTGGACAGTGGTAATGTTGGATTGAAATTCCAATCCAAATTGCTTAGAATGTGGTGAAGTTGGAATGGGTGCAAATGCGGCACTCAAGGCTTTTAGGCCTATGTCTGCGATTTAACCACCATAATGAATGGCACAACTAAGATTGACTAGTTGGCTAAGAAACACATCGTTTTAGATGGGGTTTCAAAAGCGGGTGGTGAATACCATGTTCAACTCCCCAAAGCTTCTTGAGGACGTATCGGGAATCTTTAAGATTTGAAGAACATTGAAGCCGATGATCCCGAAAAGAAGTTGGACGGGGCATCACCACAAAGTGGGTTTTAGCCGATATTGGTCCCAAATAAATGGGCGAAAATAGTTTGGCCCATTATACCAAGGCAAAACATACTCGTGCCGCGGACGGAATGTTGGGAGGTGGGTTGATCCTACCAAGGCAATTCATGTTCGTGCCGCGGACAAAGTGTGAAAGGTGGCTTTGTGCTACCAAGGCAAATCATGTTTGTTCCGCGGACAAACTATTAGAAATTGGTTTTGTGGCACCGTACCAAACCAATTTGTCCCGCGGACGGAATGTTTAGAGTTGGGTTTGCGGACCAAGCCAAGCCAAGTTGCCGAGGACGGAATGTTGGACGATGGCTTTGTGGGCAAGGCTAGTAGCCTTAAGCCGAGGCCAAGTCTCATGGATTGACAAAGAGTCAACATACTCCTTGATGAGCTGAAGCTCATAAGGTGTTGGGGCTTGCCGACGCGTATAATGGGCAAGCTCATTAATGTGCGGTCTCTAAGGGTGAACCCCATGAAATAAGGTAATGACGATGTCTTTGACGTTATAATGTGGGACATTGGAATTTGTGGACATTTTACACTACGTAAAATGGATGAGGTGCCCTCACTTTGGAGGACACCTTCTTTGAAACTCACATGAAAGATGTGAGGCGCAAGCCGGTGAGCTTGCGGTGCATTTGTGATGTGCCATGATGGCAAAGAATTGAACTACAAATTGACAAGGACTCCTATGGTAGGAGGACCCAAGTTGAATTTGGTCTTAATGGACCAAATGAAAAATGGTAAACATAATGGTCGTGGTTCAATTGGAGCAACTCCAAGGAACTCATGGGGAGGTTAGGAAAGATGGGCCTCCCCCAAACCATACTTGTGGGATGTTGGTGAGATACAAGGATGTATTCACCAATGTGTTGCTCAAAATGTTACCGCCAAGGAGTGAATTGCAACTTTGCTCAAGAAGAAATTGAGTTCTTGAGGCATGTGGTGACAAAGGAAGTCGGTGGACAAACATGAAGAATGTCAAGGCAATCGAAGAGGAGAATTGGCCCTTGACTTTAAAAAAGGCTTAGGTCATTGGTTGGCCTAGCCAACTACTACCACCACTTCATTCATGGTTTTTCTAAGGTTGCTAGGACCTTAGTCAACATGTTGGAAAAAATGGCTATCCCAAGAGTGGGATGAGCCTTGTCACCAAGCCTTTGGGGAGCTCAAGAAAAAGTTCTCTTCACAAGATGTGGTTAAGTTTCCGGGTTTTCATAAGCATGTTGAGGTGCACATGAAGGCGAAGGACTTTACCATTGGCGGATGTTGATCCAAGATGGATGACCATTGCTTATGGGAGCATTAAGCTCCATGGTTGTAGAAGCTTGTCCAACTTGTGAAAGAAATGGCTATCCCAAGAGTGGGATGAGCCTTGCCACCAAGTCTTTGAGGAGCTTAAGAGCAAGTTCTCTTCGCCGCCCGTGCTCAAGTTCGCGGAATTTGACAAACCTTTTGAGGTGCATACGGGGGCAAGCGACTTTACCATTGGCGGATGTTGATCCAAGATGGATGCCCATTGCATATGGGACCATTAAGCTTAAAGGTGGTCGAACCTTGTGCGACTTGTGAACGAAATGGCTATCTCAAGAGTGGGATGAGCCTTGTCCCAAAGTCTTTGGGGAACTTAAGATAAAGTCCTCTTTACCACCCGTGTTCAAGTTCGCGGAGCTTGAAAAACCTTTTGAGGTGCATACGGGGGGCGAGTGACTTTACCATTGGCGGATATTGATGCTAGATGGATGGCCATTGCATATGAGAGCATGAAGCTCAATGGTTGTCCCACCTTGTCCGACTTGTGGAAGAAATGGCTATCCCAAGAGTGGGATGATGTTTGTCACGAGTCTTTGGGGAGCTTAACACCAAGTTCTCTTCGCCGCCCGTGCTCAAGTTCGCGGAGCTTGACAAACCTTTTGAGGTGCATACGGGGGTGAGTGATTTTGCCAATGGTGGATTATGTGTAAGATGGATGGCCATTGCATATGCGAGCATGAAGCTCGATGGTTGTCAAAGAAGACAACCAACTCATAACAAAGAACTTCTTTGCCGTAGTGCATTGCTTGAAGAGGTGGCGACATTATTTAAGGTCGCACAAAGCAAAGGTCTACATGGACAATGTGTCCTAAAAGTATTTTGACATACAAGCGCAAGTGACCGCCAAGTCATTGCGTTGGCATGATAGCTTGGCGCTTATGAAGGTGGATCTAATTCACAAACCGGACCGTGCAAATGTGGTGCCGGAAGCGCTAAGTAGACGGGAAGAGTTCCAAGCAATGATAACCATCCAAACCTTGTGGCTAATGTGTGCCGGCGAAGGAAACTTGTGATGCAAGATACGGGAGGGGTAAATTAACTACCCCGAGGCACAAAAGCTTTTAGGTGAGCTTCGCAAGAGCAAGGTGCTTAAAGAGGTTAAGTTGGTGGACGGATTGTTCAAGTGCAAGCAAAGTTGGGTGTATGTGCCACAAGGCAAGTTGAGGCTATCGGTTTTGAAGGAGGAATATGATAGTCCTATTGCCGGCCATAGAGGAGAAAAAGAAAAAACCGCCATAGAATGGTGTCATGGAGTTACCATTGGCAGTGCATAAAAGGAAGATATAGCCCACTTTGTGAAGGCTTGAATTAAAGTGCCAAGTGAACCGAGCCTCTTACCAAAAGCAAGGCGGTTTCTTGCAACCGTGCCTATCCCGTCGGCGCCATGGCATAGTATGTGCATGGACTTGATCACAAGTTTGCCGGAGTCACATGGGTATGATGCCATCTTGTTGATGGTAGAGCGGTTTGCCAAGTTGGCACACATGGTGCCGATTGTGGGAACCGCCACCGCGTTGGAGACCGCATAGCCTTTTCTCAAAGGATGGTTGAGGCACCACGGGTTGCCAAGAGTGATTGTGTGGGATCAAGATCCGAAGTTCACAAGTGCATTTTCAATGCATTTCTCTAAGGAGGTCGGAATGAAACTAAGGTTTAGCACGGCCTTGCATTCCCAAATGAATGGGAAAGCGGAGCATGTGAATGGAGTCTTGAAGCAATACTTGAGGAACTTGGTGGGGGCGGACCAAGGAGATTGGGCGGACTATGTGGGTCGAGCGGAGTGTAATTGCAATGTAGCCACGCACTTGGCTACCAAGGGGTGGTCTTTCGTGGTGGCTTATGGAGTGGATGCGCTCCAACCTATTAACCTAGCTCTCGAGGGGGCACATTCAACACTAGAGTTCAACCAAGATGGTGAGGACTTGGCCAAGGATGGTAAACAAGTCTTGGAGATGACCAAGTTGTTGGTGGAGAAAGCCCGAAGGTGCTACGGAGTGCAAATCAATGCCGGAAGACGCGAAGTGGAGTATGAGGTGGGCCAATAAGGTGTTGTTGAATGTGGACAATTTCACCTTGCCCAAAGGCCTTACTCCAAAAGTTCATGTCCAAAATTGGAGCTTCGTTTTCCATTGTGGAACAAGTGTTCAAGGACATGTATAAGTTGGAATTACCGCCGGAGATCAAAGTGCATCCGACATTTCATGTCTCATTACGAAAGTTATTTTAGGACGACACCTTGTGGCCCGATCACAAGCAAGTGATTAGGCCACCGCCCGACCTTGTGGAGGTCATTTGGAACATGAGGTAGGACGGCATCCTCAAGTGTAGGAAGCCCAAGTGAAAATGAAAGAAAATGTACAAAGGAGTACTTGGTGAAATGGTGAGGATACCATGAGAAAGAAACCGCTTGGGTGGCGGCAAGAGACATGGTGAACACCAATGAATTGGTGAAGCACTTTGAAGAAACTAAGGCTAAGGATTCCAATAAAATGAAGCGTAGGCATTGATGAGGACATCAATCTCCTTTAGTGGGGGAGAGACGCTAGTAGCACACTTAGCTTCGAGGTTAATTACTCCACAACATGAACTTGTTCTTTGGCTTGAGGGAATAAAGTCCAAACTTTAGTGGTGCAACGAGAAAAGTATGAGATGAGGTCCTAGTCTTGTACTTGTGCTTGGTTAATGGAAGAGGGGGAATAGATATGCCAAACTAGGTTGGGTAAGCCGAGTAATTGGGGGCCATGGCTTCGAGGGGCCTTGGATAAAACCAAGAAACTTCTTAGTTGTGGGCTTGTCCGGGCGGGGACAAGGTGATGGCGCGTGCTCATAAAAGTGCTACCCGCGAGCTAACGAGAGTTGGCACATGGGAGTCATGAACCCATGTCTCGAAAGAGCAAAGTGGGAACCGAGTCGGGCGGGACTTGGCATCACCCCCGTGCGATCGAGGCGTGGCTTAACAATGGAAAGCCATCTCGGAGTTGCAACCGAGACAACTTAGTGGAAGCGTTGAGGTCTCGCCTAGATGTGTCACGTTAGGCTAGTGGAGCCTAACGGGGGAGGCCCCAAAGGAGGGGCAACCCAAGTGAGTCCCAAAGTAGGTGGGTCTAGTATAGGTTAGGTCCTTGGATGAGAGATCCAAGGTCGCTAACGGACCACCTAGGAACGACACCTTTGGGACTATGCCAAATTTGAAGATGCATTGTGGGGGTCGCGCCCTAAGGTAAACACAATGCGGCACCATAGAGGATGGCAACTTGAGAATTGGTGTGCCGACTACGAGTATAGTCGATGAGGGCATCGACTCCGTTTGGTGGGGGTGAGTGTCGCGCACCTCTCCATGAGGAGTGCCCGAAACACCATGGGCACAAGGGGGACCCCGGAGTGACACCCGGGACTTGTGGCGCCGTTGGTGAGAGGGCCCAAGTGATCCTAGTGTGGGTGAGGATCCCGGGCGTTGGGAACGCCTCCCACCCACGAAGACTAGGAGGCACAAGGGTAAGGCCATGAGTTATGCGTAGCTCATGGCGTGGTGATTCTAGAATGCTCAAGAACACCTCAATCGGAGGTGTGAGCTAGGAGTTATGGCCATTTGAGTGGCGCGCTGTCCCGGGACAGCGCCCTGGTACAGCAGTGCCTGGGAGTGATTCCCGGGACTGCCAAGGTTCAAACAGGCATAACTTCCTGACCACTTGCCCGAATGGGGCAAGTGAGGAGTCCATCGGCATGTACGTGAAGCGTAGATGAAGATGGAGTGGTTGGTTGCTGGAATCAGACATCATACAAGGAAGTTATGATGGTCTGAAGCTGCTGGGGGCTTCTAGGCCCAGCGGCTAAGGGAAAATGTCCACTTGGCCCCAACTCTTGGGAGAGAGACAAGAGGTTGGTTGACGGTGGGGTAGGGGCCCCGCGTAGAGTCCTAGAGGCTTATATGGGTGAGGTGGTGTGGCCTCACCCACCCGAGGCCGAACGGCACGGCCTCCATGGGCATTGGCCCATTGTGAGGCCATAGTTGCCTAGTATGGTTCGGGTTGTTGTAGTGTTGCTCCGGCAACGCGATGATCAACATAGGATTGGACTTCCATGCATGGAAGTCCACATCAAAGAAATGGGTTACCGATTAAGGGGTGAGTCCCGAAAGCAAAGTAGGAGGGTTGGTTCCCCTCCTTTGAATTAATGGTCCGGGGTAAGAGGAGCTAACCATTAGCATGGCGGTATGCGAAGGGTTAGCGCTCGTAACCTTTGCTAGAAAAGAAAATTGGCAAGATTGCTAAGGGGGCTAGCAAGGGTTGCGACAGTCGTTCCTAGGTGGTCCGTTAGCGACCTTGGATCTCTCATCCAAGGACCTAACCTATACTAGACCCACCTACTTTGGGACTCACTTGGGTTGCCCCTCCTTTGGGGCCTCCCCCGTTAGGCTCCACTAGCCTAACATGACACATCTAGGCGAGACCTCAACGCTTCCACTAAGTTGTCTCGGTTGCAACTCCGAGATGGCTTTCCATTGTTAAGCCACGCCTCGATCGCACGGGGGTGATGCCAAGTCCCGCCCGATTCGGTTCCCACTTTGCTCTTTCGAGACATGGGTTCATGACTCCCATGCGCCAACTTTCGTTAGCTCGCGGGTAGCACTTTTATGAGCACGCGCCATCACCTTGTCCCCGCCCGGACAAGCCCACAACTAAGAAGTTTCTTGGTTTTATCCAAGGCCCCTCCAAGCCATGGCCCCCAATTACTCGCCTTACCCAATCTAGTTTGGCATGTCTATTCCCCCTCTTCCATTAACCAAGCACAAGTACAAGACTAGGACCTCATCTCATACTTTTCTCTTTGCACCACTAAAGTTTGGACTTTATTCCCTCAAGCCAAAGAACAAGTTCATGTTGTGGAGTAATTAACCTCGAAGCTAAGTGTGCTACTAGCGTCTCTCCCCCACTAAAGGAGATTGATGTCCTCATCAATGCCTACGCTTCATTTTATTGGAATCCTTAGCCTTAGTTTCTTCAAAGTGTTTCACCAATTCATTGGTGTTCACCATGTCTCTTGCCGCCACCCAAGCGGTTTGTTTCTCATGGTATCCTCACCATTTCACCAAGTACTCCTTTGTACATTTTCTTTCCTTTTCATTTGGGCTTCCTACACTTGAGGATACCCTCCTACCTCATGTTCCAAATGACGTCCACAAGGTCGGGAGGTGGCCTAACCACTTGCTTGTGTTCGGGCCACAAGGTGTCGTCCTAAAATGACTTTCGTAATGAGACATGAAATGTCGGATGCACTTTGATCTCGGGCGGTAATTCCAACTTATACATGTCCTTGAACACTTGTTCCACAATGGAAAACGAAGCTCCAATTTTGGACATGAACTTTTGGAGCGAGGCCTTCCGGCTAAGTGAAGTTGTTCACATTCAACAACACCTTTTGGCCCACCTCATTCTCCACTTCGCGTCTTCCGGCATTGATTTGCTCTCCGTAGCACCTTCGGGCTTTCTCCACCAACAACTTGGTCATCTCCAAGACTTGTTTACCATCCTTGGCCAAGTCCTCACCATCTTGGTTGAACTCTAGTGTTGAATGTGCCCCCTCGAGAGCTAGGTTAATAGGTTGGAGCGCATCCACTCCATAAGCCACCACCAAAGACCACCCCTTGGTAGCCAAGTGCGTGGCTACATTACAATTACACTCCGCTCGACCCACATAGTCCGCCCAATCTCCTTGGTCCGCCCCCACCAAGTTCCTCAAGTATTGCTTCAAGACTCCATTCACATGCTCCGCTTTCCCATTCATTTGGGAATGCAAGGCCGTGCTAAACCTTAGTTTCATTCCGACCTCCTTAGAGAAATGCATTGAAAATGCACTTGTGAACTTTGGATCTTGATCCCACACAATCACTCTTGGCAACCCGTGGTGCCTCAACCATCCTTTGAAAAAAAGCTATGCGGTCTCCAACGCGGTGGCGGTTCCCACAATCGGCACCATGTGTGCCAACTTGGCAAACCGCTCTACTATCAACAAGATGGCATCATACCCATGTGACTCCGGCAAACTTGTGATCAAGTCCATGCACATACTATGCCATGGCGCCGACGGAATAGGCACGGTTGCAAGAAACCGCCTTGCTTTTAGTAAGAGGCTCGGTTCACTTGGCACTTTATTCACGCCTTCACAAAGTGGGTTATATCCTCCGTTATGCACCGCCAATGGAATCTCCTTGATGCCATTCTATGGCGGTTTTTACTTTAAATTCTCCTCTATGGTTGGCAATAGGACTATCATATTCCTCCTTCAAAACCGATAGCCTCAACTTGCCTTGTGGCACATACACCCAACTTTGCTTGCACTTGAACAATCCGTCCACCAACTTAATCTCTTTGAGCACCTTGCTCTTGCGAAGCTCACCTAAAAGCTTTTGTGCTTTGGGGTAGTTAATTTACCCCTCCCGTATCTTGCATCACAAGTTTCCTTTGCCGGCACACATTAGCCACAAGGTTTGGATGGTTCTCATTGGTTGGAACTCTTCCCGTCTACTTAGCGCATCCGGCACCACATTTCCACGGTCCGGTTTGTGGACCAAATCCACCTTCATAAGCGCCAAACTATCATGCCACCGCAATGACTTGGCGTTCCCTTGCGCTTGTATGTCAAAATACTTTTAGGACACATTGTCCATGTAGACCTTTGCTTTGTGCGACCCCAAATAATGTCGCCACATCTTCAAGCAATGCACTACGGCAAAGAAATTATTTGTCATGAGTTGGTTGTCTTCTTTTACAACCATCAAGCCTCATGCCCCCATATGCAATGGCCATCCATCTTAAATTAACAATCCACCATTGGCAAAGTTACTCGCCCCCGTATGCACCTCAAAAGGTTTGTCAAACTCCACGAATTTGAGCACGGGCGGCGAAGAGAACTTACTCTTAAGCTCCCCAAAGACTTGGTGACAAGGCTAGTCCCACTCTTGGGATAGTCATTTCTTGCACAAGTCGGACAAGGTCGGACAACCATCGAGCTTCATGCTCCCATATGCAATGGCCATCTTTTTTTAACATCGACATCCGCCAATGGTAAAGTCATTCGCCCCCGTATGCACCTCAAAAGGTATGTCAAACTCCACAAACTTGAGCACGGGCGGCGAAGAGAACTTCGTCTTAAGCTCGTCAAGGACTTGGTGGCACGGCTCATCCCACTCTTGGGATAGCCATGTCTTGCACAAGCCGGACAAGGTTTAACAACCATTGAGCTTATTGCTCTTATATGCAATGGTCCTCCATCTTGGATCAACATCCGCCAATGGCAAAGTGACTCGCCCTCGTATGCACCTCAAAAGGTTTGGCAAACTCTGCAAGCTTGAGCATGGGCGGCAAAGACAACTTGCTCTTAAGCTTCCCAATGGCTTGGTGGCACGGCTCATCCCACTCTTGAGATAGCCATTTGTTGCACAAGCCGGACAAGGTTCGACAACCATGAAGCTCAATGTTCTCATAAGCAATGGTCATCCATCTTGGATCAACATCCGCCAATGGTAAAGTCCTTTGTCTCCATGTGCACCTCAAAATGCTTATGAAAACCCGGAACTTAACCACCTCTTGTGAAGGAAACTTGCTCTTGAGCTTCCCAAAGGCTTGGTGACAAGGCTCATCCCACTCTTGGGATAGCCATTTCCTCAATAAGTTGATTAAGGTCCTAGCAACCTTAAAACAAATCTAGAATAAAGTGGTGGTAGTAGTTGGCTAGGCCAACCAATGTTCTAAACCTTTTTTGAGTCAAGGGCCAATTCTCCTCTTGGATTACCTTGACATTCTTCATGTTTGTCCACCAACTTCCTTTGTCACCACATGCCTCAAGAACTCAATTTCTTCTTGAGCAAAGTTGCAATTCACTCCTTGGCGGTATCATTTTGGGCAACACATTGGTGAATACATCCTTGTATCTCACCAACATCCCACAAGTATGGTTTGGGGGAGGCCCATCTTTCCTAGCCTCCCCATGAGTTCCTTGGAGTTGCTCCAATTGAACCACGACCATTATGTTTACCATTTTTCATTTGGTCCATTAAGACCAAATTCAACTTGGATCCTCCTACCATAGGAGTCCTTGTCAATTTGTAGTTCAATTCTTTGCCATCATGGCACATCATAAATGCACCGCAAGCTCGCCGGCTTGCGCCTCACATCTTTCATGTGAGTTTCAAAGAAGGTGTCCTCCAAAGTGAGGGCACCTCATCCATTTTACATAGTGTAAAATGTCCACAAATTCCAATGTCCCTCATTATAACGTCAAAGACATCGCCATTACCTTATTCCATGGGGTTCACCCTTAGAGACCGCGCATTAATGAGCTTCCCCACTATAAGCGTCGGCAAGCCCCAACACCTTATGAGCTTCGGCTCATCAAGGAGTATGTTGACTCTTTGTCAATCCATGAGACTTGGCCTCGGCCTAAGGCTACTAGCCTTGGCCACAAAGCCATCGTCCAACATTCCGTCCTCAACAACTTGGCTTGGCTTGGTCCGCAAACCCAACTCTAAACATTCCGTCCGCGGGACAAATTGGTTTGGTGCCACAAAACCAATTTCTAATTGTTTGTCCGCGGAACAAACATGATTTGCCTTGGTAGCACAAAGCCACCTTTCACATTTTGTCCGCGGCACGAACATGAATTGCCTTGATAGGATCAACCCACCTCCCAACATTCCGTCCGCGGCACAAGTATGATTTGCTTTGGAAGCATAAAGCCAACTTTCAACATTCCGTCCGCGGCACCAACATGTTTTGCCTAAGTAAAATGGACCAAACAATTTGCACTCATTTCTTTGGGACCTACTTTGGCTAAAGCCACTTGTGGTGATGCGCCGCCAAACTTTTCTTTGGGACCATCGGATTCAATGATCTTGCAAACTTGATGATCCCCACCATGTCCTCAAGAAGCCTTGGGGACTTAAACAAGGCATCCACCACCCGCTTTTAAAACCCCACCTAAAACGATGCATTTCTTAGAAAGCTCGTCCGTTTTAGGTGTATCCTTCATTTGTGCGTTTGAATAGCGCACATAGGCCTTAAGAGGCCCCGGGTGCCTCATTAGCACCAAGTTCATTTCAACACCCGAACCTTCGAAGCATCTCGAATTGAAATTTCAATCCAACATTAATACCCTCCAAGGTTTTGGGTGCATTCGGAATTCTAGGCCCCAAATGTTTTTTGAGGTTTGCGGGAGCCCTTTTCAAAGCAGTCCTCCATTTTCCTTACCAAATCCACCCTCATGCCCACCATTGTCATTAGAACCAATGTTATGGTCAAATTCCACTTGCACATGATCCTTGTTCCAATTTCAGCCTCACAACCTTTTGGAAACCCCGGGCTCACCATAATAACCTTCAGGTTTGATAGCCATGTCTCCCTCAAAGTGCTTGCTCAAATATTGGAACCCTGCTCTGATACCAAGTGTCGCAACCCTTGCTAGCCCTCCTGTCGCAACCCTTGCTAGCCCCCCCTTGACCATCTTGCTAATTTTCAATTCTAGCAAAGGTTACGAGTTGCTAACCCTTCGCATACCGCCATGCTAATGGTTAGCTCCTCTAACCCCAGACCATTAGTTCATAGGAGGGGAACCAACCCTCCTACTTTGATTTCGGGACTCACCCCTTTAATCGGTAACCACTCCTTAGATGTGGACTTCCATCCATGGAAGTCCAATCTTATGTTGATCATCGCGTTGCCGGAGCAACACTACAACAACCCGAAGCATACTAGGCAACTATGGCCTCACAATGGGCCAAAGCCCATGGAGGCCGTGCCGTTCGGCCTCGGGTGGGTGAGGCCACACCACCTCACCCATATAAGCTTCTATGTCGCAACCCATGCTAGGTCCCTTAATAATCTTGCCAATTTTCAATTCTAGCAAAGGTTACGAGTCGCTAACCCTTCGCATTCCGCCATGCTAATGGATAGCTCCTCTTACCCCGGACCAATAGTTCATAGGAGGGAACCAACCCTCCTACTTTGCTTTCGGGACTCACCCCTTAATCGGTAACCCATTTCTCCAATGTGGACTTCCATCCATGGAAGTCCAATCCTATGTTGATCATCGCGTTGCCGGAGCAACACTACAACAACCCGAACCATACTAGGCAACTATGGCCTCACAATAGGCCAAAGCCCATGGAGGCCTTGCCGTTCGGCCTCGGGTGGGTGAGGCCACACCACCTCACCCATATAAGCCTCTAGGACTCTACGCGGGACCCCTACCCCACCGTCAAGAGACCTCTTGTCTCTCTACCAAGAGTTGGGGCCAAGTGGACATTTTCCCTTAGCTGCTGGGCCTAGAAGCCCCTAGCAGCTTCAGACCATCATAACTTCCTTGTTTGGTGTCTGATCTTAACAACCAACCACTCCATCTTCATCTACGCTTCACGTAGACGCCGATGGACTCCTCACTTGCCCCATTTGGGCGAGTGGTGAGGAAGTTATGCCTGTTTGAACCTTGGCAGTCCCGGGAATCACTCCCAGGCACTGCAGTACCAGGGCGCTGTCCCGGGACAGCGCCCCACTTAAATGGCCATAACTCCTAGCTCACACCTCCGATTGAGGTGTTCTTGAGCATTCTAGAATCACCACGCCAGGAGCTACGCATAGCTCATGGCCTTACCCTTGTGCCTCCTAGTCTCCGTGGGTGGGAGGCGTTCCCAACGCCCGGGGCCCTCACCCACACTAGGATCACTTGGGCCCTCTCACCAACGGCGCCACAAGTCCCGGGTGTCACTCCGGGGTCCCCCTTGTGCCCATGGTGTTTCGGGCACTCCTCATGGAGAGGTGCGCGACACTCACCCCCACCAAACGGAGTCGATGCCCTCATCGACTATACTCGTAGTCGGCACACCAATTCTCAAGTTGCCATCCTCTATGGTGCGGCATTGTGTTTACCTTAGGGCGCGACCCCCACAATGCATCTTCAAATTTGGCATAGTCCCAAAGGTGTCGTTCCTAGGTGGTCCGTTAGTGACCTTGGATCTCTCATCCAAGGACCTAACCTATACTAGACCCACCTACTTTGGGACTCACTTGGGTTGCCCCTCCTTTGGGGCCTCCCCCGTTAGGCTCCACTAGCCTAACGTGACACATCTAGGCGAGACCTCAACGCTTCCACTAAGTTGTCTCGGTTGCAACTCCGAGATGGCTTTCCATTGTTAAGCCACGCCTCGATCGCACGGGAGTGATGCCAAGTCCCGCCCGACTCGGTTCCCACTTTGCTCTTTCGAGACATGGGTTCATGACTCCCATGCGCCAACTCTCGTTAGCTCGCGGGTAGCACTTTTATGAGCACGCGCCATCACCTTGTCCCCGCCCGGACAAGCCCACAATTAAGAAGTTTCTTGGTTTTATCCAAGGCCCCTCTAAGCCATGGCCCCCAATTACTCGGCTTACCCAACCTAGTTTGGCATATCTATTCCCCCTCTTCCATTAACCAAGCACAAGTACAAGACTAGGACCTCATCTCATACTTTTCTCTTTGCACCACTAAAGTTTGGACTTTATTCCCTCAAGCCAAAGAACAAGTTCATGTTGTGGAGCAATTAGCCTCGAAGCTAAGTGTGCTACTAGCGTCTCTCCCCCACTAAAGGAGATTGATGTCCTCATCAATGCCTACGCTTCATTTTATTGGAATCCTTAGCCTTAGTTTCTTCAAAATGCTTCACCAATTCATTGGTGTTCACCATGTCTCTTGCCGCCACCCAAGCGGTTTGTTTCTCATGGTATCCTCACCATTTCACCAAGTACTCCTTTGTACATTTTCTTTCATTTTCACTTGGGCTTCCTACACTTGAGGATGCCCTCCTACCTCATGTTCCAAATGACCTCCACAAGGTCGGGACGTGGCCTAATCACTTGCTTGTGATCGGGTCACAAGGTGTCGTCCTAAAATGACTTTCGTAATGAGACATGAAATGTCGGATGCACTTTGATCTCGGGCGGTAATTAATTCCAACTTATACATGTCCTTGAACACTTGTTCCACCATGGAAAACGAAGCTCCAATTTTGGACATGAACTTTTGGAGTAAGGCCTTTGGGCAAGGTGAAGTTGTCCACATTCAACAACACCTTATTGGCCCACCTCATACTCCACTTCGCGTCTTCCGGCATTGATTTGCACTCCGTAGCACCTTCGGGCTTTCTCCACCAACAACTTGGTCATCTCCAAGACTTGTTTACCATCCTTGGCCAAGTCCTCACCATCTTGGTTGAACTCTAGTGTTGAATGTGCCCCCTCGAGAGATAGGTTAATAGGTTGGAGCGCATCCACTCCATAAGCCACCACGAAAGACCACCCCTTGGTAGCCAAGTGCGTGGCTACATTGCAATTACACTCCGCTCGACCCACATAGTCCGCCCAATCTCCTTGGTCCGCCCCCACCAAGTTCCTCAAGTATTGCTTCAAGACTCCATTCACATGCTCCGCTTTCCCATTCATTTGGGAATGCAAGGCCGTGCTAAACCTTAGTTTCATTCCGACCTCCTTAGAGAAATGCATTGAAAATGCACTTGTGAACTTTGGATCTTGATCCCACACAATCACTTGTGGCAACCCGTGATGCCTCAACCATCCTTTGAGAAAAGGCTATGCGGTCTCCAACGCGGTGGCGGTTCCCACAATCGGCACCATGTGTGCCAACTTGGCAAACCGCTCTACCATCAACAAGATGGCATCATACCCATGTGACTCCGGCAAACTTGTGATCAAGTCCATGCACATACTATGCCATGGCGCCGACGGGATAGGCAACGGTTGCAAGAAACCGCCTTGCTTTTGGTAAGAGGCTCAGTTCATTTGGCACTTTGATTCAAGCCTTCACAAAGTGGGCTATATCTTCCTTTATGCACCGCCATTGGTACCTCCATGATACCATTCTATGGCGATTTTTTCCTTTCTCCTCTAAGGCCGGCAATAGGACTATCAAATTCCTCCTTCAAAACCGATAGCCTCTACTTGCCTTGTGGCACATACACCCAACTTTGCTTGCACTTGAACAATCCGTCCACCAACTTAACCTCTTTGAGCACCTTGCTCTTGCGAAGCTCACCTAAAAGCTTTTGTGCTTTGGGGTAGTTAATTTATCCCTCCCATATCTTGCATCACAAGTTTCCTTTGCCGGCACACATTAGCCACAAGGTTTGGATGGTTCTCATTGCTTGGAACTCTTCCCGTCTACTTAGCGCATCCGGCACCACATTTCCACGGTCCGGTTTGTGGACCAAATCCACCTTCGTAAGCGCCAAACTATCATGCCACCGCAATGAGTTGGCGCTCACTTGCGCTTGTATATGTTAAAATACTTTTAAGACACATTGTCCATGTAGACCTTTGCTTTGTGCGACCCCAAATAATGTCGCCACATCTTCAAGCAATGCACTACGGCAAAGAAATTCTTTGTCATGAGTTGGTTGTCTTCTTTGACAACCATCGAGCCTCAAGCCCCCATATGCAAAGGCCATCCATCTTACATTAACAATCCATCATTGGCAAAGTTACTCACCCCCGTAAGTACCTCAAAAGGTTTGTCAAACTCCACGAACTTGAGCACGGGCGGCGAAGAGAACTTGCTCTTAAGCTCCCCAAATGGCTTGGTGGCACGGCTCATCCCACTCTTGGGATAGCCATTTCTTGTACAAGCCGGACAAGGTTCGACAACCATGAAGCTTAATGCTCTCATAAGCAATGGTCATCCATCTTGGATCAACATCCGCCAATGATAAAGTCCTTCGTCTCCATGTGCACTTCAAAATGCTTATGAAAACCCGGAAACTTAACCACATCTTGTGAAGAGAACTTGCTCTTGAGCTTCCCAAAGGCTTGGTGACAAGGCTCATCCCACTCTTGGGATAGCCATTTTTTCAACAAATTGACTAAGGTCCTAGCAACCTTAGAAAAACCTCGAATGAAGTGGTGGTGGTAGTTGGCTAGGCCAACAAATGACCTAAGCCATTTTCTTGAGTCAAGGACCAATTCTCCTTTTGGATGGCCTTGATATTCTTCATGTTTGTCACCAACTTCCTTTGTCACCACATACCTCTAGAACTCAATATCTTGTTGAGCAAAGTTATTTTCATTTCTTGGCGGTAACTTTTGGGCAACACATTGGTGAATACATCATTGTATCTCCCCAACATCCCACCAAAGTGGTTTAGGGGAGGCCCATCTTTCCTAGCCTCCCCATAAGTTCTATCGAGTTGCTCCAATTGAACCACGACTATTATATTGGCCATTTTTCATTTGGTCCATTAAGACCAAATTCAACTTGGGTCCTCCTACCATAGGAGTCCTTATCAATTTGAACTTCATCTCTTTGCCATTATGACACATCATAATGCACCGCAAGCACACCGGCTTCGGCCTCACATCTATCATGTGAGTTTCAAAGAATGTGACCTTTACAATGACATGCACCTTATTAATTTCACATGGTGTGAAATTTTGACAAAATTCAATGTCCCACATTGAAAGGTTACATGCATCGCGGCTTCCTTTGCTTCATGCGGTTCGCCCTTTGCAAACCGCACCTTGGTGGGCTTGCCCGCTCTATGCGTCGACAAGCCCCAACCCCCTTATGAGCTTTGGGCTCATGAAAGAGTCCATTGCCTCTTTGTCAACACATGAGACATTTCTCTCATTCATTGAGCCTCAAGGTACAAAATATTTGGTCTTGGCTTAAGGCTACTAGCCTTGGCCACAATGCCATCGTCTTAGATTCGGTCCTCGGCAACTTGGCTTGGCTTGGTCCGCAAAGCCAACTTTAAACATTTCGTCCGCGGAACAAATTGGTTTGGTGCCACAAAACCAATTTCTAATAATTTGTCCGCAAAACAAACATGTTTTGCCTTGGTAGCACAAAGCCACCTTCCCACACTCCGTCCGCGGCACGAACATAAATTGCCTTGGTAGGACAAACCCACCTCCCAACATTCCGTCCGCGGCACAAGTATGATTTGCTTTGGAAGCATAAAGCCACCTTTCAACATTCCGTCCGCGGCACCAACATGTTTTGCCTAAGTAAAATGGACCAAACAATTTGCACTCATTTCTTTGGGACCTAATTTGGCTAAAGCCACTTGTGGTGATGCGCCGCCAAACTTCTCTTTGGGACCATCGGCTTCAATGCTCTTGCAAATTTGATGGTCCCCACCATGTCCTCAAGAAGCCTTGGGGACTTAAACAAGGCATCCACCACCCGCTTTTAAAACCCCACCTAAAAGGATGCATTTCTTAGAAAGCTCGTCCGTTTTAGGTGTATCCTTCATTTGTGCGTCTGAATAGCGCACATAGGCCTTAACAGGGCCCGGGTGCCTCATTAGCACCAAATTCATTCCAACATCAATACCTTCCAAGCATTTCGAATTGGAATTTCAATCCAACATTAATGCCCTCCAAGGTTTTGGGTCCTTTCGGTATTCTAGGCCCCAAATGTTTTTTTGAGGTTTGAGGGAGCCTTTTTCAAAGCACTCTTCCATTTTTCTTACCGAATCCACCTTAGTGCCCACCATTGTCATTAGAACCAATGGTATGGTTAAATTCCATTTACACATGATCTTTGTTCCAATTTGAGCCTTACAACCTTTTGGAAAACCCGGGCTCACCATAATAACCCTCAGGTTTCATAGCCATGTCTCCCTCAAAGTGCTAGCTCAAAATATTGGAACCCTGCTCTGATACCAAGTGTCGCAACCCATGCTAGGTCCCTTAATAATCTTGCCAATTTTCAATTCTAGCAAAGGTTACGAGTCGCTAACCCTTCGCATTCCGCCATGCTAATGGATAGCTCCTCTTACCCCGGACCAATAGTTCATAGGAGGGAACCAACCCTCCTACTTTGCTTTCGGGACTCACCCCTTAATCGGTAACCCATTTCCCCAATGTGGACTTCCATCCATGGAAGTCCAATCCTATGTTGATCATCGCGTTGCCGGAGCAACACTACAACAACCCGAACCATACTAGGCAACTATGGCCTCACAATAGGCCAAAGCCCATGGAGGCCTTGCCGTTCGGCCTCGGGTGGGTGAGGCCACACCACCTCACCCATATAAGCCTCTGGGACTCTACGCGGGACCCCTACCCCACCGTCAAGAGACCTCTTGTCTCTCTACCAAGAGTTGGGGCCAAGTGGACATTTTCCCTTAGCTGCTGGGCCTAGAAGCCCCTAGCAGCTTCAGACCATCATAACTTCCTTGTTTGGTGTCTGATCTTAACAACCAACCACTCCATCTTCATCTACGCTTCACGTAGATGCCGATGGACTCCTCAGTTGCCCCATTTGGGCAAGTGGTGAGGAAGTTATGCCTGTTTGAACCTTGGCAGTCCCGGGAATCACTCCCAGGCACTGCAGTACCAGGGCGCTGTCCCGGGACAGCGCCCCACTTAAATGGCCATAACTCCTAGCTCACACCTCCGATTGAGGTGTTCTTGAGCATTCTAGAATCACCACGCCATGAGCTACGCATAGCTCATGGCCTTACCCTTGTGCCTCCTAGTCTCCGTGGGTGGGAGGCGTTCCCAACGCCCGGGGCCCTCACCCACACTAGGATCACTTGGGCCCTCTCACCAACGGCGCCACAAGTCCCGGGTGTCACTCCGGGGTCCCCCTTGTGCCCATGGTGTTTCGGGCACTCCTCATGGAGAGGTGCGCGACACTCACCCCCACCAAACGGAGTCGATGCCCTCATCGACTATACTCGTAGTCGGCACACCAATTCTCAAGTTGCCATCCTCTATGGTGCGGCATTGTGTTTACCTTAGGGCGCGACCCCCACAATGCATCTTCAAATTTGGCATAGTCCCAAAGGTGTCGTTCCTAGGTGGTCCGTTAGCGACCTTGGATCTCTCATCCAAGGACCTAACCTATACTAGACCCACCTACTTTGGGACTCACTTGGGTTGCCCCTCCTTTGGGGCCTCCCCCGTTAGGCTCCACTAGCCTAACATGACACATCTAGGCGAGACCTCAACGCTTCCACTCAGTTGTCTCGGTTGCAACTCCGAGATGGCTTTCCATTGTTAAGCCACGCCTCGATCGCACGGGGGTGATGCCAAGTCCCGCCCGACTGGGTTCCCACTTTGCTCTTTCGAGACATGGGTTCATGACTCCCATGCGCCAACTCTCGTTAGCTCGTGGGTAGCACTTTTATGAGCACGCGCCATCACCTTGCCCCCGCCCGGACAAGCCCACGGCTAACAAGTTTCTTGGTTTTATCCAAGGCCCCTCCAAGCCATGGCCCCCAATTACTCGGCTTACCCAACCTAGTTTGGCATATCTATTCCCCCTCTTCCATTAACCAAGCACAAGTACAAGACTAGGACCTCATCTCATACTTTTCTCTTTGCACCACTAAAGTTTGGACTTTATTCCCTCAAGCCAAAGAACAAGTTCATGTTGTGGAGCAATTAGCCTCCAAGGTAAGTGTGCTACTAGCGTCTCTCCCCCACTAAAGGAGATTGATGTCCTCATCAATGCCTACTCTTCATTTTATTGGAATCCTTAGCCTTAGTTTCTTCAAAGTGCTTCACCAATTCATTGGTGGTTACCATGTCTCTTGCCGCTACCCAAACGGCTTCTTTCTCATGGTATCCACACCATTTCACCAAGTAGTCCTTTGTACATTTTTTTTCCTTTTCATTTGGGCTTCCTACTCTTGAGGATGCCCTCCTACCTCATGTTCCAAATGATGTCCACAAGGTCGGGAGGTGGCCTAATCACTTGCTTGTGATCGGGCCACAAGGTGTCGTCCTTAAATGACTTTAGGAATGAGACATGAAATATGGGATGCACTTTGATCTCGGGCGGTAATTCCAACTTATACATGTCCTTGAACACTTGTTCCACAATGGGAAACGGAGCTCCAATTTTGGACATAAACTTTGGAGTGAGGCCTTTCGGGTAAGTGAAGTTGTTCACATTCAACAACACCTTTTGGCCCACCTCATTCTCCACTTTGCGTCTTCCGGCATTGATTCGCACTTCGTACCACCTTCGGGCTTTCTCCACCAACAACTTGGTCATCTCCAAGACTTGTTCTTTTGCTCCTTGGCCAAGTCCTCACCATCTTGGTTGAACTCTAGTGTTGAATGTGCCCCCTCGAGAGCTAGGTTAATAGGTTGGAGCGCATCCACTCCATAAGCCACCACCAAAGACCACCCCTTGGTAGCCAAGTGCGTGGCTACATTGCAATTACACTCCGCTCGACCCACATAGTCCGCCCAATCTCCTTGGTCCGCCCCCACCAAGTTCCTCAAGTATTGCTTCAAGACTCCATTCACACGCTCCGCTTCCCCATCCATTTGGGAATGCAAGGTCATGCTAAACCTTAGTTTCATTCCGACCTCCTTAGAGAAATGCATTGAAAATGCACTTGTGAACTTTGGATCTTGATCCCACACAATCACTCTTGGCAACCCGTGGTGCCTCAACCATCATTTGAGAAAAGGCTATGCGGTCTCCAACGCGGTGGCGGTTCCCACAATCGGCACCATGTGTGCCAACTTGGCAAACCGCTCTACCATCAACAAGATGGCATCATACCCATGTGACTCCGGCAAACTTGTGATCAAGTCCATGCACATACTATGCCATGACGCCGACGGGATAGGCAACGGTTGCAAGAAACCGCCTTGCTTTTGGTAAGAGGCTCGGTTCACTTGGCACTTTATTCACGCCTTCACAAAGTGGGTTATATCCTCCTTTATGCACTGCCAATGGTACCTCTTTGACACCATTCTATGGCAGTTGTTTCTTTCTCCTTTATGGCCGGCAATAGGACTATCATATTCCTCCTTCAAAACCGATAGCCTCAACTTGCCTTGTGGCACATACACCCAACTTTGCTTGCACTTGAACAATCCGTCCACGAACTTAACCTCTTTGAGCACCTTGCTCTTGCGAAGCTCACCTAAAAGTTTTTGTGCTTTGGGGTAGTTAATTTATCCCTCCCGTATCTTGCATCACAAGTTTCCTTCGCCGGCACACATTAGCCACAAGGTTTGGATGGTTCTCATTGCTTGGAACTCTTCCGGTCTACTTCGCGCATCCGGCACCACATTTCCACGGTCCGGTTTGTGGATCAAATCCACGTTCATAAGCGCCAAACTATCATGCCACCGCAATGACTTGGCGCTCACTTGCGCTTGAATGTCAAAATTCTTTTAGGACACATTGTCCATATAGACCTTTGCTTTGTGCGACCCCAAATAGTGTCGCCACATTTTCAAGTAAGGCACTACGGCAAAGAAGTTGTTTGGCATGAGTTGGTTGTCTTCTTTGACAACCATCGAGCTTCATGCTCCCATATACAATGGCCATCCATCTTAAATCAACAATCCGCCATTGGCAAAGTCATTCACCCCCGTATGCACCTCAAAAGGTTTGTCAAGCTCCGCGAACTTGAGCACGGGCGTCTAAGAGAACTTGCTCTCAAGCTCCCCAAAGACTTGGTGGCAAGGCTCCTCCTACTCTTGGGATAGCCAATTCTTCCACAAGTCGGATAAGGTCGGATAACCATCAAGCTTAACGCTCTCATATGCAATGGCCATCCATCTTACGTTAACCATCCGCCAATGGCAAAGTCACTCGCCCCCCTCCGTATGCACCTCAAAAGGTTTGTCAAACTCCGCGAACTTGAACACGGGTGGCAAAGACAACTTTGTATTAAGCTCCCCAAAGACTTGGGGACAAGGCTCATCCCACTCTTGGGATAGCCCTTTCTTTCACAAATCGCACTAGGTTCGACAACCATTAAGCTTAATGCTCCCATATGCAATGGGCATCCATCTCGGATCAACATCCGCCAATGGTAAAATTACTCGCCCCCATATGCACCTCAAAAGGTTTGTTAAAGTCCGCGAACTTAAGCACGGGCGGCGAAGAGAACTTGTTTTTGAGCCCCCCAAAGGCTTGGTGACAAGGCTCATCCCACTCTTGGGATAGCCATTTTCCTCAATAAATTGAATAAGGTCCTAGGAACCTTAGAAAACTCTCGAATGAAGTTGTGGTACTAATTGGCTAGGCCAACAAATGACCTAAGCCCTTTTGAATCAAGGGCCAATTCTCCTTTTGGATTGCCTTGACATTCTTCATGTTCGTCCACCAACTTCCTTTGTCACCACATACCTCAAGAACTCAATCTCTCGTTGAGCAAAGTTATTTTTCACTCCTTGGCGGCAATTCTTTTGGACAACACATTGGTGAATACATCCTTGTATCTCACCAACATCACACCAATGTTGTTTGGAGGAGGCCCATGTTTCCTAGCCTCCCCGTACGTTCCTTGGAGTTGTTCCAATTGAACCACGACCATTATGCTTTCAATTTTTCATTTGGTCCATTAAGACCAAATTCAACTTAGGTCCTCCTACCATAGGAGTCCTTGTCAATTTGAACTTCAATTCTTTGCCATTATGACACATCATAATGCACCGCAAGCACACCGGCTTGCACCTCACATGTCGCAACCCTTGCTAGCCCCTTTAGCAATCTTGCCAATTTTCGTTTCTAGCAAAGGTTACGAGTGCCTAACCCTTCGCATTCCGCCATGCTAATGGATAGCTCCTCTTACCCCGGACCAATAGTTCATAGGAGGGAGCCAACCCTCCTACTTTGCTTTCGGGACTCACCCCTTAATCGGTAACCCATTTCCCCAATGTGGACTTCCATCCATGGAAGTCCAATCTTATGTTGATCATCGCGTTGCCGGAGCAACACTACAACTACCCGAAGCATACTAGGCAACTATGGCCTCACAATAGGCCAAAGCCCATGGAGGCCTTGCCGTTCGGCCTTGGGTGGGTGAGGCCACACCACCTCACCCATATAAGCCTCTAGGACTCTACGCGGGGCCCCTACCCCACCGTCAACCAACCTCTTGTCTCTCTACCAAGAGTTGGGGCCAAGTGGACATTTTCCCTTAGCCGTTGGGCCTAGAAGCCCCCACAGCTTCAGACCATCATAACTTCCTTGTATGATGTCTGATTCCAGCAACCAACCACTCCATCTTCATCTACGCTTCACGTAGATGCTGATGAACTCCTCACTTGCTCCATTTGAGCAAGTCTTGAGGATGTTATGCCTGTTTGAACCTTGGCAGTCCCGGGAATCACTCCCAGGCACTGCTGCACCAGGGCGCTGTCCCGGGACAGCGCCCCACTCAAATGGCCATAACTCCTAGCTCACACCTCCGATTGAGGTGTTCTTGAGCATTCTAGAATCACCACGCCATGAGCTACGCATAATGGCCTTACCCTTGTGCCTCCTAGTCTTCGTGGATGGGAGGCGTTCCCAACGCCCGGGGCCCTCACCCACACTAGGATCACTTGGGCCCTCTCACCAACGGCGCCACAAGTCCCGGGTGTCACTCCGGGGTCCCCCTTGTGCCCATGGTGTTTCGGCCACTCCTCATGGAGAGGTGCGCGACATCACATCTATCATGTGAGTTTCAAAGAAGGCGGCCTTCACAATGACATGCATTTCATCTATTTCACTTGGTGTGAAATTTTGACAAAAATCCAATGTCCCACATTGAAAGGTTACATGGATCGCGGCCTCCTTTGTCTCATGCAGTTTGCCCTTTCCAAACCACACCTTGGTGGGCTTGCCCGCTCTATCAATCGGCAAGCCCCAACTCCCTTGCGAGTTTTGGGCTCAAGAAGGAATGGTAGCCTCTTTATCAACCCATGAGACATTTGTCCCATTCATTTGAGCCTCAAGGTATAAAAGATTTGGCCTTGGCTTAAGGCTACTAGCCTTGGCCACAATGCTATCGTCTTACATTCGGTCCTTGGCAACTTGGCTTGGCTTGGTCCGCAAAGCCAACTTTAAACATTTCGTCCGCGGGACAAATTAGTTTGGTGCCACAAAACCAATTTCTAATAGTTTGTCCGCAAAACAAACATGTTTTGCCTTCGTAGCACAAAGCCACCTTCCCACACTCCGTCCACGGCACGAACATGAATTGCCTTGGTAGGACAAACCCACCTCCCAACATTCCATCCGCGGCACAAGTATGATTTGCTTTGGAAGCATAAAGCCACCTTTCAACATTCCGTCCGCGGCACCAACATGTTTTGCCTAAGTAAAATGGACCAAACAATTTGCACTCATTTCTTTGGGACCTACTTTGGCTAAAGCCACTTGTGGTGATGCGCCGCCAAACTTCTCTTTGGGACCATCGGCTTCAATGCTCTTGCAAACTTGATGGTCCCCACCATGTCCTCAAGAAGCCTTAGGGACTTAAACAAGGCATCCACCACCTGCTTTTAAAACCCCACCTAAAAGGATGCATTTCTTAGAAAGCTCGTCCGTTTTAGGTGTATCCTTCATTTGTGCGTTTGAATAGCGCACATAGGCCTTAAGAGGCCCCGGGTGCCTCATTAGCACCAAATTCATTCTATCATCAATACCTTCCAAGCATTTCGAATTGGAATTTCAATCCAACATTAATGCCCTCCAAGGTTTTGGGTGCATTCGGTATTCTAGGCCCCAAATGTTTTTTTGAGGTTAGCGGGTGCCCTTTCAAAGGACTACACCATTTTCCTTACCGAATCCACCATCATGCCCACCATTGTCATTAGAACCAATGGTATGGTCAAATTCCATTTACACATGATCTTTGTTCCAATTTGAGCCTCACAACCTTTTGGAAACCCCGGGTCACCATCATAACCCGCTTATTTGATAGCCATGCTTCCCTCAAAGTGTTAGCTCAAATATTGGAACCCTGCTCTGATACCAAGTGTCGCAACCCTTGCTAGCCCCCCCTTGACCATCTTGCTAATTTTCAATTCTAGCAAAGGTTACGAGTTGCTAACCCTTCGCATACCGCCATGCTAATGGTTAGCTCCTCTAACCCCGGACCATTAGTTCATAGGAGGGGAACCAACCCTCCTACTTTGATTTCGGGACTCACCCCTTTAATCGGTAACCACTCCTTAGATGTGGACTTCCATCCATGGAAGTCCAATCTTATGTTGATCATCGCGTTGCCGGAGCAACACTACAACAACCCGAAGCATACTAGGCAACTATGGCCTCACAATGGGCCAAAGCCCATGGAGGCCGTGCCGTTCGGCCTCGGGTGGGTGAGGCCACACCACCTCACCCATATAAGCCTCTAGGACTCTACGCGGGGCCCCTACCCCACCGTCAACCAACCTCTTGTCTCTCTACCAAGAGTTGGGGCCAAGTGGACATTTTCCCTTAGCCGCTGGGCCTAGAAGCCCCCAGCAGCTTCAGACCATCATAACTTCCTTGTATGATGTCTGATTCCAGCAACCAACCACTCCATCTTCATCTACGCTTCACGTAGATACCGATGGACTCCTCACTTGCCCCATTCGGGCAAGTGGTGAGGAAGTTATGCCTGTTTGAACCTTGGCAGTCCCGGGAATCACTCCCAGGCACTGCTGTACCAGGGCGCTGTCCCGGGACAGCGCCCCACTCAAATGGCCATAACTCCTAGCTCACACCTCCGATTGAGGTGTTCTTGAGCATTCTAGAATCACCACGCCATGAGCTACGCATAGCTCATGGCCTCACCCTCATGCCTCCTAGTCTCCGTGGGTAGGAGGCGTTCCCAACGCCCGGGGCCCTCACCCACACTAGGATCACTTGGGCCCTCTCACCAATGGCGCCACAAGTCGCGGGTGTCACTCCGGGGTCCCCCTGTGCCCATGGTGTTTCGGGCACTCCTCATGGAGAGGTGTGCGACACTCACCCCCACCAAACGGAGTCGATGCCCTCATCGACTATACTCGTAGTCGGCACACCAATTCTCAAGTTGCCATCCTCTATGGTGCGGCATTGTGTTTACCTTAGGGCGCGACCCCCACAATGCATCTTCAAATTTGGCATAGTCCCAAAGGTGTCGTTACTAGGTGGTCCGTTAGCGACCTTGGAACTCCTCCAAGGACCTAGCCTACAATAGACCCACCTACTTTGGGACTCACTTGGGTTGCCCCTCCTTTGGGGCCTCCCCCGTTAGGCTCCACTAGCCTAACGTGACACATCTAGGCGAGACCTCAACGCTTCCACTCAGTTGTCTCGGTTGCAACTCCGAGATGGCTTTCCATTGTTAAGCCACGCCTCGATCGCACGGGGGTGATGCCAAGTCCCGCCCGACTCGGTTCCCACTTTGCTCTTTCGAGACATGGGTTCATGACTCCCATGCGCCAACTTTCGTTTGCTCGCGGGTAGCACTTTTATGAGCACGCGCCATCACCTTGCCCCCGCCCGGACAAGCCCACTGCTAAGAGGTTTCTTGGTTTTATCCAAGGCCCCTCCAAGCCATGGCCCCCAATTACTCGGCTTACCCAACCTAGTTTGGCATATCTATTCCCCCTCTTCCATTAACCAAGCACAAGTACAAGACTAGGACCTCATCTCATACTTTTCTCTTTGCACCACTAAAGTTTGGACTTTATTCCCTCAAGCCAAAGAACAAGTTCATGTCGTGGAGCAATTAGCCTCGAAGGTAAGTGTGCTACTAGCGTCTCTCCCCCACTAAAGGAGATTGATGTCCTCATCAATGCCTACGCTTCATTTTATTGGAATCCTTAGCCTTAGTTTCTTCAAAGTGCTTCACCAATTCATTGGTGTTCACCATGTCTCTTGCCGCCACCCAAGCGGTTTCTTTCTCATGGTATCCTCACCATTTCACCAAGTACACCTTTGTACATTTTCTTTCATTTTCACTTGGGCTTCCTACACTTGAGGATGCCCTCCTACCTCATGTTCCAAGTGACCTCCACAAGGTCGGGACGTGGCCTAATCACTTGCTTGTGATCGGGCCACAAGGTGTTGTCCTAAAATGACTTTCGTAATGAGACATGAAATGTCGGATGCACTTTGATCTCCGGCGGTAATTCCAACTTATACATGTCCTTGAACACTTGTTCCACAATGGAAAACGAAGTTCCAATTTTGGACATGAACTTTTGGAGTGAGGCCTTCCGACTAAGTGAAGTTGTTCACATTCAACAACACCTTTTGGCCCACCTCATTCTCCACTTCGCGTCTTCCGGCATTGACTTGCACTTCGTAGCACCTTCGGGCTTTCTCCACCAACAACTTGGTCATCTCCAAGACTTGTTTACCATCCTTGGCCAAGTCCTCACCATCTTGGTTGAACTCTAGTGTTGAATGTGCCCCCTCGAGAGCTAGGTTAATAGGTTGGAGCGCATCCACTCCATAAGCCACCACCAAAGACCACCACTTGGTTGCCAAGTGTGTGGCTACATTACAACTAAATTCCGCTCGACCCACATAGTCCGCCCAATCTCCTTGGTCCGCCCCCACCAAGTTCCTCAAGTATTGCTTCAAGACTCCATTCACACGCTCCGTTTTCCCATCCATTTGGGAATGCAAGGTCGTGCTAAACCTTAGTTTCATTCCGACCTCCTTAGAGAAATGCATTGAAAATGCATTTGTGACCTTTGGATCTTGATCCCACACAATCACTCTTGGCAACCCGTGGTGTCTCACCCATCCTTTGAGAAAAGGCTATGCGGTCTCCAACGCGGTGGCGGTTCCCACAATCGGCACCATGTGTGCCAACTTGGCAAACCGCTCTACCATCAACAAGATGGCATCACACCCATGTGACTCCGGCAAACTTGTGATCAAGTCCATGCACATACTATGTCATGGCCCCGGTGGGATAGGCAACGGTTGCGAGAAACCGCCTTGCTTTTGGTAAGAGGCTTGGTTCACTTGGCACTTTATTCACGCCTTCACAAAGTGGGCTATATCCTCCTTTATGCACCGCCAACGGTACCTCTTTCACACCATTCAATGGCGGTTGTTTCTTTCTCGTTTATGGCCGGGAATAGGACTATCATATTCCTCCTTCAAAACCGATAGCCTCAACTTGCCTTGTGGCACATACACCCAACTTTGCTTGCACTTGAACAATCCGTCCACCAACTTAACCTCTTTGAGCACCTTGCTCTTGCGAAGCTCACCTAAAAGCTTTTGTGCTTTGGGGTAGTTAATTTACCCCTCCCGTATCTTGCATCACAAGTTTCCTTCGCCGGCACACATTAGCCACAAGGTTTGGATGGTTCTCATTGCTTGGAACTCTTCCGGTCTACTTCGCTCGTCCGGCACCACATTTCCACGGTCCGGTTTGTGGATCAAATCCACCTTCATAAGCGCCAAACTATCATGCCATCGCAATGACTTGGCGCCCACTTGCGCTTGAATGTCAAAATTCTTTTAGGACACCTTGTCCATGTAGACCTTTGCTTTGTGCGACACCAAATAGTGTCGCCACATTTTCAAGCAATGCACTACGGCAAAGAAGTTCTTTGTCATGAGTTGGTTGTCTTCTTTGACAACCATCGAGCTTAATGCTCCCATATGCAATGGCCATCCAATTACACATAATCCACCATTGGCAAAGTCATTCACCCCCATATGCACCTCAAAAGGTTTGTCAAGCTCCACGAACTTGAGCACGGGCGTCTAAGAACACTTGTTCTTAAGCTCCCCAAAGACTTGGTGGCAAGGCTCATCCCACTCTTGGGATAGCCATTTCTTCCACAAGTCGGATAAGGTCGGATAACCATCAAGCTTAACGCTCTCATATGCAATGATCATCCATCTTACATTAACCATCCGCCAATGGCAAAGTCACTCGCCCCCCCGTATGCACCTCAAAAGGTTTGTCAAGCTCCGCGAACTTGAACACGGGTGGCAAAGACAACTTTGTATTAAGCTCCCCAAAGACTTTGGGGCAAGGCTCATCCCACTCTTGAGATAGCCATTTCTTTCACAAGTCGCACAAGGTTTAACAACCTTTAAGCTTAATGCTCCCATATGCAATGGGCATCCATCTTTGATCAACATCCGCCAATGGTAAAGTTACTCGCCCCCGTATGCACCTCAAAAGGTTTGTCAAATTTCGCAAACTTGAGCACGGGCGGCGAAGAGAACTTGGTCTTAAGCTCCTTAAAGACTTGGTGGCAAGGCTCATCCCACTTTTGGGATAGCCATTTCTTGCATAAGTTGGACAAGGTCGGACAACTATCGAGCTTCATGCTCTTATATGCAATGGCCATCCATTTTGCCTCAACATCCGCCAATGCTAAAGTCACTCGCCCCCGGATGCACCTCAAAAGGTTTGTCAAAGTCCGCGAACTTAAGCACGGGCGGCGAAGAGAACTTGTTTTTGAGCTCCCCAAAGGCTTGGTGACAAGGCTCATCCCACACTTGGGATAGCCATTTTTCTCAATAAGTTGAATAAGGTCCTAGCAACCTTAGAAAACTCTCGAATGAAGTGGTGGTACTAATTGGCTAGGCCAACAAATGACCTAAGCCCTTTTTGAATCAAGGGCCAATTCTCCTTTTGGATTGCCTTGACATTCTTCATGTTTGTCCACCAACTTCCTTTGTCACCACATACCTAAAGAACTCAATCTCTCGTTGAGCAAAGTTGTTTTTCACTCCTTGGCGGTAATTTTCTTGGGCAACACATTGGTGAATACATTCTTGTATCTTACCAACATCACACCAATGTTGTTTGGGGGAGGCCCATCTTTCCTAGCCTCCCCATACGTTCCTTGGAGTTGCTCCAATTGAACCACGACCATTATGTTTTCTATTTTTCATTCGGTCCATTAAGACCAAATTCAACTTAGGTCCTCCTACCATAGGAGTCCTTGTCAATTTGAACTTCAATTCTTTGCCATTATGACACATCATAATGCACCGCAAGCACACCGGCTTGCACCTCACATCTATCATGTGAGTTTCAAAGAAGGCGGCCTTCACAATGACATGCATTTCATCTATTTCACTTGGTGTGAAATTTTGACAAAAATCCAATGTCCCACATTGAAAGGTTACATGCATCGCGGCCTCCTTTGTCTCATGCGGTTTGCCCTTTCCAAACCGCACCTTGGTGGGCTTGCCCGCTCTATCAATCGGCAAGCCCCAACTCCCTTGTGAGTTTTGGGCTCAAGAAGGAATGGCCTGCCTTTTTGTCAACCCATGAGACAATTCTCCCATTCATTTGAGCCTCAAGGTACAAAAGACTTGGCCTTGGCTAAAGGCTACTAGCCTAGGCCACAATGCCATCGTCTTACATTCGGTCCTCGGCAACTTGGCTTGGCTTGGTCCGCAAAGCCAACTTTAAACATTTCGTCCGCGGGACAAATTGGTTTGGTGCCACAAAACCAATTTCTAAAAGTTTGTCCGCAAAACAAACATGTTTTGCCTTGGTAGCACAAAGCCACCTTCCCACACTCCGTCCGCGGCACGAACATGAATTGCCTTGGTAGGACAAACCCACCTCCCAACATTCCGTCTGCGGCACAAGTATGATTTGCTTTGGAAGCATAAAGCCACCTTTCAACATTCCGTCCGCGGCTCCAACATGTTTTGCCTAAGTAAAATGGACCAAACAATTTGCACTCATTTCTTTGGGACCTACTTTGGCTAAAGCCACTTGTGGTGATGCGCCGCCAAACTTCTCTTTGGGACCATCGGCTTCAATGCTCTTGCAAACTTGATGGTCCCCACCATGTCCTCAAGAAGCCTTGGGGACTTAAACAAGGCATCCACCACCCGCTTTTAAAACCCCACCTAAAAGGATGCATTTCTTAGAAAGCTTGTCCATTTTAGGTGTATCCTTCATTTATGCGTATGAATAGCGCACATAGGCCTTAAGAGGCCCCGGGTGCCTCATTAGCACCAAATTCATTCCAACATCAATACCTTCCAAGCATTTCGTATTGGAATTTCAATCCAACATTAATGCCCTCCAAGGTTTTGGGTGCATTCGGTATTCTAGGCCCCAAATGTTTTTTGAGGTTTGAGGGAGCCCTTTTCAAAGCACTCCTCCATTTTCCTTACCAAATCCACCCTTATGCCCACCATTGTCATTAGAACCAATGGTATGGTCAAATTCCACTTGCACATGATCCTTGTTCCAATTTGAGCCTCACAACCTTTTGGAAACCCCGGGCTCACCATCACAACCCGTATTTTTGATAGCCATGTCTACCTCAAAGTGCTAGCTCAAATATTGGAACCCTGCTCTGATACCACGTGTCGCAACCCTTGCTAGCCCCCCCTTGACCATCTTGCCAATTTTCAATTCTAGCAAAGGTTACGAGTCGCTAACCCTTCGCATACCGCCATGCCAATGGTTAGCTCCTCTAACCCCGGACCATTAGTTCATAGGAGGGGAACCAACCCTCCTACTTTACTTTCGGGACTCGCCCCTTAATCGGTAACCCATTCCTAGATGTGGACTTCCATCCATGGAAGTCCAATCCCATGTTGATCATCGCGTTGCCGGAGCAACACTACAACAACCCGAAGCATACTAGGCAACTATGGCCTCACATTGGGCCAATGCCCATAGAGGCCGTGCCGTTCGGCCTCGGGTGGGTGAGGCCACACCACCTCACCCATATAAGCCTCTGGGACTCTACGCGGGACCCCTACCCCACCGTCAACCAACCTCTTGTCTCTCCACCAAGAGTTGGGGCCAAGTGGACACTTTCCCTTAGCCGCTGGGCCTAGAAGCCCCCATCAGCTTCAGACCATCATAACTTCCTTGTATGATGTCTGATTCCAACAATTAACCACTCCATCCTCATCTACGCTTCACGTAGATGCCGATGGACTCCTCACTTGCCCCATTCGGGCAGGTATTGAGGACGTTATGCCTATTTGAACCTTGGCAGTCCCGGGAATCACTCCCAGGCACTGCTGTACCAGGGCGCTGTCCCGGGACAGCGCCCCACTCAAATGGCCATAACTCCTAGCTCACACCTCCGCTTGAGGTGATCTTGAGCATTCTAGAATCACCATGCCATGAGCTACGCATAGCTCATGGCTTTACCCTTGTGCCTCCTAGTCTTCGTGGATGGGAGGCGTTCCCAACGCCCGGGGCCCTCACCCACACTAGGATCACTTGGGCCCTCTCACCAACGGCGCCACAAGTCCCGGGTGTCACTCCGGGGTCCCCCTTGTGCCCATGGTGTTTCGGGCACTCCTCATGGAGAGGTGCGCGACAAAAGACCACCCCTTGGTAGCCAAGTGCGTGGCTACATTGCAATTACACTCCGCTCGACCCACATAGTCCGCCCAATCTCCTTGGTCCGCCCCCACCAAGTTCCTCAAGTATTGCTTCAAGTCTCCATTCACACGCTTTGTTTTCCCATCCATTTGGGAATACACGGCCGTGCTAAACCTTAGTTTCAATACCACCTCCTTAGAGAAATGCATTGAAAATGCACTTGTGAACTTTGGATCTTGATCCCACACAATCACTCTTGGCAACCCGTGGTGCCTCAACCATCCTTTGAGAAAAGGCTATGCGGTCTCCAACGCGGTGGCGGTTCCCACAATCGGCACCATGTGTGCCAACTTGGCAAACCGCTCTACCATTAACAAGATGGCATCATACCCATGTGACTCCGGCAAACTTGTGATCAAGTCCATGCACATACTATGCCATGGCGCCAACGGGATAGGCAACGGTTGCAAGAAACCGCCTTGCTTTTGGTAAGAGGCTCGGTTCACTTTGCACTTTGATTCAAGCCTTCACAAAGTGGGCTATATCTTCCTTTATGCACCGCCAATGGTACCTCCATGACACCATTCTATGGCGGTTTTTTCTTTCTCCTCTAAGGCCGGCAATAGGACTATCAAATTCCTCCTTCAAAACCGATAGCCTCAACTTGCCTTGTGGCACATACACCCAACTTTGCTTGCACTTGAACAATCCGTCCACCAACTTAACCTCTTTGAGCACCTTGCTCTTGCGAAGTTCACCTAAAAGTTTTTGTGCTTTTGGGGTAGTTAATTTACCCTTCCCGTATCTTGCATCACAAGTTTCCTTCGCCGGCACACATTAGCCACAAGGTTTGGATGGTTCTCATTGCTTGGAACTCATCCGGTCTACTTCGCGCATCCGGCACCACATTTCCACGGTCCGGTTTGTGGATCAAATCCACCTTCATAAGCGCCAAACTATCATGCCACCGCAATGACTTGGCGCTCACTTGCGCTTGAATGTTAAAATTCTTTTAGGACACATTGTCCATGTAGACCTTTGCTTTGTGCAACCCCAAATAGTGTTGCCACATCTTCAAGCAATGCACTACGGCAAAGAAATTCTTTGTCATGAGTTGGTTGTCTTCTTTGACAACCATCGAGCTTCATGCTCCCATATGCAATGGCCATCCAATTACACATAATCCACCATTGGCAAAGCCACTCACCCCCGTATGCACCTCAAAAGGTTTGTCAAGCTCCGCGAACTTGAGCACGGGCGTCTAAAAACACTTGCTTTCAAGCTCCCTAAAGACTTGGTGGCAAGGCTCATCCCACTCTTGGGATAGCCATTTCTTTCACAAGTCGGATAAGGTCGGATAACCATCAAGCTTAACGCTCTCATATGCAATGGCCATCCATCTTACATTAACCATCCGCCAATGGCAAAGTCACTCGCCACCCCGTATTCACCTCAAAAGGTTTGTCAGGCTCCGCGAACTTGAACACGGGTGGCAAAGACGACTTTGTATTAAGCTCCCCAAAGACTTTGGGGGCAAGTGTCGCAACCCTTGCTAGGTCCCTTAATAATCTTGCCAATTTTCGTTTCTAGCAAAGGTTACGAGCGCTAACCCTTCGCATTCCGCCATGCTAATGGATAGCTCCTCTTACCCCGGACCAATAGTTCATAGGAGGGAACCAACCCTCCTACTTTGCTTTCGGGACTCACCCCTTAATCGGTAACCCATTTCCCCAATGTGGACTTCCATCCATGGAAGTCCAATCCTATGTTGATCATCGCGTTGCCGGAGCAACACTACAACAACCCGAACCATGCTAGGCAACTATGGCCTCACAATGGGCCAATGCCCATGGAGGCCGTGCCGTTCGGCCTCGGGTGGGTGAGGCCACACCACCTCACCCATATAAGCCTCTAGGACTCTACGCGGGGCCCCTACCCCACCGTCAACCAACCTCTTGCCTCTCTACCAAGAGTTGGGGCCAAGTGGACACTTTCCCTTAGCCGCTGGGCCTAGAATCCCCCAGCAGCTTCAGACCATCATAACTTCCTTGTATGATGTCTGCTGCTAACAACCAACCACTCCATCTTCATCTACGCTTCACGTAAATGCCGATGGACTCCTCACTTGCCCCATACAGGCAAGTATTGACATAGTTATGCCTGTTTGAACCTTGGCAGTCCCGGGAATCACTCCCAGGCACTGCTGTACCAGGGCGCTGTCCCAGGACAGCGCCCCACTCAAATGGCCATAACTCCTAGCTCACACCTCCGATTGAGGTGATCTTGAGCATTCTAGAATCACCACGCCATTAGCTACGCATAGCTTATGGCCTTACCCTTGTGCCTCCTAGTCTACGTGGGTGGGAGGCGTTCCCAACGCCCGGGGCCCTCACCCACACTAGGATCACTTGGGCCCTCTCACCAACGGCGCCACAAGTCCCGGGTGTCACTCCGGGGTCCCCCTTGTGCCCATGGTGTTTCGAGCACTCCTCATGGAGAGGTGCGCGACACTCACCCCCACCAAACGGAGTCGATGCCCTCATCGACTATACTCGTAGTCGGCACACCAATTCTCAAGTTGCCATCCTCTATGGTGCGGCATTGTGTTTACCTTAGGGCGCGACCCCCACAATGCATCTTCAAATTTGGCATAGTCCCAAAGGTGTCGTTCCTAGGTGGTCCGTTAGCGACCTTGGATCTCTCCTCCAAGGACTTAACCTACACTAGACCCACCTACTTTGGGACTCACTTGGGTTGCCCCTCCTTTGGGGCCTCCCCCGTTAGGCTCCACTAGCCTAACGTGACACATCTAGGCGAGACCTCAACGCTTCCACTAAGTTGTCTCGGTTGCAACTCCGAGATGGCTTTCCATTGTTAAGCCACGCCTCGATCGCACGGGGGTGATGCCAAGTCCCGCCCGACTCGGTTCCCACTTTGCTCTTTCGAGACATGGGTTCATGACTCCCATGCGCCAACTCTCGTTAGCTCGCGGGTAGCACTTTTATGAGCACGCGCCATCACCTTGTCCCCGCCCGGACAAGCCCACAACTAAGAAGTTTCTTGGTTTTATCCAAGGCCCTTCCAAGCCATGGCCCCCAATTACTCGGCTTACCCAACCTAGTTTGGCATGTCTATTCCCCCTCTTCCATTAACCAAGCACAAGTACAAGACTAGGACCTCATCTCATACTTTTCTCTTTGCACCACTAAAGTTAGGACTTTATTCCCTCAAGCCAAAGAACAAGTGCATGTTGTGGAGCAATTAACCTCGAAGCTATGTTTGCTACTAGAGTCTCTCCCCCACTAAAGGAGATTGATGTCCTCATCAATGCCTACGCTTCATTTTATTGGAATGTCTAGCCTTAGTTTCTTCAAAGTCCTTCACCAATTCATTGGTGTTCACCATGTCTCTTGCCGCCACCCAAGCGGTTTCTTTCTCATGGTATCCTCACCATTTCACCAAGTACTCCTTTGTACATTTTTTTTTCCTTTTCACTTGGGCTTCCTACACTTGAGGATGCCCTCTTACCTCATGTTCCAAATGACCTCCACAAGGTCGGGACATGGCCTAATCACTTGTTTGTGATCGGGCCACAAGGTGTCGTCCTAAAATGACTTTGGTAATGAGACATGAAATGTCGGATGCACTTTGATCTCGGGCGGTAATTCCAATTTATATATGTCCTTGAACACTTGTTCCACAATGGGAAACGGAGCTCCAATTTTGGACATGAACTTTTGGAGGGAGGCTTTCGGGCTAAGTGAAGTTGTTCACATTCAACAACACCTTTTGGCCCACCTCATTCTCCACTTCGCGTCTTCCGGCATTGACTTGCACTCCGTAGCACCTTCGGGCTTTCTCCACCAACAACTTGGTCATCTCCAAGACTTGTTCACGCTTCTTGGCCAAGTCCTCACCATCTTGGTTGAACTCTAGTGTTGAATGTGCCCCCTCGAGAGCTAGGTTAATAGGTTGGAGCACATCCACTCCATAAGCCACCACCAAAGACCACCCCTTGGTAGCCAAGTGCGTGGCTACATTGCAATTACACTCCGCTCGACCCACATAGTCCGCCAAATCTCCTTGGTCCGCCCCCACCAAGTTCCTCAAGTATTGCTTCAAGACTCCATTCACACGCTCTTATTTCCCATTCATTTGGGAATGCAAGGTCGTGCTAAACCTTAGTTTCATTCCGACCTCCTTAGAGAAATGCATTAAAAATGCACTTGTGAAGTTTGGATCTTGATCCCACACAATCACTCTTGGCAACCCGTGGTGCCTCAACCATCCTTTGAGAAAAGGCTATGCGGTCTCCAACGCGGTGGCGGTTCCCACAATCGGCACCATGTGTGCCCACTTAGCAAACCGCTCTACCATCAACAAGATGGCATCATACCCATGTGACTCCGGCAAACTTGTGATCAAGTCCATGCACATACCATGCCATGGCGCCCACGGGATAGGCAACGGTTGCAAGAAACCACCTTGGTTTTGGTAAGAGGCTCGGTTCACTTGGCACTTCATCCAAGCCTTCACAAAGTGGGCTATATCCTCCTTTATGCACCGCCAATGGTACCCCCAAGACAGCATTGTATAGCGGTTTTTTGTTTCTCCTCTATGGCCGGCAATAGGACTATCACATTCCTCCTTCAAGACCGATATCCTCAACTTGCCTTGTGGCACATACACCCAACTTTGCTTGCACTTGAACAATCCGTCCGCCAACTTAACCTCTTTGAGCACCTTGCTCTTGCGAAGCTCACCTAAAAGTTTTTGTGCTTTGGGGTAGTTAATTTACCCCTCCCGTATCTTGCATCACAAGTTTCCTTTGCCGGCACACATTAGCCACAAGGTTTGGATGGTTCTCATTGCTTGGAACTCTTCCGGTCTACGTTGCGCATCCGGCACCACATTTCCACGGTCCGGTTTGTGGATCAAATCCACCTTCATAAGCGCCAAACTATCATGCCTCCGCAATGACTTGGCGCTCACTTGCGCTTGTATGTCAAAATACTTTGACGACACATTGTCCATGTAGACCTTTGATTTGTGCGACCCCAAATAGTGTCGCCACATCTTCAAGCAATGCACTACGGCAAAGAAGTTCTTTGTCATGAGTTGGTTGTCTTCTTTGACAACCATCGATCTTCATGCTCCCATATGCAATGGCCATCCATCTTACACATAATCCACCATTGGCAAAGTCATTCACCCCCGTATGCACCTCAAAAGGTTTGTCAAGCTCCGCGAACTTGAGCACGGGCGGCGAAGAAAACTTGTTCTCAAGCTCCCCAAAGACTTGGTGGCAAGGCTCATCCCATTCTTGGGATAGCCATTTCTTCCACAAGTCGGATAAGGTCGGATAACCATCGAGCTTAACGCTCTCATATGTAATGGCCATCCATCTTGCATCAACATCCGCCAATGGTTAAATCACTCGCCCCCGTATGCAGCTCAAAAGGTATGTCAAACTCCGCGAATTTGAGCACGGGCGGCGAAGAGAATTTTCTCTTAAGCTCCTCAAAGACTTGGTGACAAGGCTCATTCCACTCTTGGGATAGCCATTTCTTTCACAAGTCGCACAACGTCGGACAACCATCGAGCATCATGCTCCCATATACAATGGCCATCCATCTTGCATCAACATCCACCAATGGTAAAGTCACTCGCCCCCGTATGCACCTCAAAAGGTTTGTCAAATTCCGCGAACTTGAGCACGGGCGGCGAAGAGAACTAGATCTTAAGTTCCTCAAAGACTTGGTGGCAAGGCTCATCCCACTCTTGGGATAGACATTTCTTGCACCAGTTGGACAAGGTCGGACAACCATCGAACTTCATGCTCTATATGCAATGACCATCCATTTTGCCTCAACATCCGCCAATGGTAAAGTCACTCGCCCCCATATGCACCTCAAAATTTTGTCAAACTCCACGAACTTGAGCATGGGCGGCGAAGACAACTTGGTCTTAAGCTTCCCAAAGGCTTTGTGGCAAGGCTCATCCCACTCTTGGGATAACTATTTCTTGCACAAGCCGGACAAGGTTCGACAACCATGGAGGTTAATGCTCCCATAAGCAATGGTCATCCATCTTGGATCAACATCCGCCAATGGTAAAGTCCTTCGCCTCCATGTGCACCTCAAAATGCTTACGAAAACCCGGAAACTTAACCACATCTTGTGAAGAGAACTTGCTCTTGAGCTCCCCAAAGGCTTGGTGACAAGGCTCATCCCACTCTTGGGATACCCATTTTTTCAACAAGTTGTCTAAGGACCTAGCAACCTTAGAAAAACCTCCAATGAAGTGGTGGTAGTAGTTGGCTAGGCCAACAAATGAACTAAGCCCTTTTCTTGAATCAAGGGCCAATTCTCCTCTTGGATTGCCTTGACATTTTTCATGTTCGTCCACCAACTTCTTTTGTCACCACATCCCTCACGAACTCAATCTCTCGTTGAGCAAAGTTATTTTTCACTCCTTGGCGGTGACTTTTTGGGCAACACATTGGTGAATACATCCTTGTATCTCACCAACATCCCACCAATGTGGTTTGGGGGAGGCCCATCTTTCCTAGCCTCCCCACACATTCCTTGGAGTTGCTCCAATTGAACCACGACCATTATGTATTCTATTTTTCATTTGGTCCATTTAGACCAAATTCAACTTGGGTCCTCCTACCATAGGAGTCCTTGTCAATTTGAACTTCAATTCTTTGCCATTATGACACATCATAATGCACCGCAAGCACACCGGCTTGCACCTCACATCTATCATGTGAGTTTCAAACAAGGCGGCCTTCACAACGACATGCATTTCATCTATTTCACATGGTGCGAAATTTTGACAAAGATCCAATGTCCCACATTGAAAAGTTCCATGCATCGCGGCCTCCTTTGTCTCATGCGGTTCGCCCTTTCCAAACCGCACCTTGGTGGGCTTGCCCGCTCTATCAATCGGCAAGCCCCAACTCCCTTGTGAGTTTTGGGCTCAAGAAGGAGTGGTAGCCTCTTTGTTAACACATGAGACATTTCTCCCATTCATTTGAGCCTCAAGGTACAAAAGAACTTGGCCTCGGCTTAAGGCTACTAGCCTTGGCCACAATGCCAACGTCTTACATTCGGTCTGCGGCACAAGTATTATTTGGCGTGGTACCTACCTCCCCTCAACGTCCATTTTTGTAAGGCACCGCCAAATTTTTTTATTGGGGTCATCGGCCTTAATCCTCGTGGCGATTTTGATGATCCCCGCCACAACCTCAATAAACTTTTGGAAATTTGAACTTGGTATTCCCCACCCGCTTTTGAAACCCCACCTAAAATGATGAATTTTTTACAAAGCTCGTCCATTTTAGGTGTATCCTTCATATGTGCGTTTGAATTGCGCACTTAGGCCTTAAAAGGCCCCGGGTGCCTCATTTCCACCAAATTCATTCCAACATCAATACCTTCCAAGCATTTCGAATTGGAATTTCAATCCAACATTAATGCTATCCAAGGTTTTGGGTGCATTCGGTATTCTAGGCCCCAAATGCTTTTTGAGGTGTGCGGGAGCCCTTTCAAAGGACTCCACCATTTTCCTTACCGAATCCACCATCATGCCCACCATTGTCATTAGACCCAATGATATGGTCAAATTCCATTTACACATGATCTTTGTTCCAATTTGAGCCTCACAACCTTTTGGAAACCCCGGGTCACCATCATAAGCCGCTTATATGATAGCCATGCTTCCTTCAAAGTGCTAGCTCAAAAATTGGAACCCTGCTCTGATACCACGTGTCGCAACCCTTGCTAGGTCCCTTAATAATCTTGCCAATTTTCGTTTCTAGCAAAGGTTACGAGCGCTAACCCTTCGCATTCCGCCATGCTAATGGATAGCTCCTCTTACCCCGGACCAATAGTTCATAGGAGGGAACCAACCCTCCTACTTTGCTTTCGGGACTCACCCCTTAATCGGTAACCCATTTCCCCAATGTGGACTTCCATCCATGGAAGTCCAATCCTATGTTGATCATCGCGTTGCCGGAGCAACACTACAACAACCCGAACCATGCTAGGCAACTATGGCCTCACAATGGGCCAATGCCCATGGAGGCCGTGCCGTTCGGCCTCGGGTGGGTGAGGCCACACCACCTCACCCATATAAGCCTCTAGGACTCTACGCGGGGCCCCTACCCCACCGTCAACCAACCTCTTGCCTCTCTACCAAGAGTTGGGGCCAAGTGGACACTTTCCCTTAGCCGCTGGGCCTAGAATCCCCCAGCAGCTTCAGACCATCATAACTTCCTTGTATGATGTCTGCTGCTAACAACCAACCACTCCATCTTCATCTACGCTTCACGTAAATGCCGATGGACTCCTCACTTGCCCCATACAGGCAAGTATTGACATAGTTATGCCTGTTTGAACCTTGGCAGTCCCGGGAATCACTCCCAGGCACTGCTGTACCAGGGCGCTGTCCCAGGACAGCGCCCCACTCAAATGGCCATAACTCCTAGCTCACACCTCCGATTGAGGTGATCTTGAGCATTCTAGAATCATCACGCCATTAGCTACGCATAGCTTATGGCCTTACCCTTGTGCCTCCTAGTCTACGTGGGTGGGAGGCGTTCCCAACGCCCGGGGCCCTCACCCACACTAGGATCACTTGGGCCCTCTCACCAACGGCGCCACAAGTCCCGGGTGTCACTCCGGGGTCCCCCTTGTGCCCATGGTGTTTCGAGCACTCCTCATGGAGAGGTGCGCGACAGCAAGGCTCATCCCACTCTTAAGATAGCCATTTCTTTCACAAGTCACACAAGGTTTAACAACCTTTAAGCTTAATGCTCCCATATGCAATGGGCATCCATCTTGGATCAACATCCGCCAATGGTAAAGTCATTCGCCCCCGTATGCATCTCAAAAGGTTTGTCATATTTCGCAAACTTGAGCACGGGCGGCGAAAAGAGCTTGCTCTTAAGCTCCTCAAAAACTTGGTAACAAGGCTCATCCCACTCTTGGGATAGCCATTTCTTGCACAAGTTGGACAAGGTCGGACAACCATCGAGCTTCATGCTCTTATATACAATGGCCATCCATTTTACCTCAACATCCGCCAATGCTAAAGTCACTCGCCCCCGTATGCACCTCAAAAGGTTTGTCAAAGTCCGCGAACTTAAGCACGGGCGGCGAAGAGAACTTGTTTTTGAGCCCCCCAAAGGCTTGGTGACAAGGCTCATCCCACTCTTGGGATAGCCATTTTCCTCAATAAGTTGAATAAGGTCCTAGCAACCTTAGAAAACTCTCGAATGAAGTTGTGGTACTAATTGGCTAGGCCAACAAATGACCTAAGCCATTTTTGAATGAAGGGCCAATTATCCTTTTGGATTGCCTTGACATTCTTCATGTTCGTCCACCAACTTCCTTTGTCACCACATACCTTAAGAACTCAATCTCTCGTTGAGCAAAGTTATTTTTCATTCCTTGGCGGTAATTTTTTTTTGGCAACACATTGGTGAATACATCCTTGTATTTCACCAACATCACACCAATGTTGTTTAGGGGAGGCCCATCTTTCCTAGCCTCCCCATACGTTCCTTGGAGTTGCTCCAATTGAACCACGACCATTATGTTTTCTATTTTTCATTTGGTCCATTAAGACCAAATTCAACTTAGATCCTCCTACCACAGGAGTCCTTGTCAATTTGAACTTCAATTCTTTGCCATTATGACACATCATAATGCACCGCAAGCACACCGGCTTGCACCTCACATCTATCATGTGAGTTTCAAAGAAGGCGGCCTTCACAATGACATGCATTTCATCTATTTCACATGGTGTGAAATTTTGACAAAAATCCAATGTCCCACATTGAAAGGTTACATGCATCGTGGCCTCCTTTGTCTCATGCGGTTTGCCCTTTTCAAACCGCACCTTGGTGGGCTTGCCCGCTCTATCAATCGGCAAGCCCCAACTCCCTTGTGAGTTTTGGGCTCAAGAAGGCATGGCTTGCCTCTTTGTCAACCCATTAGACGTTTGTCCCATTCATTTGAGCCTCAAGGTATAAAATACTTCGCCTTGGCTAAAGGTTACTAGCCTTGGCCACAAAGCCATCGTCTAACATTTGGTCCTCGGCAACACCATGAATTTGGCTTGGTCCGCAAGGCCAACTTTTAACACTCCGTCCGTGGCACAAATATAATCTAGCTTGGTACCACCAAGCCACCTTCTCACATTCCGTCCGCGGCACGAGCTAGCATGATTTGCCTTGGTATAATGGGCCAAACTACTTGCGCTCATTTCCTTGGGACATCTTTCGGCTAAACCCACTTTGTGGTGATGTGCCGCCCAACTTCTTTTTAGGACCATCGGCTTCAATGCTCTTCAAATCTTTATGATTCGCACTACGTCCTCAAGAAGCTTTGGGGTCTTGAACATGGTTTTCACCACCCGCTTTTGAAACCCACCTAAACCGATGCATTTCTTAGAAAGCTCGTCCATCCTAGATGTACCCTTCATTTGGGTGTGAAATTCGCACATATACACCTTAAGAGACCCCGCGTGCCTCATGTGCCCCAAGTTCATTTCAACATCACCACCTTCTAAGCATTTCGAATTGGAATTTCAATCCAACATTAATGCCCTCCAAGGTTTTGGGTGCATTTGGTATTCTAGCCCCCGAATACTTTTCGAGGTTTGCGGGAGCCTTTTCAAAGCACTCCCTCCATTTTCCTCACCGAATCCACCCTCATGCCCACCATTGTCATTAGAATCAATGGTATGGTCAAAATCCACTTGCACATGATCTTTCTTCCAATTTGAGCCTCACAACCTTTTGGAAACCCCGGGTCACCATCATAACCCGCTTATATGATAGCCATGCTTCCCTCAAAGTGCTAGCTCAAATATTGGAACCCTGCTCTGATACCAAGTGTCGCAACCCTTGCTAGCCCCCCTTGACAATCTTGCCAATTTTTAATTCTACCAAAGGTTACGAGCGCTAACCATTCGCATTCCGCCATGCTAATGGTTAGCTCCTCCTACCCCGGACCTTATAGTTCATAGGAGGGAACCAACCCTCCTACTTTGCTTTCGGGACTCACCCCTTAATCGGTAACTCATTTCTTGGATGTGGACTTCCATCCATGGAAGTCCAATCCCATGTTGATCATCGCATTGCCGGAGCAACACTACAACAACCCGAACCATACTAGGCAACTATGGCCTCACAATGGGCCAATGCCCATGGAGGCCTTGCCGTTCGGCCTCGGGTGGGTGAGGCCACACCACCTCACCCATATAAGCCTCTAGGACTTCACGCGGGGCCCCTACCCCACCGTCAACCAACCTCTTGTCTCTCTACCAAGAGTTGGGGCCAAGTGGACACTTTCCCTTAGCCGCTGGGCCTAGAATCCCCCAGCAGCTTCAGACCATCATAACTTCCTTGTATGATGTCTGCTGCTAACAACCAACCACTCCATCTTCATCTACGCTTCACGTAAATGCCGATGGACTCCTCACTTGCCCCATACAGGCAAGTATTGACATAGTTATGCCTGTTTGAACCTTGGCAGTCCCGGGAATCACTCCCAGGCACTGCTGTACCAGGGCGCTGTCCCAGGACAGCGCCCCACTCAAATGGCCATAACTCCTAGCTCACACCTCCGATTGAGGTGTTCTTTAGCTTTCTAGAATCACCACGCCATGAGCTACGCATAACTCATGGCCTTACCCTTGTGCCTCCTAGTCTTCGTGGGTGGGAGGCGTTCCCAACGCCCGGGGCCCTCACCCACACTAGGATCACTTGGGCCCTCTCACCAACGGCGCCACAAGTCCCGGGTGTCACTCCGGGGTCCCCCTTGTGCCCATGGTGTTTCGGCCACTCCTCATGGAGAGGTGCGCGACAGGCTTGGTCCGCAAAGCCAACTTCAAACATTTCGTGCGCGGGACAAATTGGTTTGGTGCCACAAAACGAATTTCTAATAGTCTGTCCGCAAAACAAACATGTTTTGACTTGGTAGCACAAAGCCACCTTCCCACACTCCGTCCGCGGCACGAACATGAATTGCCTTGGTAGGACAAACCCACCTCCCAACATTCCGTCCGCGGCACAAGTATGATTTGCTTTGGAAGCATAAAGCCACCTTTCAACATTCCGTCCGCGGCACCAACATGTTTTGCCTAAGTAAAATGGACCAAACAATTTGCACTCATTTCTTTGGGACCTACTTTGGCTAAAGTCACTTGTGGTGATGCGCCGCCAAACTTCTCTTTGGGACCATCGGCTTCAATGCTCTTGCGAACTTGATGGTCCCCACCATGTCCTAAAAAAACCTTGGGGACTTAAACAAAGCATCCACCACCCGCTTTTAAAACCCCACCTAAAACGATGCATTTCTTAGAAAGCTCGTCCGTTTTAGGTGTATCCTTCATTTGTGCGTTTGAATAGCGCACATAGGCCTTAAGAGGCCATGGGTGCCTCATTAGCACCAAGTTCATTTCAACATCCGAACCTTCGAAGCATCTCGAATTGAATTTCAATCCAACATTAATACCCTCCAAGGTTTTGGGTGCTTTCGGTATTCTAGGCCCCAAATGTTTTTTTTGAGGTTTGCGGGAGCCCTTTTCAAAGCACTCCTCCATTTTCCTTACCAAATCCACCCTCATGCCCACCATTGTCATTAGAACCAATGGTATGGTCAAATTCCACTTGCACATGATCCTTGTTCCAATTTGAGCCTCACAACCTTTTGGAAACCCCGGGCTCACCATCATAACCCGCATTTTTGATAGCCATGTTTCCCTCAAAGTGCGAGCTCAAAACTTGGAACCCTGCTCTGATACCAAGTGTCGCAACCCTTGCTAGGTCCCTTAATAATCTTGCCAATTTTCGTTTCTAGCAAAGGTTACGAGCGCTAACCATTCGGATTCCGCCATGCTAATGGTTAGCTCCTCCTACCCCGGACCTTATAGTTCATAGGAGGGAACCAACCCTCCTACTTTGCTTTAGGGACTCACCCCTTAATCGGTAACCCATTCCTAGATGTGGACTTCCATCCATGGAAGTCCAATCCCATGTTGATCATCGCGTTGCCGGAGCAACACTACAACAACCCGAACCATACTAGGCAACTATGGCCTCACATTGGGCCAAAGCCCATGGAGGCCGTGCCGTTCGGCCTCGGGTGGGTGAGGCCACACCACCTCACCCATATAAGCCTCTAGGACTTCACGCGGGGCCCCTACCCCACCGTCAACCAACCTCTTGTCTCTCTACCAAGAGTTGGGGCCAAGTGGACATTTTCCTTTAGCTGCTGGGCCTAGAAGCCCCCACAGCTTCAGACCATCATAACTTCCTTGTATGATGTCCGATCATAACAACCAACCACTCCATCCTCATCTACGCTTCACGTAGATGCCGATGAACTCCTCACTTGCCCCATTCGGGCAAGTGGTGAGGAAGTTATGCCTGTTTGAACCTTGGCAGTCCAGGGAATCACTCCCAGGCACTGCTGTACCAGGGCGCTGTCCCGGGACAGCGCCCCACTCAAATGGCCATAACTCCTAGCTCACACCTCCGATTCAGGTGTTCTTGAGCATTCTAGAATCACCACGCCATGAGCTACGCATAGCTCATGGCCTTACCCTCGTGCCTCCTAGTTACCGTGGGTGGGAGGCGTTCCCAACGCCCGGGGCCCTCACCCACACTAGGATCACTTGGGCCCTCTCACCAACGGCGCCACAAGTCCCGGGTGTCACTCCGGGGTCCCCCTTGTGCCCATGGTGTTTCGGGCACTCCTCATGGAGAGGTGCGCGACATTTTAGGTGCATTCGGTATTCTAGGCCCCAAATACTTTTGGAGGTTTGTGGGAGCCCTTTTCAAAGGACTCCTTCATTTTCCTTACCGAATCCACCTTAGTGCCCACCATTGTCATTAGAACCAATGGTATGGTGAAACTCCACTTGCACATGATCCTTGTTCCAATTTAAGCCTCACAACCTTTTGGAAACCACGGGCTCACCATCACAACCCGCATTTTTTGATAGCCATGTTTCCCTCAAAGTGCGAGCTCAAAATTTGGAACCCTCCTCTGATACTGTCCGCAACCCTTGCTAGGTCCCTTAATAATCTTGCCAATTTTCAATTCTAGCAAAGGTTACGAGTCGCTAACCCTTCGCATTCCGCCATGCTAATGGATAGCTCCTCTTACCCCGGACCAATAGTTCATAGGAGGGAACCAACCCTCCTACTTTGCTTTCGGGACTCACCCCTTAATCGGTAACCCATTTCCCCAATGTGGACTTCCATCCATGGAAGTCCAATCCTATGTTGATCATCGCGTTGCCGGAGCAACACTACAACAACCCGAACCATACTAGGCAACTATGGCCTCACAATAGGCCAAAGCCCATGGAGGCCTTGCCGTTCGGCCTCGGGTGGGTGAGGCCACACCACCTCACCCATATAAGCCTCTAGGACTCTACACGGAGCCCCTACCCCACCGCCAACCAACCTCTTGTCTCTCTACCAAGAGTTGGGGCCAAGTGGACATTTTCCCTTAGCTGCTGGGCCTAGAACCCCCCCCAGCAGCTTCAGACCATCATAACTTCCTTGTATGATGTCTGATCATAACAACCAACCACTCCATCCTCATCTACGCTTCACGTAGATGCCGATGGACTCCTCGCTTGCCCCATTCAGGCAAGTCTTGACCAAGTTATGCCTGTTTGAACCTTGGCAGTCCCGGGAATCACTCCCAGGCACTGCTGTACCAGGGCGCTGTCCCGGGACAGCACCCCACTCAAATGGCCATAACTCCTACCTCACACCTCCGATTGAGGTGTTCTTGAGCTTTCTAGAATCACCACGCCATGAGCTACGCATAACTCATGGCCTTACCCTTGTGCCTCCTAGTCTTCGTGGATGGGAGGCGTTCCCAACGCCCGGGGCCCTCACCCACACTAGGATCACTTGGGCCCTCTCACCAACGGCGCCACAAGTCCCGGGTGTCACTCCGGGGTCCCCCTTGTGCCCATGGTGTTTCGGGCACTCCTCATGGAGAGGTGCGCGACACTCACCCCCACCAAACGGAGTCGATGCCCTCATCGACTATACTCGTAGTCGGCACACCAATTCTCAAGTTGCCATCCTCTATGGTGCGGCATTGTGTTTACCTTAGGGCGCGACCCCCACAATGCATCTTCAAATTTGGCATAGTCCCAAAGGTGTCGTTCCTAGGTGGTCCGTTAGCGACCTTGGATCTCTCCTCCAAGGACCTAACCTACACTAGACCCACCTACTTTGGGACTCACTTGGGTTGCCCCTCCTTTGGGGCCTCCCCCGTTAGGCTCCACTAGCCTAACGTGACACATCTAGGCGAGACCTCAACGCTTCCACTAAGTTGTCTCGGTTGCAACTCCGAGATGGCTTTCCATTGTTAAGCCACGCCTCGATCGCACGGGGGTGATGCCAAGTCCCGCCCGACTCGGTTCCCACTTTGCTCTTTCGAGACATGGGTTCATGACTCCCATGCGCCAACTCTCGTTAGCTCGCGGGTAGCACTTTTATGAGCACGCGCCATCACCTTGTCCCCGCCCGGACAAGCCCACAACTAAGAAGTTTCTTGGTTTTATCCAAGGCCCTTCCAAGCCATGGCCCCCAATTACTCGGCTTACCCAACCTAGTTTGGCATATCTATTCCCCCTCTTCCACTAACCAAGCACAAGTACAAAACTAGGACCTCATCTCATACTTTTCTCTTTGCACCACTAAAGTTTGGACTTTATTCCCTCAAGCCAAAGAACAAGTTCATGTTGTGGAGCAATTAACCTCGAAGGTAAGTGTGCTACTAGCGTCTCTCCCCCACTAAAAGAGATTGATGTCCTCATCAATGCCTACGCTTCATTTTATTGGAATCCTTAGCCTTAGTTTCTTCAAAGTGCTTCACCAATTAATTGGTGGTTACCATGTCTCTTGCCGCTACCCAAACGGCTTCTTTCTCATGGTATCCACACCATTTCACCAAGTACTCCTTTGTACATTTTTTTTCCTTTTCACTTGGGCTTCCTACACTTGAGGATGCCCTCCTACCTCATGTTCCAAATGATGTCCATAAGGTCGGGAGGTTGCCTAATCACTTGCTTGTGATCGGGCCACAAGGTGTCGTCCTTAAATGACTTTAGGATTGAGACATGAAATATGGGATGCACTTTGATCTCGGGCGGTAATTCCAACTTATACATGTCCTTGAACACTTGTTCCACAATGGGAAACGGAGCTCCAATTTTGGACATAAACTTTGGAGTGAGGCCTTTCGGGTAAGTGAAGTTGTTCACATTCAACAACACCTTTTGGCCCACCTCATTATCCACTTTGCGTCTTCCGGCATTGATTCGCACTTCGTACCACCTTCGGGCTTTCTCCACCAACAACTTGGTCATCTCCAAGACTTGTTTACATTCTTGGCCAAGTCCTCACCATCTTGGTTGAACTCTAGTGTTGAATGTGCCCCCTCGAGAGCTAGGTTAATAGGTTGGAGCGCATCCACTCCATAAGCCACCACCAAAGACCACCCCTTGGTAGCCAAGTGCGTGGCTACATTGCAATTACACTCCGCTCGACCCACATAGTCCGCCCAATCTCCTTGGTCCGCCCCCACCAAGTTCCTCAAGTATTGCTTCAAGTCTCCATTCACACGCTTTGTTTTCCCATCCACTTGGGAATTCACGGCCGTGCGAAACCTTAGTTTCAATACAACCTCCTTAGAGAAATGCATTGAAAATGCACTTGTGAACTTTGGATCTTGATCCCACACAATCACTCTTGGCAACCCGTGGTGCCTCAACCATCCTTTGAGAAAAGGCTATGCGGTCTCCAACGCGGTGGCGGTTCCCACAATCGGCACCATGTGTGCCAACTTGGCAAACCACTCTACCATCAACAAGATGGCATCATACCCATGTGACTCCGGCAAACTTGTGATCAAGTCCATGCACGTACTATGCCATGGCGCCGACGGGATAGGCAACGGTTGCAAGAAACTGCCTTGCTTTTGATAAGAGGCTCGGTTCACTTTGCACTTTGATTCAAGCCTTCACAAAGTGGGCTATATCTTCCTTTATGCACTGCCAATGGTACCCCCATGACACCATTCTATGGCGGCCTTTTCTTTCTCCTCTATGGCCGGCAATAGGACTATCACATTCTTCCTTCAAAACCGATAGCCTCAACTTGCCTTGTGGCACATACACCCGACTTTGTTTACACTTGAACAATCCGTCCACCAACTTAACCTCTTTGAGCACCTTGCTCTTGCGAAGCTCACCTAAAAGCATTTGTCCTTTGGGGTAGTTAATTTACCCCTCCCGTATCTTGCATCACAAGTTTCCTTCGCCGGCATACATTAGCCACAAGGTTTGGATGGTTCTCATTGCTTGGAACTCTTCCCGTCTACTTAGCGCATCCGGCACCACATTTCCACGGTCCGGTTTGTGGACCAAATCCACCTTCATAAGCGCCATTATCATGCAACCGCAATGATTTGGCGCTCACTTGCGCTTGTATGTCAAAATTCTTTTAGGACACATTGTCCATGTAGACCTTTGTTTTGTGCGACCCCAGATAGTGTCACCACATCTTCAAGCAACGCACTACGGCAAACAAGTTCTTTGTCATGAGTTGGTTGTCTTCTTTGACAACCATCGAGCCTCATGCCCCATATGCAATGGCCATCCATCTTACAGTAACAATCCACCATTGGCAAAGTTACTCGCCCCCGTATGCACCCCAAAAGGTTTGTCAAACTCCACGAACTTGGGCACGGGCGGCGAAAAGAACTTGCTCTTAAGCTCCCTAAAGACTTAGTGACAAGGCTAGTCCCACTCTTGGGATAGCCATTTCTTTCACAAGTCGGACAAGGTTTAACAACCATTGAGCTTATTGCTCTCATGTGCAATGGTCCTCCATCTTGGATCAACATCCGCTAATGGCAAAGTGACTCGCCCCCGTATGCACCTCAAAAGGTTTGGCAAACTCCGCAAGCTTGAGCACGGGCAGCAAAGACAACTTGCTCTTAAGCTCCCCAATGGCTTGGTGGCACGGCTCATCCCACTCTTGGGATAGCCATTTGTTGCACATGCCGGACAAGGTTCGACAACCATTAAGCTTACCGCTTTCATATGCAATGGTCATCCGTCTTGAATCCACATCCGCCAATGGTAAAGTCACTCGCCCCCGTATGCACCTCAAAAGGTTTGTCGAAGTCCGCAAACTTAAGCACGGGCGGCGAAGAGAACTTGCTTTCAAGCTCCCCAAAGGCTTGGTGACAAGGCTCATCCCACTCTTGGGATAGCCATTTTTTCAACAAATTGACTAAGGTCCTAGCAACCTTAGGGAAACCTCAAATGAAGTGGTGGTAGTGGTTGGCTAGGCCAACAAATCACCTTAGCCCTTCTCTTGAGTCAAGGGCCAATTCTCCTCTTGGATTGCCTTGACATTTGTCATGTTCATCCACCAACTTCCTTTGTCACCACATACCTCAAGAACTCAATCTCTCGTTGAGCAAGTTTTTTTTTTTTTTTTTTTTTTTTCCACTCGTTGGCGGTAACATTTTGGACAACACATTGGTGAATACATCCTTGTACCTCACCAACATCCCACCAATGTGGTTTTGGGGAGGCCCATCTTTCCTAGCCTCCCCATGAGTTCCTTGGAGTTGCTCCAATTGAACCACGACCATTATTATTATGTTTTTCCGTTTATTCATTTGGTCCATTAACACCAAATTCGAGTTGGTTGCTCCTACCATAGGAGTCCTTGTCAATTTGAACTTCAATTCTTTGCCATTATGACACATCATAATGCACCGCAAGCACACCGGCTTGCACCTCACATCTATCATGTGAGTTTCAAAGAAGGCGGCCTTCACAATGACATGCATTTCATCTATTTCACATGGTGTGAAATTTTGACAAAAATCCAATGTCCCACAATGAAAGGTTACATGCATCGCGAACTCCTTCGTCTCATGCGGTTCGCCCTTTCCAAACCGCACCTTGGTGGGCTTGCCCGCTCTATCAATTGGCAAGCCCCAACTCCCTTGTGAGCTTTGGCCTCATGAAAGAGTCCGTTGCCTCTTTGTCAACTCATAAGACATATCTCCCATTCATTTGAGCCTCAAGGTACAAAAGACTTGGCCTCGGCTTAAGGCTACTAGCCTTGGCCACAATGCCATCGTCTTACATTTGGTCCTCCGCAACTTGGCTTGGCTTGGTCCGCAAAGCCAACTTCAAACATTTCGTGCGCGGGACAAATTGGTTTGGTGCCACAAAACCAATTTCTAATAGTTTGTCCGCAAAACAAACATGTTTTGCCTTGGTAGCACAAAGCCACCTTCCCACACTCCGTCCGCGGCACGAACATGAATTGCCTTGGTAGGACAAACCCACCTCCCAACATTCCGTCTGCGGCACAAGTATGATTTGCTTTGGAAGCATAAAGCCACCTTTCAACATTCCGTCCGCGGCACCAACATGTTTTGCCTAAGTAAAATGGACCAAACAATTTGCACTCATTTCTTTGGGACCTACTTTGGCTAAAGCCACTTGTGGTGATGCGCCGCCAAACTTCTCTTTGGGACCATCGGCTTCAATGCTCTTGCAAACTTGATGGTCCCCACCATGTCCTCAAGAAGCCTTGGGGACTTAAACAAGGCATCCACCGCCCGCTTTTAAAACCCCACCTAAAAGGATGCATTTCTTAGAAAGCTTGTCCATTTTAGGTGTATCCTTCATTTATGCGTATGAATAGCGCACATAGGCCTTAAGAGGCCCCGGGTGCCTCATTAGCACCAAATTCATTCCAACATCAATACCTTCCAAGCATTCCGAATTGGAATTTCCATCCAACATTAATGCCCTCCAAGGTTTTGGGTGCTTTCGGTATTCTAGGCCCCAAATGTTTCTTGAGGTTTGCGGGAGCCCTTTTCAAAGCACTCCTCCATTTTCCTTACCAAATCCACCCTCATGCCCACCATTGTCATTAGAACCAATGGTATGGTCAAATTCCACTTGCACATGATCCTTGTTCCAATTTGAGCCTCACAACCTTTTGGAAACCCCGGGCTCACCATCATAACCCGCATTTTTGATAGCCATGTTTCCCTCAAAGTGCGAGCTCAAAACTTGGAACCCTGCTCTGATACCACGTGTCGCAACCCTTGCTAGCCCCCCTTTGACCATCTTGCCAATATTCAATTCTAGCAAAGGTTACGAGTCGCTAACCATTCGCATTCCGCCATGCTAATGGATAGCTCCTCTTACCCCGGACCAATAGTTCATAGGAGGGAACCAACCCTCCTACTTTGCTTTCGGGACTCACCCCTTAATCGGTAACCCATTTCCCCAATGTGGACTTCCATCCATGGAAGTCCAATCCTATGTTGATCATCGCGTTGCCGGAGCAACACTACAACAACCCGAACCATACTAGGCAACTATGGCCTCACAATAGGCCAAAGCCCATGGAGGCCTTGCCGTTCGGCCTCGGGTGGGTGAGGCCACACCACCTCACCCATATAAGCCTCTAGGACTCTACGCGGGGCCCCTACCCCACCGTCAACCAACCTCTTGTCTCTCTACCAAGAGTTGGGGCCAAGTGGACATTTTCCTTTACCTGCTGGACCTAGAACCCCGGTACAGCGCCCTGGTACAGCAGTGCCTGGGAGTGATTCCCGGGACTGCCAAGGTTCAAACAGGCATAACGTCCTCAAGACTTGCTCGAATGGGGCAAGTGAGGAGTCCATCGGTATCTACGTGAAGCGTAGATGAAGATGGAGTGGTTGGTTGTTATGATCAGACATCATACAAGGAAGTTATGATGGTCTGAAGCTGCTGGGGGGTTCTAGGTCCAGCAGCTAAAGGAAAATGTCCACTTGGCCCCAACTCTTGGTAGAGAGACAAGAGGTTGGTTGACGGTGGGGTAGGGGCCCCGCGTAGAGTCCTAGAGGCTTATATGGGTGAGGTGGTGTGGCCTCACCCACCCGAGGCCGAACGGCAAGGCCTCCATGGGCTTTGGCCTATTGTGAGGCCATAGTTGCCTAGTATGGTTCGGGTTGTTGTAGTGTTGCTCCGGCAACGCGATGATCAACATAGGATTGGACTTCCATGGATGGAAGTCCACATTGGGGAAATGGGTTACCGATTAAGGGGTGAGTCCCGAAAGCAAAGTAGGAGGGTTGGTTCCCTCCTATGAACTATTGGTCCGGGGTAAGAGGAGCTATCCATTAGCATGGCGGAATGCGAATGGTTAGCGACTCGTAACCTTTGCTAGAATTGAAAATTGGCAAGATGGTCAAAGGGGGGCTAGCAAGGGTTGCGACACATTGTCCATGTAGACCTTTGCTTTGTGCGACCCCAACTAGTATCGCCACATCTTCAAGCAATGCACTATGGCAAAGAAGTTCTTTGTCATGAGTTGGTTGTCTTCTTTGACAACCATCGAGCTTCATGCTCGCATATGCAATGGCCATCCATCTTACACATAATCCACCATTGGCAAAATCACTCACCCCCGTATGCACCTCAAAAGGATTGTCAAGCTCCGCGAACTTGAACACGGGCGGCGAAGAGAACTTGGTCTTAAGCTCCCTAAAGACTCATGACAAACATCATCCCTGTCGCAACCCTTGCTAACCCCCTTAGCAATCTTGCCAATTTTCAATTCTAGCAAAGGTTACGAGCGCTAACCATTCGCATTCCGCCATGCTAATGGTTAGCTCCTCCTACCCCGGACCTTATAGTTCATAGGAGGGAACCAACCCTCCTACTTTGCTTTCGGGACTCACCCCTTAATCGGTAACCCATTCCTAGATGTGGACTTCCATCCATGGAAGTCCAATCCCATGTTGATCATCGCATTGCCGGAGCAACACTACAACAACCCGAACCATACTAGGCAACTATGGCCTCACATAGGGCCAATGCCCATGGAGGCCGTGCCGTTCGGCCTCGGGTGGGTGAGGCCACACCACCTCACCCATATAAGCCTCTAGGACTTCACGCGGGGCCCCTACCCCACCGTCAACCAACCTCTTGTCTCTCTACCAAGAGTTGGGGCCAAGTGGACATTTTCCTTTAGCTGCTGGGCATAGAACCCCCCAGCAGCTTCAGACCATCATAACTTCCTTGTATGATGTCTGATCATAACAACCAACCACTTCATCTTCATCTACGCTTCACGTAGATGCCGATGGACTCCTCACTTGCCACATTCGGGCAAGTCTTGAGGAAGTTATGCCTGTTTGAACCTTGGCAGTCCCGGGAATCACTCCCAGGCACTGCTGTAGCAGGGCGCTGTCCCGGGACAGCGCCCCACTCAAATGGCCATAACTCCTACCTCACACCTCCGATTGAGGTGTTCTTGAGCTTTCTAGAATCACCACGCCATGAGCTACGCATAACTCATGGCCTTACCCTTGTGCCTCCTAATCTTCGTGGGTGGGAGGCGTTCCCAACGCCCAGGGCCCTCACCCACACTAGGATCACTTGGGCCCTCTCACCAACGGCGCCACAAGTCCCGGGTGTCACTCCGGGGTCCCCCTTGTGCCCATGGTGTTTCGGGCACTCCTCATGGAGAGGTGCGCGACACTCACCCCCACCAAACGGAGTCGATGCCCTCATCGACTATACTCGTAGTCGGCACACCAATTCTCAAGTTGCCATCCTCTATGGTGCGGCATTGTGTTTACCTTAGGGCGCGACCCCCACAATGCATCTTCAAATTTGGCATAGTCCCAAAGGTGTCGTTCCTAGGTGGTCCGTTAGCGACCTTGGATCTCTCATCCAAGGACCTAACCTACACTAGACCCACCTACTTTGGGACTCACTTGGGTTGCCCCTCCTTTGGGGCCTCCCCCGTTAGGCTCCACTAGCCTAACGTGACACATCTAGGCGAGACCTCAACGCTTCAACTAAGTTGTCTCGGTTGCAACTCCGAGATGGCTTTCCATTGTTAAGCCACGCCTCGATCGCACGGGGGTGATGCCAAGTCCCGCCCGACTCGGTTCCCACTTTGCTCTTTCGAGACATGGGTTCATGACTCCCATGCGCCAAATTTCGTTAGCTCGCGGGTAGCACTTTTATGAGCACGCGCCATCACCTTGTCCCCGCCCGGACAAGCCCACGGCTAAGAAGTTTTTTGGTTTTATCCAAGGCCCCTCCTAGCCATGGCCCCAATTACTCGGCTTACCCAACCTAGTTTGGCATGTCTATTCCCCCTCTTCCACTAACCAAGCACAAGTACAAGACTAGGACCTCATCTCGTACTTTTCTCTTTGCACCACTAAAGTTTGGACTTTATTCCCTCAAGCCAAAGAACAAGTTCATGTTGTGGAGCAATTAGCCTCGAAGCTAAGTGTGCAACTAGCGTCTCTCCCCCACTAAAGGAGATTGATGTCCTCATCAATGCCTACGCTTCATTTTATTGGAATGTCTAGCCTTAGTTTCTTCAAAGTGCTTTACCAATTCCTTGGCGTTCATCATGTCTCTTGCTGCTATCCAAACGGCTTCTTTCTCATGGTATCCTCACCATTTCACCAAGTACTCCTTTGTACATTTTCTTTCATTTTCACTTGGGCTTCCTACACTTGAGGATGCCCTCTTACCTCATGTTCCAAATGACCTCCACAAGGTCGGGACGTGGCCTAATCACTTGCTTGTGATCGGGCCACAAGGTGTCGTCCTAAAATGACTTTCGTAATGAGACATGAAATGTCGGATGCACTTTGATGTCCGGCGGTAATTCCAACTTATACATGTCCTTGAACACTTGTTCCACAATGGAAAACGAAGCTCCAATTTTGGACATGAACTTTTGGAGCGAGGCCTTCCGGCTAAGTGAAGTTGTTCACATTCAACAACACCTTTTGGCCCACCTCATTCTCCACTTTGCGTCTTCCGGCATTGATTCGCACTTCGTACCACCTTCGGGCTTTCTGCACCAACAACTTGGTCATCTCCAAGACTTGTTTTTTTTGCTCCTTGGCCAAGTCCTCACCATCTTGGTTGAACTCTAGTGTTGAATGTGCCCCCTCGAGAGCTAGGTTAATAGGTTGGAGCGCATCCACTCCATAAGCCACCACCAAAGACCACCCCTTGGTAGCCAAGTGCGTGGCTACATTGCAATTACACTCCGCTCGATCCACATAGTCCGCCCAATCTCCTTGGTCCGCCCCCACCAAGTTCCTCAAGTATTGCTTCAAGTCTCCATTCACACGCTTTGTTTTCCCATCCATTTGGGAATATACGGCTGTGCTAAACCTTAGTTTCATTCCGACCTCCTTAGAGAAATGCATTGAAAATGCACTTGTGAACTTTGGATCTTGATCCCACACAATCACTCTTGGCAACCCGTGGTGCCTCAACCATCCTTTGAGAAAAGGCTATGCGGTCTCCAACGCGGTGGCGGTTCCCACAATCGGCACCATGTGTGCCAACTTGGCAAACCACTCTACCATCAACAAGATGGCATCATACCCATGTGACTCCGGCAAACTTGTGATCAAGTCCATGCACATACTATGCCATGGCGCCGACGGGATAGGCAACGGTTGCAAGAAACCGCCTTGCTTTTCGTAAGAGGCTCGGTTCACTTTGCACTTTGATTCAAGCCTTCACAAAGTGGGCTATATCTTCCTTTATGCACCGCCAATGGTACCTCCATGACACCATTCTATGGCGGTTTTTTCTTTCTCCTCTAAGGCCGGCAATAGGACTATCAAATTCCTCCTTCAAAACCGATAGCCTCAACTTGCCTTGTGGCACATACACCCAACTTTGCTTGCACTTGAACAATCCGTCCGCCAACTTAACCTCTTTGAGCACCTTGCTCTTGCGAAGTTCACCTAAAAGTTTTTGTGCTTTTGGGGTAGTTAATTTACCCCTCCCGTATCTTGCATCACAAGTTTCCTTCGCCGGCACACATTAGCCACAAGGGTTGGATGGTTCTCATTGCTTGGAACTCATCCGGTCTACTTCGCGCATCCGGCACCACATTTCCACGGTCCGGTTTGTGGATCAAATCCACCTTCATAAGCGCCAAACTATCATGCCACCGCAATGACTTGGCGCTTACTTGCGCTTGAATGTCAAAATTCTTTTAGGACACATTGTCCATGTAGACCTTTGCTTTGTACGACCCCAAATAGTGTCGCCACATCTTCAAGCAATGCACTACGGCAAAGAAGTTCTTTGTCATGAGTTGGTTGTCTTCTTTGACAACCATCGAGCTTCATGCTCCCATATGCAATGGCCATCCATCTTACATCAACAATCCGCCATTGGCAAAGTTAATCACCCCCGTATGCACCTCAAAAGGTTTGTCAAGCTCCGCGAACTTGAGCACGGGCGTCTAAGAACACTTGCTCTCAAGCTCCCTAAAGACTTGGTGGCAAGGCTCATCCCACTCTTGGGATAGCCATTTCTTTCACAAGTCGGATAAGGTCGGATAACCATCAAGCTTAATGCTCTCATATGCAATGGTCATCCATCTTACATTAACCATCCGCCAATGGCAAAGTCACTCGCCACCCCGTATTCACCTCAAAAGGTTTGTCAAGCTCCGCGAACTTGAACACTGGTGGCAAAGACAACTTTGTATTAAGCTCCCCAAAGACTTTGGGGGCAAGGCTCATCCCACTCTTAAGATAGCCATTTCTTTCACAAGTCGCACAAGGTTTGACAACCTTTAAGCTTAATGCTCCCATATGCAATGGGCATCCATCTTGGATCAACATCCGCCAATGGTAAAGTCACTCGCCCCCCGTATGCACCTCAAAAGGTTTTTCAAGCTCCGCGAACTTGAACACGGGTGGTAAAGAGGAACTTGGTCTTAAGCTCTTGAAAGACTTGGTGGCAAGGCTCATCCCACTCTTGGGATAGCCATTTCTTGCACAAGTTGGACAAGCTTCTACAACCATGGAGCTTAATGCTCCCATAAGCAATGGTCCTCCATCTTGGATCAACATCCGCCAATGGTAAAGTCCTTTGCCTTCATGTGCACCTCAACATGCTCATGAAAACCCGAAACTTAACCACATCTTGTGAAGAGAACTTTTTCTTGAGCTCCCCAAAGGCTTGGTGACAAGGCTCATCCCACTCTTGGGATAGCAATTTTTTCCAACATGTTGACTAAGGTTCTAGCAACCTTAGAAAAACCATGAATGAAGTGGTGGTAGTAGTTGGTTAGGCCAACAAATGACCTAAGCCCTTTTCTTGAGTCAAGGGCCAATTCTCTTCTTGGATTGCCTTGACATATTTCATGTTCGTCCACCAACTTCCTTTGTCATCACATACCTCAAGAACTCAATCTCTCGTTGAGCAAGTTTTTTTTTTTTTTTTTTTTTTTTTTTTTTTTTTTTCCACTCGTTGGCGGTAACATTTTGGACAACACATTGGTGAATACATCCTTGTACCTCACCAACATCCCACCAATGTGGTTTTGGGGAGGCCTATCTTTCCTAGCCTCCCCATGAGTTCCTTGGAGTTGCTCCAATTGAACCACGACCATTATTATTATGTTTTTCCGTTTATTCATTTGGTCCATTAAGACCAAATTCGAGTTGGTTCCTCCTACCATAGGAGTCCTTGTCAATTTGTAGTGCAATTCTTTGCCATCAAGACATCACAAATGCACCGCAAGCTCACCGGCTTGCACCTCACATCTATCATGTGAGTTCCAAAGAAGGCAGCCTTCACAATGACATGCATTTCATCTATTTCACATGGTGTGAAATTTTGACAAAAATCCAATGTCCCACATTGAAAAGTTACATGCATCGCGGCCTCCTTTGTTTCATGCGGTTCGCCCTTTCCAAACCGCACCTTGGTGGGCTTGCCCGCTCTATCAATCGGCAAGCCCCAACTCCCTTGCGAGCTTTGGGCTCAAGAAGGATTGGTAGCCTCTTTATCAACCCATGAGACATTTGTCCCATTCATTTGAGCCTCAAAGTACAAAAGACTTGGGCTCGGCTTAAGGCTACTAGCCTTGGCCACAATGCCATCGTCTTACATTCGGTCCGCGGCATAAGTATTATTTGGCGTGGTACCTATCTCCCCTCAACGTCCATTGTTGTAAGGCACCACCAAATTTCTTATTGGGGTCATCGGCCTTAAGGCTCGTTGCAATTTTGATGATCCCCGCCACAACCTCAATAAACTTTTGGAAATTTGAACTTGGTATTCACCACCCGCTTTTGAAACCCCATCTAAAACGATGTACTTCTTAGAAAACTCGTTCATCTAAGATGCACAATTCATTTGGGTGTGAAATTCGCGCATATACGCCTTAAGAGGCCCGCACGCCTCATTTCCACCAAATTCATTCCAACATCAATACCTTCCAAGCATTTCGAATTGGAATTTCAATCCAACATTAATGCCCTCCAAGGTTTTGGGTGCATTCGGTATTCTAGGCCCCAAATGCTTTTTTGAGGTGTGCGGGAGCCCTTTCAAAGGACTCCACCAATTTCCTTACCGAATCCACCATCATGCCCACCATTGTCATTAGAACCAATGGTATGGTCAAATTCCCTTTACACATGATCTTTGTTCCAATTTGAGCCTCACAACCTTTTGGAAACCCCGGGCTAACCATAATAACCCTCACGTTTGATAGCCATGTCTCCCTCAAAGTGCTACCTCAAATATTGGAACCCTGCTCTGATACCAAGTGTCGCAACCCTTGCTAACCCCCTTAGCAATCTTGCCAATTTTCAATTCTAGCAAAGGTTACGAGCGCTAACCATTCGCATTCCGCCATGCTAATGGTTAGCTCCTCTTACCCCGGACCTTATAGTTCATAGGAGGGAACCAACCCTCCTACTTTGCTTTCGGGACTCACCCCTTAATCGGTAACCCATTCCTAGATGTGGACTTCCATCCATGGAAGTCCAATCCTATGTTGATCATCGCGTTGCCGGAGCAACACTACAACAACCCGAACCATACTAGGCAACTATGGCCTCACAATAGGCCAAAGCCCATGGAGGCCTTGCCGTTCGGCCTCGGGTGGGTGAGGCCACACCACCTCACCCATATAAGCCTCTAGGACTTCACGCGGGGCCCCTACGCCACTGTCAACCAACCTCTTGTCTCTCTAACAAGAGTTGGGGCCAAGTGGACATTTTCCTTTAGCTGCTGGGCCTAGAACCCCCCAGCAGCTTCAGACCATCATAACTTCCTTGTATGATGTCTGATCATAACAACCAACCACTCCATCTTCATCTACGCTTCACGTAGATGCCGATGGACTCCTCACTTGCCCCATTCGAGCAAGTCTTGAGGAAGTTATGCCTGTTTGAACCTTGGCAGTCCCGGGAATCACTCCCAGGCACTGCTGTACCAGGGCGCTGTCCCGGGACAGCGCCCCACTCAAATGGCCATAACTCCTACCTCACACCTCCGATTGAGGTGATCTTGAGCTTTCTAGAATCACCACGCCATGAGCTACGCATAGCTCATGGCCTCACCCTCATGCCTCCTAGTCTTTGTGGGTGGGAGGCGTTCCCAACGCCCGGGGCCCTCACTGTCGCAACCCTTGCTAGGTCCCTTAATAATCTTGCCAATTTTCGTTTCTAGCAAAGGTTACGAGCGCTAACCCTTCGCATTCCGCCATGCTAATGGATAGCTCCTCTTACCCCGGACCAATAGTTCATAGGAGGGAACCAACCCTCCTACTTTGCTTTCGGGACTCACCCCTTAATCGGTAACCCATTTCCCCAATGTGGACTTCCATCCATGGAAGTCCAATCCTATGTTGATCATCGCGTTGCCGGAGCAACACTACAACAACCCGAACCATACTAGGCAACTATGGCCTCACAATAGGCCAAAGCCCATGGAGGCCTTGCCGTTCGGCCTCGGGTGGGTGAGGCCACACCACCTCACCCATATAAGCCTCTAGGACTTCACGCGGGGCCCCTACGCCACTGTCAACCAACCTCTTGTCTCTCTAACAAGAGTTGGGGCCAAGTGGACATTTTCCTTTAGCTGCTGGGCCTAGAACCCCCCAGCAGCTTCAGACCATCATAACTTCCTTGTATGATGTCTGATCATAACAACCAACCACTCCATCTTCATCTACGCTTCACGTAGATGCCGATGGACTCCTCACTTGCCCCATTCGAGCAAGTCTTGAGGAAGTTATGCCTGTTTGAACCTTGGCAGTCCCGGGAATCACTCCCAGGCACTGCTGTACCAGGGCGCTGTCCCGGGACAGCGCCCCACTCAAATGGCCATAACTCCTACCTCACACCTCCGATTGAGGTGATCTTGAGCTTTCTAGAATCACCACGCCATGAGCTACGCATAGCTCATGGCCTCACCCTCATGCCTCCTAGTCTTTGTGGGTGGGAGGCGTTCCCAACGCCCGGGGCCCTCACTGTCGCAACCCTTGCTAGGTCCCTTAATAATCTTGCCAATTTTCGTTTCTAGCAAAGGTTACGAGCGCTAACCCTTCGCATTCCGCCATGCTAATGGATAGCTCCTCTTACCCCGGACCAATAGTTCATAGGAGGGAACCAACCCTCCTACTTTGCTTTCGGGACTCACCCCTTAATCGGTAACCCATTTCCCCAATGTGGACTTCCATCCATGGAAGTCCAATCCTATGTTGATCATCGCGTTGCCGGAGCAACACTACAACAACCCGAACCATACTAGGCAACTATGGCCTCACAATAGGCCAAAGCCCATGGAGGCCTTGCCGTTCGGCCTCGGGTGGGTGAGGCCACACCACCTCACCCATATAAGCCTCTAGGACTTCACGCGGGGCCCCTACGCCACTGTCAACCAACCTCTTGTCTCTCTAACAAGAGTTGGGGCCAAGTGGACATTTTCCTTTAGCTGCTGGGCCTAGAACCCCCCAGCAGCTTCAGACCATCATAACTTCCTTGTATGATGTCTGATCATAACAACCAACCACTCCATCTTCATCTACGCTTCACGTAGATGCCGATGGACTCCTCACTTGCCCCATTCGAGCAAGTCTTGAGGAAGTTATGCCTGTTTGAACCTTGGCAGTCCCGGGAATCACTCCCAGGCACTGCTGTACCAGGGCGCTGTCCCGGGACAGCGCCCCACTCAAATGGCCATAACTCCTACCTCACACCTCCGATTGAGGTGATCTTGAGCTTTCTAGAATCACCACGCCATGAGCTACGCATAGCTCATGGCCTCACCCTCATGCCTCCTAGTCTTTGTGGGTGGGAGGCGTTCCCAACGCCCGGGGCCCTCACTGTCGCAACCCTTGCTAGGTCCCTTAATAATCTTGCCAATTTTCGTTTCTAGCAAAGGTTACGAGCGCTAACCCTTCGCATTCCGCCATGCTAATGGATAGCTCCTCTTACCCCGGACCAATAGTTCATAGGAGGGAACCAACCCTCCTACTTTGCTTTCGGGACTCACCCCTTAATCGGTAACCCATTTCCCCAATGTGGACTTCCATCCATGGAAGTCCAATCCTATGTTGATCATCGCGTTGCCGGAGCAACACTACAACAACCCGAACCATACTAGGCAACTATGGCCTCACAATAGGCCAAAGCCCATGGAGGCCTTGCCGTTCGGCCTCGGGTGGGTGAGGCCACACCACCTCACCCATATAAGCCTCTAGGACTTCACGCGGGGCCCCTACGCCACTGTCAACCAACCTCTTGTCTCTCTAACAAGAGTTGGGGCCAAGTGGACATTTTCCTTTAGCTGCTGGGCCTAGAACCCCCCAGCAGCTTCAGACCCTCATAACTTCCTTGTATGATGTCTGATCATAACAACCAACCACTCCATCTTCATCTACGCTTCACGTAGATGCCGATGGACTCCTCACTTGCCCCATTCGAGCAAGTCTTGAGGAAGTTATGCCTGTTTGAACCTTGGCAGTCCCGGGAATCACTCCCAGGCACTGCTGTACCAGGGCGCTGTCCCGGGACAGCGCCCCACTCAAATGGCCATAACTCCTACCTCACACCTCCGATTGAGGTGATCTTGAGCTTTCTAGAATCACCACGCCATGAGCTACGCATAGCTCATGGCCTCACCCTCATGCCTCCTAGTCTTTGTGGGTGGGAGGCGTTCCCAACGCCCGGGGCCCTCACTGTCGCAACCCTTGCTAGGTCCCTTAATAATCTTGCCAATTTTCGTTTCTAGCAAAGGTTACGAGCGCTAACCCTTCGCATTCCGCCATGCTAATGGATAGCTCCTCTTACCCCGGACCAATAGTTCATAGGAGGGAACCAACCCTCCTACTTTGCTTTCGGGACTCACCCCTTAATCGGTAACCCATTTCCCCAATGTGGACTTCCATCCATGGAAGTCCAATCCTATGTTGATCATCGCGTTGCCGGAGCAACACTACAACAACCCGAACCATACTAGGCAACTATGGCCTCACAATAGGCCAAAGCCCATGGAGGCCTTGCCGTTCGGCCTCGGGTGGGTGAGGCCACACCACCTCACCCATATAAGCCTCTAGGACTTCACGCGGGGCCCCTACGCCACTGTCAACCAACCTCTTGTCTCTCTAACAAGAGTTGGGGCCAAGTGGACATTTTCCTTTAGCTGCTGGGCCTAGAACCCCCCAGCAGCTTCAGACCATCATAACTTCCTTGTATGATGTCTGATCATAACAACCAACCACTCCATCTTCATCTACGCTTCACGTAGATGCCGATGGACTCCTCACTTGCCCCATTCGAGCAAGTCTTGAGGAAGTTATGCCTGTTTGAACCTTGGCAGTCCCGGGAATCACTCCCAGGCACTGCTGTACCAGGGCGCTGTCCCGGGACAGCGCCCCACTCAAATGGCCATAACTCCTACCTCACACCTCCGATTGAGGTGATCTTGAGCTTTCTAGAATCACCACGCCATGAGCTACGCATAGCTCATGGCCTCACCCTCATGCCTCCTAGTCTTTGTGGGTGGGAGGCGTTCCCAACGCCCGGGGCCCTCACTGTCGCAACCCTTGCTAGGTCCCTTAATAATCTTGCCAATTTTCGTTTCTAGCAAAGGTTACGAGCGCTAACCCTTCGCATTCCGCCATGCTAATGGATAGCTCCTCTTACCCCGGACCAATAGTTCATAGGAGGGAACCAACCCTCCTACTTTGCTTTCGGGACTCACCCCTTAATCGGTAACCCATTTCCCCAATGTGGACTTCCATCCATGGAAGTCCAATCCTATGTTGATCATCGCGTTGCCGGAGCAACACTACAACAACCCGAACCATACTAGGCAACTATGGCCTCACAATAGGCCAAAGCCCATGGAGGCCTTGCCGTTCGGCCTCGGGTGGGTGAGGCCACACCACCTCACCCATATAAGCCTCTAGGACTTCACGCGGGGCCCCTACGCCACTGTCAACCAACCTCTTGTCTCTCTAACAAGAGTTGGGGCCAAGTGGACATTTTCCTTTAGCTGCTGGGCCTAGAACCCCCCAGCAGCTTCAGACCATCATAACTTCCTTGTATGATGTCTGATCATAACAACCAACCACTCCATCTTCATCTACGCTTCACGTAGATGCCGATGGACTCCTCCCTTGCCCCATTCGGGCAAGTATTGAGGAAGTTATGCCTGTTTGAACCGTTGCAGTCCCGGGAATCACTCCCAGGCACTGCTGCACCAGGGCGCTGTCCCGGGACAGCGCCCCACTCAAATGGCCATAACTCCTAGCTCACACCTCCGATTGAGGTGTTCTTGAGCTTTCTAGAATCACCACGCCATGAGCTACGCATAACTCATGGCCTTACCCTTGTGCCTCCTAGTCTTCGTGGGTGGGAGGCGTTCCCAACGCCCGGGGCCCTCACCCACACTAGGATCACTTGGGCCCTCTCACCAACGGCGCCACAAGTCCCGGGTGTCACTCCGGGGTCCCCCTTGTGCCCATGGTGTTTCGGGCACTCCTCATGGAGAGGTGCGCGACACTCACCCCCACCAAACGGAGTCGATGCCCTCATCGACTATACTCGTAGTCGGCACACCAATTCTCAAGTTGCCATCCTCTATGGTGCGGCATTGTGTTTACCTTAGGGCGCGACCCCCACAATGCATCTTCAAATTTGGCATAGTCCCAAAGGTGTCGTTCCTAGGTGGTCCATTAGCGACCTTGGATCTCTCATCCAAGGACCTAACCTATACTAGACCCACCTACTTTGGGACTCACTTGGGTTGCCCCTCCTTTGGGGCCTCCTCCCCCGTTAGGCTCCACTAGCCTAACGTGACACATCTAGGCGAGACCTCAACGCTTCCACTAAGTTGTCTCGGTTGCAACTCCGAGATGGCTTTCCATTGTTAAGCCACGCCTCGATCGCACGGGGGTGATGCCAAGTCCCGCCCGACTCGGTTCCCACTTTGCTCTTTCGAGACATGGGTTCATGACTCCCATGCGCCAACTTTCGTTTGGTCTCGGGTAGCACTTTTATGAGCACGCGCCATCACCTTGTCCCCGCCCGGACAAGCCCACTGCTAAGAGGTTTCTTGGTTTTATCCAAGGCCCCTCCAAGCCATGGCCCCCAATTACTCGGCTTACCCAACCTAGTTTGGCATGTCTATTCCCCCTCTTCCATTAACCAAGCACAAGTACAAGACTAGGACCTCATCTCATACTTTTCTCTTTGCACCACTAAAGTTTGGACTTTATTCCCTCAAGCCAAAAAAACAAGTTCATGTCGTGGAGTAATTAACCTCGAAGCTAAGTGTGCTACTAGCGTCTCTCCCCCACTAAAGGAGATTGATGTCCTCATCAATGCCTACGCTTCATTTTATTGGAATCCTTAGCCTTAGTTTCTTCAAAGTGCTTCACCAATTCATTGGTGTTCACCATGTCTCTTGCCGCCACCCAAGCGGTTTGTTTCTCATGGTATCCTCACCATTTCACCAAGTACTCCTTTGTACATTTTCTTTCATTTTCACTTGGGCTTCCTACACTTGAGGATGCCCTCCTACCTCATGTTCCAAATGATGTCCACAAGGTCGGGACGTGGCCTAATCACTTGCTTGTGATCGGGCCACAAGGTGTCGTCCTAAAATGACTTTCGTAATGAGACATGAAATGTCGGATGCACTTTGATCTCCGGGGGTAATTCCAACTTATACATGTCCTTGAACACTTGGTCCACAATGGAAAACAAAGTTCCAATTTTGGACATGAACTTTTGGAGTAAGGTCTTTGGGCAAGGTGAAGTTGTCCACATTCAACAACACCTTATTGGCCCACCTCATACTCCACTTCGCGTCTTCCGGCATTGATTTGCACTCCGTAGCACCTTCGGGCTTTCTCCACCAACAACTTGGTCATCTCCAAGACTTGTTTACCATCCTTGGCCAAGTCCTCACCATCTTGGTTGAACTCTAGTGTTGAATGTGCCCCCTCGAGAGCTAGGTTAATAGGTTGGAGCGCATCCACTCCATAAGCCACCACGAAAGACCACCCCTTGGTAGCCAAGTGCGTGGCTACATTGCAATTACACTCCGCTCGACCCACATAGTCCGCCCAATCTCCTTGGTCCGCCCCCACCAAGTTCCTCAAGTATTGCTTCAAGACTCCATTCACACGCTCCGTTTTCTCATCCATTTGGGAATGCAAGGCCGTGCTAAACCTTAGTTTCATTCCGACCTCCTTAGAGAAATGCATTGAAAATGCACTTGTGAACTTTGGATCTTGATCCCACACAATCACTCTTGGCAACCCGTGGTGCCTCAACCATCGTTTGAGAAAAGGCTATGCGGTCTCCAACGCGGTGGCGGTTCCCACAATCGGCACCATGTGTGCCAACTTGGCAAACCGCTCTACCATCAACAAGATGGCATCATACCCATGTGACTCCGGCAAACTTGTGATCAAGTCCATGCACATACTATGCCATGACGCCGACGGGATAGGCAACGGTTGCAAGAAACCGCCTTGCTTTTGGTAAGAGGCTCGGTTCACTTGGCACTTTATTCACGCCTTCACAAAGTGGGTTATATCCTCCTTTATGCACCGCCAATGGTACCTCTTTGACACCATTCTATGGCGGTTGTTTCTTTCTCCTTTATGGCCGGCAATAGGACTATCATATTCCTCCTTCAAAACCGATAGCCTCAACTTGCCTTGTGGCACATACACCCAACTTTGCTTGCACTTGAACAATCCGTCCACCAACTTAACCTCTTTGAGCACCTTGCTCTTGCGAAGCTCACCTAAAAGCTTTTGTGCTTTGGGGTAGTTAATTTACCCCTCCCGTATCTTGCATTACAAGTTTCCTTCGCCGGCACACATTAGCCACAAGGTTTGGATGGTTCTCATTGCTTGGAACTCTTCCGGTCTACTTCGCGCATCCGGCACCACATTTCCACGGTCCGGTTTGTGGATCAAATCCACGTTCATAAGCGCCAAACTATCATGCCACCGCAATGACTTGGCGCTCACTTGTGCTTGAATGTCAAAATTCTTTTAGGACACATTGTCCATATAGACCTTTGCTTTGTGCGACCCCAAATAGTGTCGCCACATCTTCAAGTAAGGCACTACGGCAAAGAAGTTGTTTGGCATGAGTTGGTTGTCTTCTTTGACAACCATCGAGCTTCATGCTCCCATATGCAATGGCCATCCATCTTAAATCAACAATCCGCCATTGGCAAAGTCATTCACCCCCGTATGCACCTCAAAAGGTTTGTCAAGCTCCGCGAACTTGAGCACGGGCGTCTAAGAGAACTTGCTCTCAAGCTCCCCAAAGACTTGGTGGCAAGGCTCCTCCCACTCTTGGAATAGCCAATTCTTCCACATGTCGGATAAGGTCGGATAACCATCAAGCTTAACGCTCTCATATGCAATGGCCATCCATCTTACATTAACCATCCGCCAATGGCAAAGTCACTCGCCCCCCTCCGTATGCATCTCAAAAGGTTTGTCAAGCTCCGCGAACTTGAACACGGGTGGCAGAGACAACTTTGTATTAAGCTCCCCAAAGACTTGGGGACAAGGCTCATCCCACTCTTGGGATAGCCCTTTCTTTCACAAATCGCACTAGGTTCGACAACCATTAAGCTTAATGCTCCCATATGCAATGGGCATCCATCTCGGATCAACATCCGCCAATGGTAAAATTACTTGCCCCCATATGCACCTCAAAAGGTTTGTTAAAGTCCGCGAACTTAAGCACGGGCGGCGAAGAGAACTTGTTTTTGAGCCCCCCAAAGGCTTGGTGACAAGGCTCATCCCACTCTTGGGATAGCCATTTTCCTCAATAAGTTGAATAAGGTCCTAGGAACCTTAGAAAACTCTCGAATGAAGTTGTGGTACTAATTGGCTAGGCCAACAAATGACCTAAGCCCTTTTGAATCAAGGGCCAATTCTCCTTTTGGATTGCCTTGACATTCTTCATGTTCGTCCACCAACTTCCTTTGTCACCACATACCTCAAGAACTCAATCTCTCGTTGAGCAAAGTTATTTTTCACTCCTTGGCGGCAATTTTTTTTGGGCAACACATTGGTGAATACATCCTTGTATCTCACCAACATCACACCAATGTTGTTTGGAGGAGGTCCACCTTTCCTAGCCTCCCCATACGTTCCTTGGAGTTGCTCCAATTGAACCACGACCATTATGCTTTCTATATTTCATTTGGTCCATTAAGACCAAATTCAACTTAGGTCCTCCTACCATAGGAGTCCTTGTCAATTTGAACTTCAATTCTTTGCCATTATGACACATCATAATGCACCGCAAGCACACCGGCTTGCACCTCACATCTATCATGTGAGTTTCAAAAAAGGCGGCCTTCACAATGACATGCATTTCATCTATTTCACTTGGTGTGAAATTTTGACAAAAATCCAATGTCCCACATTGAAAGGTTACATGCATCGCGGCCTCCTTTGTCTCATGCGGTTTGCCCTTTCCAAACCGCACCTTGGTGGGCTTGCCCGCCTTATCAATCGGCAAGCCCCAACTGCCTTGTGAGTTTTGGGCTCAAGAAGGAATGGCCTGCCTCTTTGTCAACCCATGAGACAATTCTCCCATTCATTTGAGCCTCAAGGTACAAAAGACTTGGCCTTGGCTAAAGGCTACTAGCCTAGGCCACAATGCCATCGTCTTACATTCGGTCCTCGGCAACTTGGCTTGGCTTGGTCCGCAAAGCCAACTTTAAACATTTCGTCCGCGGGACAAATTGGTTTGGTGCCACAAAACCAATTTCTAATAGTTTGTCCGCAAAACAAACATGTTTTGCCTTGGTAGCACAAAGCCACCTTCCCACACTCCGTCCGCGGCACGAACATGAATTGCCTTGGTAGGACAAACCCACCTCCCAACATTCTGTCCGCGGCACAAGTATGATTTGCTTTGGAAGCATAAAGCCACCTTTCAACATTCCGTCCGCGGCACCAACATGTTTTGCCTAAGTAAAATGGACCAAACAATTTGCACTCATTTCTTTGGGACCTAATTTGGCTAAAGCCACTTGTGGTGATGCGCCGCCAAACTTCTCTTTGGGACCATCGGCTTCAATGCTCTTGCAAATTTGATGGTCCCCACCATGTCCTCAAGAAGCCTTGGGGACTTAAACAAGGCATCCACCACCCGCTTTTAAAACCCCACCTAAAAGGATGCATTTCTTAGAAAGCTTGTCCGTTTTAGGTGTATCCTTCATTTGTGCGTTTGAATAGCGCACATAGGCCTTAAGAAGCCCCGGGTGCCTCATTAACACCAAATTCATTCCAACATCAATACCTTCCAAGCATTTCGAATTGGAATTTCAATCCAACATTAATGCCCTCCAAGGTTTTGGGTGCTTTCGGTATTCTAGGCCCCAAATGTTTTTTTGAGGTTTGAGGGAGCCCTTTTCAAAGCACTCCTCCATTTTCCTTACCAAATTCACCCTCATGCCCACCATTGTCATTAGAACCAATAGTATGGTCAAATTCCACTTGCACATGATCCTTGTTCCAATTTGAGCCTCACAACCTTTTGGAAACCCCGGGCTCACCATCATAACCCGCATTTTTGATAGCCATGTTTCCCTCAAAGTGCGAGCTCAAAACTTGGAACCCTGCTCTGATACCACGTGTCGCAACCCTTGCTAGGTCCCTTAATAATCTTGCCAATTTTCGTTTCTAGCAAAGGTTACGAGCGCTAACCCTTCGCATTCCGCCATGCTAATGGATAGCTCCTCTTACCCCGGACCAATAGTTCATAGGAGGGAACCAACCCTCCTACTTTGCTTTCGGGACTCACCCCTTAATCGGTAACCCATTTCCCCAATGTGGACTTCCATCCATGGAAGTCCAATCCTATGTTGATCATCGCGTTGCCGGAGCAACACTACAACAACCCGAACCATACTAGGCAACTATGGCCTCACAATAGGCCAAAGCCCATGGAGGCCTTGCCGTTCGGCCTCGGGTGGGTGAGGCCACACCACCTCACCCATATAAGCCTCTAGGACTTCACGCGGGGCCCCTACCCCACCGTCAACCAACCTCTTGTCTCTCTAACAAGAGTTGGGGCCAAGTGGACATTTTCCTTTAGCTGCTGGGCCTAGAACCCCCCAGCAGCTTCAGACCATCATAACTTCCTTGTATGATGTCTGATCATAACAACCAACCACTCCATCTTCATCTACGCTTCACGTAGATGCCGATGGAGTCCTCCCGTGCCCCATTCGGGCGAGTATTGAGGAAGTTATGCCTGTTTGAACCTTTGCAGTCCCGGGAATCACTCCCAGGCACTGCTGTACCAGGGCGCTGTCCCGGGACAGCGCCCCACTCAAATGGCCATAACTCCTAGCTCACACCTCCGATTGAGGTGTTCTTGAGCTATCTAGAATCACCACGCCATGAGCTACGCATAACTCATGGCCTTACCCTTGTGCCTCCTAGTCTTCGTGGGTGGGAGGCGTTCCCAACGCCCGGGGCCCTCACCCACACTAGGATCACTTGGGCCCTCTCACCAACGGCGCCACAAGTCCCGGGTGTCACTCCGGGGTCCCCCTTGTGCCCATGGTGTTTCGGGCACTCCTCATGGAGAGGTGCGCGACACTCACCCACACTAGGATCACTTGGGCCCTCTCACCAACGGCGCCACAAGTCCCGGGTGTCACTCCGGGGTCCCCCTTGTGCCCATGGTGTTTCGGGCACTCCTCATGGAGAGGTGCGCGACAACCAAGGCCCGTACTGATTCCGCCAAACCATCAGACCTGCCCCTAACACAATCCCCCGAGAAATCGATTCCACAACGGGTCACCCACGTCAATAACATTCAGGAGACCCACTGCGATGTCTCCAAGTGGCACATTTCTAAACTGCCCAAGACTTCCGCCAAGGCCTGCTTCGCCATGCAACCTCGCACAAAGACCAAGTGCACCCAGAAGATCGTTCGGCATGGTAAAAGTACTCCAGCTCCTACGTACACCGGCTACATGCGCGACTACAAGAAGAACAAGGAATTCTTGACACAGTTCTTCTTATGTAACGACGACATTGAGAGATGTGTCAAAGGCACTAGGAGGAAGTGGGTGCAGCACCGTCCGGATGTCCCGGACGTCTGGTCTGTCCTCACTGGGACAAACCTCACTCTCCAGGAGATTCTGGCCCTTGAAGAAGGGGGATTCCAACTTCAGCAGCGTCAAGATGTGTCACCCAGAAGACTTTTCGGCGACTCCTCCAATGTTGCCTCATCCATGGCCGAACTCCCTACCCCGGCCCAAGCCAATCAATACCCTACGCTGAGGTTTGGAAAGAAGATCCGACGCAGTAACAACGGACCATGCGTCCAACAACGCAACAAGTGGGAGTCAGCCCTCAACGTCGACGGACAAATCACCTCCGTCACAATGATACCTCACCCAAGGATCGGGTGCATCATTCTCTTCCAGTCCCGAAAGAAGGCTAAGGTGGAAGAGTACCGTATCACTATCAGCACCTTCCCGTCCTGCACATGCCCGGATTTCGTGGAGATGTCAGGTCGAGCTCTTGGGAAGCGGTGCTGTTGGGTGAACTGCAAGCACTTGTGCTTCATCTTCCGTGTGACCTGCAACTTGGATCAATACCAAGATACTTTCATCCATGCTCCGAGCCTTAGTTTCAATGAAATGAAGCACCTCCTCGAAAGTGGCATCATGAAGCATGTGGGACCTTAGCGTGGATACCCATAGGAGCTAGGCACCCCCCCTTATTTATAAGTTCTCGCTAAGTCTTTCCTATTGCGTTGAGTATACTATAGTATGAGTGCACGTTTTCCGAAAATATCGCTGATATATCAGACCTATCATTATCTACATGATGTGAATTGTATTCATTTTTAGATATCTATAAAGGTTTCTAAATATTTATGGGTCTCTCCTTCCAACGGTAGTTTTAGATGTTATCGAATGGTACGAGTTTTGCTACTTTGCTTGAATGCTTGAATTTTTTGATTTAGAATTTTCTCTTACGTTGTGACCATAGCCTATGATTAACCGGCTCTCACCATAATATGGACAGTCAAAAGTTCCCTGATTTAAGTAAATCATGTCAACTAGTCTCTCTGAAAGGTACCCTAAAACCAAGTCTCTGTCCTGAAAGCCCTCAAAATTTGCACGGAAATAGGTCCATCATTTTTACTAAAAAAAAAGGTCCCACGATTTTTTTTCTATTTATGGATTCTAAATTTGGAAATTTTATTACTATAATTGGAAAGCATTGACTTTTCTCTGCTCACCGCTCACACGGTAGCCTCGTTGGTCATTTGGGGAGTCCTTCGCCATCTGACCCTTTTTGCCCCATTGTGGAATGTGCGGGGCTTTCACGAGCTTCATGGGTGAATTTGGATGTGGTACTTGTTAATGACAGTGGAGTTGCTGTGGCGGAGGGTATTTGTCGTAACACACATCCATAAGATTGCATTGATGAACACCCCCTTGGCACTGAGGACGTTGGAGTTGTTATATTAGAATCACTCGTACATTCGGAAGTCAATCCAACTCATAGGTTCTCGTTGCGAAGGTGGCCGTTGAGGAATGTGACAATTGAGGGGGTTAGCTTGCGCGACCATGAGCGACGACACGTCCAAATCCAACAGGAGCTCCAAGCAAACATTCGGCCACACAAAGGCCTTCGGAAGTACGAAACATTGACATGTCCTACTCCGTCTGCAAATAAGTGTAAACGTCAAAGGTTGCTCTGTGAGGAGTCTATTAGAGAAGTTGCTACGAAGGATTGTTGTGTACATCGTTGTTGCCAATTGTTCCCAAGAGATAAATTGAAGGCCATCCGTGAAGAAATGTGGCTTGGAGATTTCCGTCTAAGATCCACCAAAAAACTTGATGTCCATAGGGCGATACATATGAACGGAGCGGGTCGCAAGGTCATCACCCTTGAGAGCATAGACGTGTGTTGTACGGCATGGTACACCATTCACGGTGTGTCGAAAGCGGAATTTTATAGACAAGCCGCGTATGCCAAGGAAGGCCGCCGTTCCCGTCACCATGGGAACACGGGCTTAAAGAAACCAAGAGAAGCAACGAGACAAGCAACAGTCACTCTGGCAACCATCATTGTCCCCCTTGCCGATGCAATGCCGCACAAAACACGCACACTCGCAACCGGTGAAAAGGTTGTGGAGAAGGTTCTTCCTACAGGCACGAAATGGAAAGACATATTGTTGGACGTAAACGCAGTTGGCGAGAAGGCCGGGTTGGACCCAATTTCGTTGTCGAAACTGAGTGCTATCAAAAAATCGAACTTTAGCGAATACATCACAAAAAGACGAGGCGACAAATTTGCCCGTTGTTCCAAATGCGAGAAGTTGAAACGCCTTCGAGATGCACACACGATGGGGACAGAGTCCTATGCCGCACATCAAATGAACTATTTCAAGCATGTGAACATGCAAGAGGCACACCGTAATGATTACTACACAAATAGAGCTTTGTCCATCTCCAGGCCTTTGGAAGTCCTTACAATCATCCATGACAAAATGGACCATGCCAAAACAGCCTCACCATGTTTTGCAAATCGAATCAAAGCCACGGACGGCCTTTTTAAGCTTCATGTTTCGGTTACAGGTGATTTTGATAACAATTGCATTGCATTACCTAAACACAAATTTGTGCGTTTAGGTTTGTACTTGGGGCCATACATGTACACCATGTGAATTTTTTGGTATTATAGTTGAATATTAAACCATTGGGTTGCCTTTGCAGGAATGATTGCACATGGGCATGGTGATGTCAAGTATGCTCATTATGCTCTTGATTTGTATCCGGCGGATTCAAACCACACGATAGGGTCATTTGCAAAGCTTTTACGTGATTTGGAGAAACCGCCGTCCTATTCATCAAGATTGTTATTTGAAAACTCGGGATCAACACCTCTATATGAAGTGGTCTTGGATGGAAGAGATGTATGCGTGCACTCATTGCCGGAGCCACCAAGTGAAGATGTGATTGCCAAGAATTTGCCCCCAACTCTACGTGTCCAATTGGACAATTGTGCGAAGGACAATAAAAGTAGATATGTTTTTGCATATTGGTCGTTGTTGGTTGCGAAAGGCATTTTCAAGGAGGTTTTTGTGTCCTTTATATTGGTAGGCCACACGCACGATGATATTGATGCGTCTTTTGGGCGGTGGAGCATGAAGTTGCGCGAGGAGGATTTTCCAACAATCCCATTGTTGATGAAGTCGTACATGGATTTGGAGAACATTCCCGTCATCCCCCATATGATCGAGGACGTTCCAGACTTCAAGGCATTTATAGAACCGTATATTCGAAGCGGAGCTCACCGATTGATCGGGCATACGAAGGCACAACAATTTCGGTTCTACGTGCGTGACGATGGTGTCCCCGCCATGCAATACAAGTTGTTGTGCACATCACAAGACTGGAGCCCGCCGGAGGGTCTCCTTGTATGGCGTGTTGATGGGGAAGGAAGGACGATGTTGCCTGACGGAGAGCCTAAGCCTTGCAAACCAATACCCATGAAGAATTTGGAGGACATTTGTAAAGGCATATCAGGCTTCATACAATATTGGGAGAGTTTGAGGGTAGCGGATGTTGGTGGATCGTGTTGGCTTCGTTACGGAAGTTGGATACAATATTGGACACGTGTTCGTGACACTTTGGCAAACCTTCATCAAGATACACCCCTTACTTTAAGGCATGGGTTTTGGCCACAAACACGTGTCAATGTACAACCTTCGGAGGCTAGTCTTTTGGGAAATGGAGAGGTTCGAGAGGAGTTTGATGTGGACGACCATTACGTTGGGCCTGCTAGTCAACGTCCCCCACCATCTTTCCGCATTGCAGTGGATTGTCATGAAGGTTATATGCTCATTTTACGTCCTGGAGATGAGACATATGCAAAGCCAGTGTGGGTGGCAAGAGCTTTGTCGAAACCAAATTTTGTAACTTCCAGCCCTCATTTTCGACAAATACAAGTAGAGTACTACCAACCGACAGCACGGAATGAAGATGTTGTTCGGCATTATACAAGCTGGGATACGAACCAAAACTTTCGGTGGAAGGTGGATTCTGAGCACGGTCCATCTTGGGTAGATACAGATTCCATATTCATAGCATGGAAACCACGGAAAAATCATAGTGGATCAGTGTCCATCCTTCAAAAGTACATAACTTTTGCAAAAGACAACCTTGCTCGGATCGTAGAAGAAGCAACCCACGTTGAATGAGAAGTTGGTAGGATTGTATTAGCATGATTATAGTGTAATATGTAATTCGACGAATATATATTACTCATATGTGTGCTCCTCAAACTTGGGGCAAAGTTTGGGTAGAACTTGCGAATGATATATTGTTTGGGGTTGGATGAATATCCATTTACTATATTTCAATACAAATGTGAAGTTTATTTTTTTTATTAAGTTTGGGACTAAATTTTCCATTGAAGAAAAATGCATTTATTGCATGCACTTTGTATGTTGCAATGTCTATATTTTATTGACCATGCTAATAATAGAAATCATTTTATATGTTTTTTGGGTGAAACTAGTTTGGAGTGTTCTATCCAAAGTGTTTTTGTTGATGAAGTTGGTGTTGAGTGCTCTACCATATGTGCTTATGTCCACACATAATAGATTTGGGATATTAGAACATATAATATATTTGAGATTGTTCTCAATATAGTTTCGGAACACGGAATGTTGTTTGATCCATATATTAATTTGAGACTAGAGAAAGTCTCAATTTAACGAATATAGTGTTTGTAGTAAGTAGATTATTTCATGTCAATATTACTTCATTCATATAGATTCAAATTTTGATGTAATTTTATGTCTTCATCATTCTTGTTAATTATAAAATAAGTTTGATACTCAAACATATGTTATATATTATAATATGCATAATACTTGTAAGTCAATTATGTAGTTTATGATAATAAATTCCTCCTCTTTTGAAGGAGTTTGTAATCGTTAAGAAGTTTCACTTTAATCATCCATAACATGCATATAATTCTTCAATCATTCAATCACATGTATATTTATAATTCCCTTTTGAGGAGATCAATGATAAATTCCGCTTTGAGAGATAATATTGTTTCCTTCACTCAAGTTGTATAAATTGATAATTGCTCTCTCATATCGATCTCTCTCAAAGTTCCATTGATTCTCCAAAATATCTTGAGTGCTTTGTTCTCACCTTCACACTAACTTTTGAGTTCTTTCTCAAAAGAGTCTACTCAATCTACTCTACTCTCGGTTGCTCAATCACTTTAAGTTCCAAGTACCGCTTAACAAACTTGTAAGATAATTTGAGAGAGAGGTAGAAAGATCACACATAATTGTAGAAAAGATAATGTATTGCAAAAGTGCTCCGAGAGGAGAGGTACAAAGAAACTCAAGTGTTTTTGACACTCAAATTTAAGATAACTTCGTTGTGTAGAAAATGAGGTGTAATCTCCTAAAAATGCTTCCCTTATATAGTGTTTTCTATCTATTTCAAAATCTATATTAAGAGTGGTTGTAAACTCCACTTTCCTAGATAACTAACTATCTCCGACATATGTAGATTATATCTACCATAAACGGTTATAACCGTTCTTCCTCCTTAATGTTCATATTTCCAAGATTCTATTATATCCTCATTGTGGTTACATCACAATACCCTTTTGAGGATTAAATCAATTTTCCATATTGATTGATTCTAATGAAACATACTAGTAAAATCTTTCTTTGTCCTATATGCTTTTAATGTCTTCATAATACCTCTTCAAATAGTTCTCAAATTAATATTCCAACATTCTTACATGTTCCATAATCATGCCCTTCAAAATACTACATTCCTATATACTCCGTCATTATGCCCCTTCACATAGTCGTTGATCCTCAAAATCTTACATTCTTAAAATACTTCCATAATGCCTCTTCACATAGTCATTGATCCTCAAAATCTTACATTCCTAAATACTTCCATAATGCCTCTTTAATGGTCCTTTAAATCTCAAAATCCTATATCCTATATGCCCTAATATACCCCTTATATATACTCTTCTCATAATCCTTCAACTAAACACTAGGAATTCCTTGTTAAGCCATTGGTACCCTATTACCGTGGGTAAGGGGGCCCATAACCATGCGACTTCCTTGTGTTACTGCGGACGGAAGCCTAAAACCGTGGCCGAATGCCTAAGGCCGTGGTTGAAAACTTTCGAGCTCCTCTTCATTTCGGTGCCGCTCCTTGGGTCTGTCTCGATTGTAGTACCATTTGTAGCTTGAATATGTTGCTACTCAACACCTGTTATCCCAATTCTTTGGAATGTATTTATTCTTACATTGCGCTCTTATATCTTCCAGATTGACCGTCATTTCTCCACATTCCTTGTCACGGATATGACAATTGAGAAACTCCAAAAGGTGGCTACCACTCATGTTGATGCCTCCTTTAAAGCCAAGTGGCTACGGTGGTGGAATTCTCCTTCCGATGTCAAAATCGAAAACAAATTCCCCTCAAATCTTCCTATCCGTGAGAAAATCCTTGACGATTGGCTCAACAAAGCTTCTTTCTGGGCACATGTACATCTTCAAGTCTTCAAGGACCACATTTGAGCTCAAGGTTGTTTGGGTGGATAGCTTTGACTTGTTTCAAACTAGTTCGGCTTGGGTTTGGATGTGCAAGTTAAGGACCCTCTCGGATCCGAGAGGGTTATGGGGCTATTTCTAACTGTTGGTCTCTTTTTACATAGTTGGAAAAGGGGGTTGAAGCTGAGATCGCTTCGTTTGAGAACGAGTTGTCCGTCGACATCGACTGGAATTCTACGGAGACTATTTTGCAACCTTCCAATTATGTTGAGCATTGGAGGCTCAATTTGTGGGACAATGTTTTCCGGGTGTACTTTGACGACAAGGGAGATTTGAAATTTGTTAAAGGCCTTGACCTCATGGAGTTCGACGAAGGCTCCATAGCTATCAAACGCGTTGCTTACCGGTATTATGTTCACTTCTCATTTGCTGCATGTTGTTTTCTTTCCTTTTCACCGCCCTTTTCTTACTCAATGTTCTTCATTCTCCGGGTACATTCATCGTAAGTTCCTTGTGAATAATGCTTTCCCTCCTTCATACTTGCCCTCTTTCCTCTTGGATTGGGTCGATTTCAACTCCAATCTATGTGTGTATACGGCCATGCAAGTTGCAAAGTTTTCACATGTGCACTTGGTGGCCGGAGGTTGGTATTTGGATTGCTCTCGTGGATTCGTGCCAGTAGTGGAAGAATCCTTTTATAATACCCTTGTAAGCTCTGCCCCTGAGGTCATTAAGTTGGAGGAAGAGTTGGATGCAGATATTCTCGCTCCTCCATCCACTGACAAGGATGTTGCGCCGACCAAAGGTAAAGGCAGGGGTAAAAAGGTTCTCGCCCATGCCTCTTCTCAAGTTTCCACTCGTTCTTACACCAAGGCCTCCGTTGTCGCAACCTTTGCTAACCCCCTTAGCAATCTTTGTCGCAACCCTTGCTAGCCCCCCTTGACAATCTTGCCAATTTTCATTTCTACCAAAGGTTACGAGCGCTAACCATTCGCATTCCGCCATGCTAATGGATAGCTCCTCTTACCCCGGACCAATAGTTCATAGGAGGGAACCAACCCTCCTACTTTGCTTTCGGGACTCACCCCTTAATCGCTAACCAACCCCTTTAATCGGTAACCAATCCTTAGATGTGGACTTCCATTCATGGAAGTCCAATCTTATGTTGATCATCGCGTTGCCGGAGCAACACTACAACAACCCGAACCATACTAGGCAACTATGGCCTCACATTAGGCCAATGCCTATGGAGGCCGTGCCGTTCGGCCTCGGGTGGGTGAGGCCACACCACCTCACCCATATAAGCCTCTAGGACTCTACGCGGGGCCCCTACCCCACCGTCAACCAACCTCTTGTCTCTCTACCAAGAGTTGGGGCCAAGTGGACATTTTCCCTTAGCCGCTGGGCCTAGAAGCCCCCACAGCTTCAGACCATCATAACTTCCTTGTATGATGTCTGATGCTAACACTTGACCACTCCATCTTCATCTACGCTTCACGTAGATGCCGATGCACTCCTCACTTGCCCCATTCGGGCAAGTGGTGAGGAAGTTATGCCTGTTTGAACCTTGGCAGTCCCGGGAATCACTCCCAGGCACTGCTGTACCAGGGCGCTGTCCCGGGACAGCGCCCCACTCAAATGGCCATAACTCCTAGCTCACACCTCGGATTGAGGTGTTCTTGAGCATTCTAGAATCACCACGCCATGAGCTACGCATAGCTTATGGCCTTACCCTTGTGCATCCTAGTCTCCGTGGGTGGGAGGCGTTCCCAACGCCCGGGGCCCTCACCCACACTAGGATCACTTGGGCCCTCTCACCAACGGCGCCACAAGTCCCGGGTGTCACTCCGGGGTCCCCCTTGTGCCCATGGTGTTTCGGGCACTCCTCATGGAGAGGTGCGCGACACTCACCCCCACCAAACGGAGTCGATGCCCTCATCGACTATACTCGTAGTCGGCACACCAATTCTCAAGTTGCCATCCTCTATGGTGCGGCATTGTGTTTACCTTAGGGCGCGACCCCCACAATGCATCTTCAAATTTGGCATAGTCCCAAAGGTGTCGTTACTAGGTGGTCCGTTAGCGACCTTGGAACTCCTCCAAGGACCTAACCTATACTAGACCCACCTACTTCGGGACTCACATGGCTTGCCCCTCCTTTGGGGCCTCCCCCGTTAGGCTCCACTAGCCTAACGTGACACATCTAGGCGAGACCTCAACGCTTCCACTAAGTTGTCTCGGTTGCAACTCCGAGATGGCTTTCCATTGTTAAGCCACGCCTCGATCGCACGGGGGTGATGCCAAGTCCCGCCCGACTCGGTTCCCACTTTGCTCTTTCGAGACATGGGTTCATGACTCCCATGCGCCAACTCTCGTTAGCTCGCGGGTAGCACTTTTATGAGCACACGCCATCACCTTGTCCCCGCCCGGACAAGCCCACAACTAAGAAGTTTCTTGGTTTTATCCAAGGCCCCTCCAAGCCATGGCCCCCAATTACTCGGCTTACCCAACCTAGTTTGGCATGTCTATTCCCCCTCTTCCACTAACCAAGCACAAGTACAAGACTAGGACCTCATCTCATACTTTTCTCTTTGCACCACTAAAGTTTGGACTTTATTGCCTCAAGCCAAAGAACAAGTACATGTTGTGGAGCAATTAGCCTCGAAGCTAAGTGTGCTACAAGCGTCTCTCCCCCACTAAAGGAGATTGATGTCCTCATCAATGCCTACGCTTCATTTTATTGGAATCCTTAGCCTTAGTTTCTTCAAAGTGCTTCACCTATTCATTGGTGTTCACCATGTCTCTTGCCGCCACCCAAGCGGTTTCTTTTTCATGGTATCCTCACCATTTCACCAAGTACTCTTTTGTACATTTTTTTCATTTTCACTTGGGCTTCCTATACTTGAGGGTGCCCTCCTACCTCATGTTCCAAATGACCTCCACAAGGTCGGGAGGTGGCCTAATCACTTGCTTGTGATCGGGCCACAAGGTGTCGTCCTAAAATGACTTTCGTAATGAGACATGAAATGTTGGATGCACTTTGATCTCCGGCGGTAATTCCAACTTATACATGTCCTTGAACACTTGTTCCACAATGGAAAACGAAGCTCCAATTTTGGACATGAACTTTTGAAGTAAGGGCTTTGGGCAAGGTGAAGTTGTCCACATTCAACAACACCTTATTGGCCCACCTCATACTCCACTTCACGTCTTCCGGCATTGATTTGCACTCCGTAGCACCTTCGGGCTTTCTCCACCAACAACTTGGTCATCTCCAAGACTTGTTTACCATCCTTGGCCAACTCCTGACCATCTTGGTTGAACTCTAGTGTTGAATGTGCCCCCTCGAGAGCTAGGTTAATAGGTTGGAGCGCATCCACTCCATAAGCCACCACCAAAGACCACCCCTTGGTAGCCAAGTGCGTGGCTACATTGCAATTACACTCCGCTCGACCCACATAGTCCGCCCAATCTCCTTGGTCCGCCCCCACCAAGTTCCTCAAGTATTGCTTCAAGACTCCATTCACATGCTCCGTTTTCCCATTCATTTGGGAATGCAAGGCCGTGCTAAACCTTAGTTTCATTCCGACCTCCTTAGAGAAATGCATTGAAAATGCACTTGTGAACTTTGGATCTTGATCCCACACAATCACTCTTGGCAACCCGTGGTGCCTCAACCATCGTTTGAGAAAAGGCTATGCGGTCTCCAACGCGGTGGCGGTTCCCACAATCGGCACCATGTGTGCCAACTTGGCAAACCGCTCTACCATCAACAAGATGGCATCATACCCATGTGACTCCGGCAAACTTGTGATCAAGTCCATACACATACTATGCCATGGCGCCGACGGGATAGGCAACGGTTGCAAGAAACCGCCTTGCTTTTGGTAAGAGGCTCGGTTCACTTGGCACTTTATTCACGCCTTGACAAAGTGGGTTATATCCTCCTTTATGCACCGCCAATGGTACCTCCATGACACCATTCTATGGCGGTTTTTTCTTTCTCCTCTATGGCCGGCAATAGGACTATCACATTTTTCCTTCAAAACCGATAGCCTCAACTTGCCTTGAGGCACATACACCCGACTTTGCTTACACTTGAACAATCCGTCCACCAACTTAACCTCTTTGAGCACCTTGCTCTTGCGAAGCTCACCTAAAAGCTTTTGTGCCTCGGGGTAGTTAATTTACCCCTCCCGTATCTTGCATCACAAGTTTCCTTCGCCGCACACATTAGCCACAAGGTTTGGATGGTTCTCATTGCTTGGAACTCATCCGGTCTACTTAGCGCATCCGGCACCACATTTCCATGGTCCGGTTTGTGGACCAAATCCACCTTCATAAGCGCCAAACTATCATGCCACCGCAATGACTTGGCGCTCACTTGTGCTTGTATACGTTAAAATACTTTTAGGACACATTGTCCATGTAGACCTTTGCTTTGTGCGACCCCAAATAATGTCGCCACATCTTCAAGCAATGCACTACGGCAAAGAAGTTCTTTGTCATGAGTTGGTTGTCTTCTTTGACAACCATCGAGCCTCAAGCCCCCATATGCAAAGGCCATCCATCTTACATTAACAATCCATCATTGGCAAAGTTACTCGCCCCCGTATGCACCTCAAAAGGTTTGTCAAACTCCATGAACTTGAGCACGGGCGGTGAAGAGAACTTGCTCTTAAGCTCCCCAAAGACTTGGTGACAAGGCTAGTCCCACTCTTGGGATAGCCATTTCTTTCACAAGTCGGACAAGGTCTTACAACCATCGAGCTTCATGCTCCCATATGCAATGGCCATTTTTATTTATTTTTTTACATCCACATCCGCCAAATAAAGTCTCTCGCCCCCGTATGCACCTCAAAAGGTATGTCAAACTCCGTGAACTTGAGCACGGGCGGCGAAGAGAACTTCGTCTTAAGCTCCTCAATGGCTTGGTGGCACGGCTCATCCCACTCTTGGGATAGCCATTTCTTGCACAAGCCGGGCAAGGTTCGACAACCATGGAGCTTAATGCTCTCATAAGCAATGGTCATCCATCTTGGATCAACATCCGCCAATGATAAAGTCCTTCGTCTTCATGTGCACCTCAAAATGCTTAAGAAAACCCGGAAACTTAACCACATCTTGTGAAAGGAACTTGCTCTTGAGCTTCCCAAGGGCTTGGTGACAAGGCTCATCCCACTCTTGGAATAGCCATTTCCTCCATAAGTCGAGTAAGGCCCTAGCAACCTTAAAACAAATCTAGAATGAAGTGGTGGTAGTAGTTGGCTAGGCCAACCAATGACCTAAGCTTTTTTTTTTGAGTCAAGGACCAATTCTCCTCTTGGATTGCCTTGAAATTCTTCATGTTTGTCCACCAACTTCCTTTGTCACTACATGCCTCAAGAACTCAATTTCTTCTTGAGCAAAGTTGCAATTCACTTCTTGGCGGTAACATTTTGATCAACACATTGGTGAATACATCCTTGTATCTCACCAACATCCCACAAGTATGGTTTGGAGGAGGCCCATCTTTCCTAGCCTCCCCATGAGTTCCTTGGAGTTGCTTCAATTGAACCACGACCATTATGTTGGCCATTTTTCATTTGGTCCATTAAGACCAAATTCAACTTGGGTCCTCCTACCATAGGAGTCCTTGTCAATTTGAACCTCAATTCTTTGCCATTATGACACATCATAATGCACCGCAAGCACACCGGCTTGCGCCTCACATCTATCATGTGAGTTTCAAAGAAGGCGGCCTTCACAATGACATGCATTTCATCTATTTCACATGGTGTGAAATTTTGACAAAATTCCAATGTCCCACATTGAAAGGTTACATTCATCGCGGCCTCCTTTGTCTCATGCGGTTCGCCCTTTCCAAACCGCACATTGGTGGGCTTCACCACTCTACCAATCGGCAAACCCCAACTCCCTTGTGAGCTTTGGGGTCATGAAAGAATGCCTTAACTCTTCGTCAACCCATGAGACAAGCCTCCCATTCATTTAAGCCTCAAGGTACAAAATACTTGGCCTCGGCTTAAGGCTACTAGCCTTGGCCACAAAGCCATCGTCCAACATTTGGTCCTCGGCAACTTGGCTTGGCTTGGTCCGCAAAGCCAACTTTAAACATTTCATCCGCGGGACAAATTGGTTTGGTGCCACAAAACCAATTTCTAATCATTTGTCCGCAAAACAAACATGTTTTGCCTTGGTAGCACAAAGCCACCTTCCCACACTCCGTCCGCGGCACGAACATGAATTGCCTTGGTAGGACAAACCCACCTCCCAACATTCCGTCCGCGGCACAAGTATGATTTGCTTTGGAAGCATAAAGCCAACATTCCGTCCGCGGCACCAACATGTTTTGCCTAAGTAAAATGGACCAAACAATTTGCACTCATTTCTTTGGGACCTACTTTTGCTAAAGCCACTTGTGGTGATGCGCCGCCGAACTTCTCTTTGGGACCATTGGCTTCAATGCTCTTGCAAACTTGATGGTCCCCACCGTGTCCTCAAGAAGCCTTGGGGACTTAAACAAGACATCCACCACCCGCTTTTAGGATGCATTTCTTAGAAAACTCGTCCGTTTTAGGTGTATCCTTCATTTGTGCGTTTGAATAGCGCACATAGGCCTTAAGAGGCCCCGGGTGCCTCATTAGCACCAAATTCATTCCAACATCAATACCTTCCAAGCATTTCGAATTGGAATTTCAATCCAACATTAATGCCCTCCAAGGTTTTGGGTGCTTTCGGTATTCTAGGCCCCAAATGTTTTTTGAGGTTTGCGGGAGCCCTTTTCAAAGCACTCCTCCATTTTCCTTACCAAATCCACCCTCATGCCCACCATTGTCATTTGAACCAATGGTATGGTCAAATTCCACTTGCACATGATCCTTGTTCCAATTTGAGCCTCACAACCTTTTGGAAACCCCGGGCTCACCATCATAACCCGCATTTTTGATACCCATGTTTCCCTCAAAGTGCAAGCTCAAAACTTGGAACCCTGCTCTGATACCACGTGTCGCAACCCTTGCTAGCCCCCCTTGACAATCTTGGCAATTTTCATTTCTACCAAAGGTTACGAGCGCTAACCATTCGCATTCCGCCATGCTAATGGATAGCTCCTCTTACCCCGGACCAATAGTTCATAGGAGGGAACCAACCCTCCTACTTTGCTTTCGGGACTCACCCCTTAATCGCTAACCAACCCCTTTAATCGGTAACCAATCCTTAGATGTGGACTTCCATTCATGGAAGTCCAATCTTATGTTGATCATCGCGTTGCCGGAGCAACACTACAACAACCCGAACCATACTAGGCAACTATGGCCTCACATTAGGCCAATGCCTATGGAGGCCGTGCCGTTCGGCCTCGGGTGGGTGAGGCCACACCACCTCACCCATATAAGCCTCTAGGACTCTACGCGGGGCCCCTACCCCACCGTCAACCAACCTCTTGTCTCTCTACCAAGAGTTGGGGCCAAGTGGACATTTTCCCTTAGCCGCTGGGCCTAGAAGCCCCCACAGCTTCAGACCATCATAACTTCCTTGTATGATGTCTGATGCTAACACTTGACCACTCCATCTTCATCTACGCTTCACGTAGATGCCGATGCACTCCTCACTTGCCCCATTCGGGCAAGTGGTGAGGAAGTTATGCCTGTTTGAACCTTGGCAGTCCCGGGAATCACTCCCAGGCACTGCTGTACCAGGGCGCTGTCCCGGGACAGCGCCCCACTCAAATGGCCATAACTCCTAGCTCACACCTCGGATTGAGGTGTTCTTGAGCATTCTAGAATCACCACGCCATGAGCTACGCATAGCTTATGGCCTTACCCTTGTGCATCCTAGTCTCCGTGGGTGGGAGGCGTTCCCAACGCCCGGGGCCCTCACCCACACTAGGATCACTTGGGCCCTCTCACCAACGGCGCCACAAGTCCCGGGTGTCACTCCGGGGTCCCCCTTGTGCCCATGGTGTTTCGGGCACTCCTCATGGAGAGGTGCGCGACAATCTTGCCAATTTTCAATTCTAGCAAAGGTTACGAGCGCTAACCATTCGCATTCCGCCATGCTAATGGTTAGCTCCTCCTACCCCGGACCTTATAGTTCATAGGAGGGAACCAACCCTCCTACTTTGCTTTCGGGACTCACCCCTTTAATCACTAACCAACCCCTTTTATCGGTAACCAATCCTTAGATGTGGACTTCCATCCATGGAAGTCCAATCTTATGTTGATCATCGCGTTGCCGGAGCAACACTACAACAACCCGAACCATACTAGGCAACTATGGCCTCACAATGGGCCAAAGCCCATGGAGGCCGTGCCGTTCGGCCTCGGGTGGGTGAGGCCACACCCCCTCACCCATATAAGCCTCTAGGACTTCACGCGGGGCCCCTACCCCACCGTCAACCAACCTCTTGTCTCTCTACCAAGAGTTGGGGCCAAGTGGACATTTTCCTTTAGCTGCTGGGCCTAGAACCCCCTAGCAGCTTCAGACCATCATAACTTCCTTTTATGATGTCTGATCATAACAACCAACCACTCCATCTTCATCTACGCTTCACGTAGATGCCAATGGACTCCTCACTTGCCCCATTCGGCCAAGTATTGAGGACGTTATGCCTGTTTGAACCTTGGCAGTCCCGGGAATCACTCCCAGGCACTGCTGTACCAGGGCGCTGTCCCGGGACAGCGCCCCACTCAAATGGCCATAACTCCTAGCTCACACCTCCGATTGAGGTGTTCTTGAGCTTTCTAGAATCACCACGCCATGAGCTACGCATAGCTCATGGCCTTACCCTTGTGCCTCCTAGTCTTCGTGGGTGGGAGGTGTTCCCAACGCCCGGGGCCCTCACCCACACTAGGATCAATTGGGCCCTCTCACCAACGGCGCCACAAGTCCCGGGTGTCACTCCGGGGTCCCCCTTGTGCCCATGGTGTTTCGGGCACTCCTCATGGACAAGTGCGCGACACTCACCCCCACCAAACGGAGTCGATGCCCTCATCGACTATACTCGTAGTCGGCACACCAATTCTCAAGTTGCCATCCTCTATGGTGCGGCATTGTGTTTACCTTAGGGCGCGACCCCCACAATGCATCTTCAAATTTGGCATAGCCCCAAAGGTGTCGTTCCTAGGTGGTCCGTTAGCGACCTTGGATCTTTCATCCAAGGACCTAACCTACACTAGACCCACCTACTTTGGGACTCACTTGGGTTGCCCTTCCTTTGGGGCTCCCCCGTTAGGCTCCACTAGCCTAACGTGACACATCTAGGCGAGACCTCAACGCTTCCACTAAGTTGTCTCGGTTGCAACTCCGAGATGGCTTTCCATTGTTAAGCCACGCCTCGATCGCACGGGGGTGATTCCAAGTCCCGCCCGACTCGGTTCCCACTTTGCTCTTTCGAGACATGGGTTCATGACTCCCATGCGCCAACTTTCGTTAGCTCGTGGGTAGCACTTTTATGAGCACGCGCCATCACCTTGTCCCCGCCCGGACAAGCCCACGGCTAAGAAGTTTTTTGGTTTTATCCAAGGCCCCTCCTAGACATGGCCCCAATTACTCGGCTTACCCAACCTAGTTTGGCATGTCTATTCCCCCTCTTCCACTAACCAAGCACAAGTACAAGACTAGGACCTCATCTCGTACTTTTCTCTTTGCACCACTAAAGTTTGGACTTTATTCCCTCAAGCCAAAGAACAAGTTCATGTTGTGGAGTAATTAACCTCGAAGCTAAGTATGCTACTAGCGTCTCTCCCCCACTAAAGGAGATTGATGTCCTCATCAATGCCTACGCTTCATTTTATTGGAATCCTTAGCCTTAGTTTCTTCAAAGTGCTTCACCAATTCATTGGTGTTCACCATGTCTCTTGCCGCCACCCAAGCGGTTTCTTTTTCATGGTATCCTCACCATTTCGCCAAGTACTCCTTTGTACATTTTCTTTCATTTTCACTTGGACTTCCTACACTTGAGAATGCCCTCTTACCTCATGTTCCAAATGACCTCCACAAGGTCGGGAGGTGGCCTAATCACTTGCTTGTGATCGGGCCACAAGGTGGCGTCCTAAAATGACTTTCGTAATGAGACATGAAATGTCGGATGCACTTTGATCTCCGGCGGTAATTCCAACTTATACATGTTCTTGAACACTTGTTCCACAATGGAAAACGAAGCTCCAATTTTGGACATGAACTTTTGGAGTGAGGCCTTCCGGCTAAGTGAAGTTGTTCACCTTCAACAACCCTTTTGGCCCACCTCATTCTGCACTTTGCGTTTTCCGGCATTGACTAGCACTTCGTAGCACCTTCGGGCTTTCTCCACCAACAACTTGGTCATCTCCAAGACTTGTTTACCATCCTTGGCCAAGTCCTCACCATCTTGGTTGAACTCTAGTGTTGAATGTGCCCCCTCGAGAGCTAGGTTAATAGGTTGGAGCGCATCCACTCCATAAGCCACCACGAAAGACCACCCCTTGGTAGCCAAGTGCGTGGCTACATTGCAATTACACTCCGCTCGACCCACATAGTCCGCCCAATCTCCTTGGTCCGCCCCCACCAAGTTCCTCAAGCATTGCTTCAAGACTCCATTCACACGCTCCGCTTTCCCATCCATTTGGGAATGTAAGGCCGTGCTAAATCTTAGTTTCATTCCGACCTCCTTAGAGAAATGCATTGAAAATGCACTTGTGAACTTTGGATCTTGATCCCACACAATCACTCTCGGCAACCCGTGGTGCCTCAACCATCATTTGAGAAAAGGCTATGCGGTCTCCAACGCGGTGGCGGTTTCCACAATCGGCACCATGTGTGCCAACTTGGCAAACCACTCTACCATCAACAAGATGACATCATACCCATGTGACTCCGGCAAACTTGTGATCAAGTCCATGCACATATTATGCCATGGCGCCGACGGGATAGGCAACGGTTGCAAGAAACCGCCTTGCTTTTGGTAAGAGGCTCGGTTCACTTTGCACTTTGATTCAAGCCTTCACAAAGTGGGCTATATCTTCCTTTATGCACCGCCAATGGTACCTCCATGACACCATTCTATGGCGGTTTTTTCTTTCTCCTCTAAGGCCGGCAATAGGACTATCAAATTCCTCCTTCAAAACCGATAGCCTCAACTTGCCTTGTGGCACATACACCCAACTTTGCTTGCACTTGAACAATCCGTCCACCAACTTAACCTCTTTAAGCACCTTGCTCTTGCGAAGCTCACCTAAAAGCTTTTGTGCTTCGGGTAAGTTAATTTACCCCTCCCGTATCTTGCATCACAAGTTTCCTTCGCCGGCACACATTAGCCACAAGGTTTGGATGGTTCTCATTGCTTGGAACTCATCCGGTCTACTTCGCGCATCCGGCACCACATTTCCACGGTCCAGTTTGTGGATCAAATCCACCTTCATAAGCGCCAAACTATCATGCCACCGCAATGACTTGGCACTTACTTGCGCTTGAATGTCAAAATTCTTTTAGGACACATTGTCCATGTAGACCTTTGCTTTGTGCGACCCCAAATAGTGTCGCCACATCTTCAAGCAATGCACTACGACAAAGAAGTTCTTTGTCATGAGTTGGTTGTCTTATTTGACAACCATCGAGCTTCATGCTCCCATATGCAATGGCCATCCATCTTACATCAACAATCCGCCATTGGCAAAGTTAATCAACCCCGTATGCACCTCAAAAGGTTTGTCAAGCTCCGCGAACTTGAGCACGGGCGGTGAAGAGAACTTGCTCTTAAGCTCCCCAAAGACTTGGTGACAAGGCTAGTCCCACTCTTGGGATAGCCATTTCTTTCACAAGTCGGACAACCATCGAGCTTCATGCTCCCATATGCAATGGCCATTTTTTTTTTTTTTACATCAACATCCGCCAATGATAAAGTCACTCGCCCCCGTATGCACCTCAAAAGGTTTGTCAAAGTCCGCGAACTTAAGCACGGGCGGCGAAGAGAACTTGTTTTTGAGCCCCCCCCAAAGGCTTGGTGACAAGGCTCATCCCACTCTTGGGATAGCCATTTTCCTCAATAAGTTGAATAAGGTCCTAGCAACCTTAGAAAACTCTCGAATGAAGTTGTGGTACTAATTGGCTAGGCCAACAAATGACCTAAGCCCTTTTTGAATCAAGGGCCAATTCTCCTTTTGGATTGCCTTGACATTCTTCATGTTCGTCCACCAACTTCCTTTGTCACCACATACCTCAAGAACTCGATCTCTCGTTGAGCAAAGTTCTTTTTCACTCCTTGGCGGTAATTTTTTTTTTTTGTTTGCGCAACACATTAGTGAATACATCTTTGTATCTCACCAACATCGCACCAATGTTGTTTGGGGGAGGACAATCTTTCCTAGCCTCCCCATACGTTCATTGGAGTTGCTCCAATTGAACCACGATCATTATGTTTTTTATTTTTTTTAATTCGGTCCGTTAAGACCAAATTCAACTTAGGTCCTCCTACCATAGGAGTCATTGTTAATTTGAACTTCAATTCTTTGCCATTATGACACATCATAATGCACGGCAAGCACACCAGCTTGCACCTCACATCTATCATGTGAGTTTCAAAGAAGGCGGCCTTCAGAATGACATGCATTTCATCTATTTCACTTGGTGTGAAATTTTGACAAAATCCAATGTCCCACATTGAAAGGTTACATGCATCGCGGCCTCCTTTGTCTCATGCGGTTCGCCCTTTCCAAACCGCACCTTGGTGGGCTTGTTTTCTCTATCAATCGGCAAGCCCCAACTGCCTTGTGAGTTTTGGGCTCAAGAAGGAATGGCCTGCCTCTTTGTCAACCCATGAGACAATTCTCCCATTCATTGAGCCTCCAGGTACAAAAGATTTGGCCTTGGCTTAAGGCTACTAGCCTTGGCCACAATGCCATCGTCTTACATTTGGTCCTCCGCAACTTGGCTTGGCTTGGTCCGCAAAGCCAACTTCAAACATTTCGTGCGAGGGACAAATTGGTTTGGTGCCACAAAACCAATTTCTAATAGTTTGTCCGCAAAACAAACATGTTTTGCCTTGGTAGCACAAAGCCACCTTCCCACACTCCGTCCGCGGCACAAACATGAATTGCCTTGGTAGGACAAACCCACCTCCCAACATTCCGTCCGCGGCACAAGTATGATTTGCTTTGGAAGCATAAAGCCACCTTTCAACATTCCGTCCGCGGCACCAACATGTTTTGCCTAAGTAAAATGGACCAAACAATTTGCACTCATTTCTTTGGGACCTACTTTTGCTAAAGCCACTTGTGGTGATGCGCCGCCAAACTTCTCTTTGGGACCATCGGCTTCAATGCTCTTGCAAACTTGATGGTCCCCACCATGTCCTCAAGAAGCCTTGGGGACTTAAACAAGGCATCCACCACCCGCTTTTACAACCCCCACCTAAAAGGATGCATTATTTAGAAAGCTCGTCCGTTTTAGGTGTATACTTCATTTGTGCGTTTGAATAGCGCACATAGGTCTTAAGAGGCCCCGGGTGCCTCATTAGCACCAAATTCATTCCAACATCAATACCTTCCAAGCATTTCGAATTGGAATTTCAATCCAACATTAATGCCCTCCAAGGTTTTGGGTGCTTTCGGTATTTTAGGCCCCAAATGTTTTTTTGAAGTTTGCGGGAGCCCTTTTCAAAGCACTCCTCCATTTTCCTTACCAAATCCACCCTCATGCCCACCATTGTCATTAGAACCAATGGTATGCTTAAATTCCACTTGCACATGATCCTTGTTCCAATTTGAGCCTCACAACCTTTTGGAAACCCCGGGTTCACCATAGCCATGTTTCCCTCAAAATGCGAGCTCAAAACTTGGAACCCTGCTCTGATACCAAGTGTCGCAACCTTTGCTAACCCCCTTAGCAATCTTGCCAATTTTCAATTCTAGCAAAGGTTACGAGCGCTAACCATTCGCATTCCGCCATGCTAATGGTTAGCTCCTCCTACCCCGGACCTTATAGTTCATAGGAGGGAACCAACCCTCCTACTTTGCTTTCGGGACTCACCCCTTTAATCACTAACCAACCCCTTTTATCGGTAACCAATCCTTAGATGTGGACTTCCATCCATGGAAGTCCAATCTTATGTTGATCATCGCGTTGCCGGAGCATCACTACAACAACCCGAACCATACTAGGCAACTATGGCCTCACAATGGGCCAAAGCCCATGGAGGCCGTGCCGTTCGGCCTCGGGTGGGTGAGGCCACACCCCCTCACCCATATAAGCCTCTAGGACCCTACGCGGGGCCCCTACCCCACCGTCAACCAACCTCTTGTCTCTCTACCAAGAGTTGGGGCCAAGTGGACATTTTCCTTTAGCTGCTGGGCCTAGAACCCCCTAGCAGCTTCAGACCATCATAACTTCCTTGTATGATGTCTGATCATAACAACCAACCACTCCATCTTCATCTACGCTTCACGTAGATGCCAATGGACTCCTCACTTGCCCCATTCGGCCAAGTATTGAGGACGTTATGCCTGTTTGAACCTTGGCAGTCCCGGGAATCACTCCCAGGCACTGCTGTACCAGGGCGCTGTCCCGGGACAGCGCCCCACTCAAATGGCCATAACTCCTAGCTCACACCTCCGATTGAGGTGTTCTTGAGCTTTCTAGAATCACCACGCCATGAGCTACGCATAGCTCATGGCCTTACCCTTGTGCCTCCTAGTCTTCGTGGGTGGGAGGCGTTCCCAACGCCCGGGGCCCTCACCCACACTAGGATCACTTGGGCCCTCTCACCAACGGCGCCACAAGTCCCGGGTGTCACTCCGGGGTCCCCCTTGTGCCCATGGTGTTTCGGGCACTCCTCATGGACAGGTGCGCGACATCCGTTCAGCGCATTGTTGCTCCAGCCAACACTGTGGTTGGAAGTCCTTCCGCCACTCCTTCTGTCCCTGCCCTCGCTCCAGTTGCCGCTCCTTCCCATAGCGGCGCAACCATCCCATCGGTGCCTCGCAAGCGGAAGGCTGTTGCACCTGATACATCAGCAACTTCCTCAGAGAAGTCCTCTAGCATTTCTTTGATTGAGAATGTGGACATCGGGGAGCTCATTGAGGATCTCATCAAAACCAAGGTTCCACCTACCGCCGCATACAAGACTTCCTGTCGCAACCCTTGCTAGCCCTCTTAGCAATTTTGCCAATTTTCCTTTCTAGTAAAGGTTACGAGCGCTAACCCTTCGCATACCGCCATGCTAATTGTCGCAACCCTTGCTAACCCCCTTAGCAATCTTGCCAATTTTCCATTCTAGCAAAGGTTACGAGCGCTAACCATTCGCATTCCGCCATGCCAATGGTTAGCTCCTCTTACCCCGGACCATATAATTCAAAGGAGGGGAACCAACCCTCCTACTTTGCTTTCGGGACTCACCCCTTAATCGGTAACCCATTTCTTCGATGTGGACTTCCATCCATGGAAGTCCCATCTTATGTTGATCATCGCATTGCCGGAGCAACACTACAACAACCCGAACCATACTAGGCAACTATGGTCTCACAATGGGCCAAAGCCCATGGAGGCCGTGCCGTTCGGCCTCGGGTGGGTGAGGCCACACCACCTCACCCATATAAGCCTCTAGGACTCTACGCGGGGCCCCTACCCCACCGTCAACGAACCTCTTGTCTCTCTACCAAGAGTTGGGGCCAAGTGGACATTTTCCTTTAGCTGCTGGGCCTAGAACCCCCCAGCAGCTTCACACCATCATAACTTCCTTGTATGATGTCTGATCATAACAATCAACCACTCCATCGTCATCTACGCTTCACGTAGATGCCGATGGACTCCTCACTTGCCCCATTCGGGCAAGTCTTGAGGAAGTTATGCCTGTTTGAACCTTGGTAGTCCCGGGAATCACTCCCAGGCACTGCTGTACCAGGGCGCTGTCCCGGGACAGCGCCCCACTCAAATGGCCATAACTCCTAGCTCACACCTCCGATTGAGGTGTTCTTGAGCATTCTAGAATCACCACGCCATGAGCTACGCATAGCTCATGGCCTTACCCTTGTGCCTCCTAGTCTCCGTGGGTGGGAGGCGTTCCCAACGCCGGGGGCCCTCACCCACATTAGGATCACTTGGGCTCTCTCACCAACGGCGCCACAAGTCCCGGGTGTCACTCCGGGGTCCCCCTTGTGCCCATGGTGTTTCGGGCACTCCTCATGGAGAGGTGCGCGACACTAGTTCTTCTGAATTGGTACTTCTTCTTGGCCTTCATCCAATTCCATTCACAGCTTATTTCTTTCATTCATGTTTTCCTAATTCTAGCGTTAAAAATTTGTGCAGACTCGCAAGTTCTTCATCAAGGTGCTTGTGCGTAATCGGTCCGTTTTGAATATCCGCACCTCGGACTTCGAGGACATGGGTTACAATTTCAAACGAGATGGTTGGCTCAACAGTTTTACCGATGTGAAGAACCAATCCATGAGGGACGACGGGGTGTTCGTGAAAAGCGTCCCGAATTCTTCTCGATCATTTCCTCCGCCCTCACGGACAAGGACGACATTATATTGGATTGGCAGTGTGGCGTTGGTTCGTTCTTCTTTTTTTATTTTTTTTATTTTTTTATTTCATTTGTATTCGTTTCCCTATTAATTTCCTTATCCTGACTCCTTCGCATTTTGTTGGTTTAGGAGGTTCTATCATAGCATGCCGCTCCATTCGACGCCATATTGTGGCGCTTGAATCGGACATTGATGTCTTCAAGTCCATCCTCCTTCCCATTCGCGAGCCTGACCAAGAACAAACCTCTCAACCCGCCGCCCCTCAACAAGGTTCTGTTTTTGCTCCTCCTCCTTGAAAGATGGCGAAGCGCAATTTCAATTTGTTTTGTGAGTAAGTTCGTTCTTTGATTCTACCTTGTTTTCATTTGTATCTTCAAATATTTGAAATAAAGACATGTGCTCATGTTTTTCTTTCTTTTCCTCTATGTCCAGAGTTCAAATTGAGAGCCCCTTCCGCGTCCTTAATGCAGACATGTTTGCAACGCCTTCGATGACGTTCGAGCTCCCTCATTATGCTGCGGAGCTTGCCCATCTTTTGGCGGAAGCTCCGTCCCCACCTCCTAGTCGTATCCGACCTTTCAACAAACTAGTATTGGGTTTCCTAGACATAGAGGCCGAGCAGGGCTAGGATAGTGATAGACATAGTAGTCCAAGTGGTTGACTACGCCTCGTGCATCTCTAACCTCCATTTCATATGTATTGGTTTTGTTAAAGTTTTTTATAAATTTATTTTATGAATTTCCATTTACCTTTTGCAATCCCATATATCTCCTTCTTCGTCTTATGTTGGTGTTTGATTTCAATTCATTATTTCGAATGTCAAATCTATATTCATGTAGGTTCTCGGCTCTAAGGTAATGGATTTGTTATCAAGGAACAAATATTGATTTTATGTAGATGTTAGATTCTTGTGTTCGTGTAGACTCTCGACTCCAAGAGGGTAAGGTCTTAGATGTCCAGATTTTGAATTAATGTGGATGGTTGATTTTGTGTTTGGGTTGGCTCTCGGCTCCGAGAGGGTAAGGTCTTAGGTGTCTAGGACCAGATTTTGTATTTGTGTGGATGGTTGATTTTATGTTTAGTTAGGCTATCGGGTCCGAGATGGTAAGGTCTTCTGTGTCTAGGACCAGATTTTGATTTAATGTGTATGCTTTGAATTTATGGTTGGGTAGTTTATGTATTTGTGTACCTCATCATTTGTTCATCGGGTTGTGAAAGATCGCTCTAATTGCACGTCATGGAGCCACTCGTATTGCATCTGGACCTAGATGTACAATTGTCAGTCTTAGTTCCCAACTTATTGGTGGGTGCCGCAAATGTGGATACGGGCCGGGAGACGGTATTGGACACCCAACGTCGTTTGTCGCTAATTCACGATTTGAGGCTATGTTGCAAATCATGAAAAAATGTTGTGGATAAAAGTGTGGAGTACAATGCTCTTCGTTTGGCTCAATATGAATACGCCATGGGTCTCAATGTAGACTTAAGGGTGTGTAGACTTAATGAACATGATGTGGTTCTCTCATAGCCGCCACGTCAGCTCAAAAATTTCGCAGAGGATTCTTATGTCGGACTTAGGGGATTTGTCATTGCGTTCATTGGCTAAGCTAAGGGATGAATTGGAGAGCTGCTGGTGTGCGGAGGAGTTCTATGGCATGATCTTTGAAACCTTTTACCCATATTGGACATGCCCGGCCGATAGGGTGTAGATGGAACTAAAGTAGAGGATGGTTGTATATAGCTACTTGAACTGAATACACATTTTTGTAAATCTTAAGTTTGGCACCTAACTTCATGAACATTTTCTCAGCCAATCAAATATTTTGTGTATGGTAATCATTGAAATCTAGTCGTACTTGGAAATAGTACCCTACCTACTTGGCGCAATTTATCACTTTGTGGAAATCATTTATGTACACTTAAGTTGTTCATCACATGTTAATGTTTGATTTCAATTGGTGACGTCAGTCCTAATTTAATATGAAACATTTGAAACCTAGACTATAGGATGTTTGAGAACAAATGGAATCTTCCACGCCTATAGGATCTGTTGGTTTCTTGAACAATTCATGGTTCTTATGTCCACAGGAATGGGGTGCGTTTTCAACAAATTGAATTCAAACTACCCCTAAATCCACGGAAATAGGCACTGTTTCTCCTAAAATTACCCAATAAAATCTAAATTTTCCGCTCTCCAATTACCGCTCTCCGCTCACACTACTAAATTTCCCAACTAAGACCTTACACTATCGGAGCCGAGAGCCTACCCAAACATAAAATCAAAGCATCCACATTAATCCAAAATCTGGTCCTAGACACCTAAGACCTTACCCTCTCGGAGCCGAGAGCCTAACCAAACATAAAATCAACCATCCACACTAATACAAAATATGGTCCCCTTCAACTAAGACCTTACACTGTCAGAGCCGAGAGCCTACCCAAACATAAAATCAAAGCATACACATTAGTCCAAAATCTGGTCTTATACACCTAAGACCTTACCCTCTCGGAGCCGAGAGCCTACCCAAACATAAACTCAAAGCATACACATTAAATCAAAATATGGTCCTAGACACCTAAGACCTTATACTCTCGGAGCCGAGAGCCTACCCAAACATAAAATCAACCATCCACATAAATGCAAAATATGGTCCCCCTATAACTAAGACCTTACCCTCTCGGAGCCGAGAGCCTAACCAAACATAAAATAAACCATCCACATTATTCCAAAATTTGGTCCCCCTATAACTAAGATCTTACCCTCTCGGAGCCTAGAGCCTAACCAATCATAAAATAAACCATCCACATTAATCCAAAATTTGGTCCCCCTATAACTAAGATCTTACCCTCTCGGAGCCTAGAGCCTAACCAATCATAAAATAAACCATCCACATTAATCCAAAATTTGGTCCCCCTATAACTAAGACCTTACCCTCTCGGAGCCGAGAGCCTACCCAAACATAAATTCAAAGCATCCACATAACCTCAAAATCTGGTCCGAGACAACCAAGACATTACCCTCTCGGAGCCGAGAGCCTACCCAAACATAAAATCAACCATCCACAGTAATTCAAAATCTGGTCCTTGACAACACATACCTTATGTCGCGCACCTCTCCATGAGGAGTGCCCAAAACACCAAGGGCACAAGGGGGACCCCGGAGTGACACCTTGGACTTGTGGCGCCGTTGGTGAGAGGGCCCAAGTGATCCTAGTGTGGGGAGGGCCCCGGGCGTTGAGAACGCCTCCCACCCACGGAGACTAGGAGGCATAAGGGTAAGGCCATAAGCTATGTGTAGCTCATGGTGTGGTGATTCTAGAAAGCTCAAGAATACCTCAATCGGAGGTGTGAGCTAGGAGTTATGGCCATTTGAGTGGGGCGCTGTCCCGGGACAGCGCCCTGGTACAGCAGTGCCTGGGAGTGATTCCCGGGACTGCCAAGGTTCAAACAGGCATAACTTCCTCAACACTTGCCCGAATGGGGCAAGTGAGGAGTCCATCGGCATGTACGTAAAGCGTAGATGAAGATGGAGTGGTTGGTTGTTATGATCCAACATCATACAAGGAAGTTATGATGGTCTGAAGCTGCTGGGGGGGTTCTAGGCCCAGCAGCTAAAGGAAAATGTCCACTTGGCCCCAACTCTTGGTAGAGAGACAAGAGGTTGGTTGACGGTGGGGTAGGGGCCCCGCGTGAAGTCCTAGAGGCTTATATGGGTGAGGTGGTGTGGCCTCACCCACCCGAGGCCGAACGGCTCGGCCTCCATGGGCTTTGGCCCATTGTGAGGCCATAGTTGCCTAGTATGGTTCGGGTTGTTGTAGTGTTGCTCCGGCAACGCGATGATCAACATGGGATTGGACTTCCATGGACGGAAGTCCACATCTAGGAATGGGTTACCGATTAAGGGGTGAGTCCCGAAAGCAAAGTAGGAGGGTTGGTTCCCTCCTATGAACTATAAGGTCCGGGGTAGGAGGAGCTATCCATTAGCATGGCGGAATGCGAATGGTTAGCGCTCGTAACCTTTGGTAGAATTGAAAATTGGCAAGATTGTCAAGGGGGGCTAGCAAGGGTTGCGACACTTGGTATCAGAGCAGGGTTCCAATTTTTGAGCTAGCACTTTAAGGGAAGCATGCCTATCAAATAAGCGGGTTATGATGGTGACCCGGGGTTTCCAAAAGGTTGTAAGGCTCAAATTGGAACAAAGATCATGTGTAAATGGAATTTGACCATTCCATTGGTTCTAATGACAATGGTGGGCATGATGGTGGATTCGGCAAGGAAAATGGTGGAGTCCTTTGAAAGGGCTCCCGCACACCTCAAAAAGCATTTGGGGCTTAGAATACCGAATGCACCCAAAACCTTGGAGGGCATTAATTTTGGATTGAAATTACAATCCAAAATGCAATGTGATGATCTTGGAATGAACTTGGTGCGAATGAGGCACCCGGGGCCTCTTAAGGCCTATATGCGCGATTCAAACGCACATATGAAGGATACACCTAAAATGGACGAGCTTTGTAAGAAATTCATCATTTTAGGTGGGGTTTCAAAAGCGGGTGGTGAATACCAAGTTCAAATTTCCAAAAGTTTATTGAGGTTGTGGCGGGGATCATCAAAATTTCCACGAGCGTTAAGGCCGATGACCCCAATTAGAAATTTGGCGGTGCCTTACAACAATGGACGTTGAGGGGAGATAGGTACCACGCCAAATAATACTTGTGCCACGGACCGAATGTAAGACGATGGCATTGTGGCCAAGACTAGTAGCCTTAAGCTGAGGCCAAGTCTTTTGTACCTTGAGGCTCAAATGAATGGGAGAATTGTCTCATGGGTTGACAAAGAGGCAAGGCATTCATTCTTGAGCCCAAAATTCACAAGGGAGTTGGGGCTTGCCGATTGATAGAGAAAGCAAGCCCACCAAGGTGCGGTTTGGAAAGGGCGAACCGCATGAGACAAAGGAGGCCGCGATACATGTAACCTTTCAATGTGGGACATTGGTTTTTTTTTTTTAAATTTCACACCATGTGAAATAGATAAAATGCATGTCATTGTGAAGGCCGCCTTCTTTGAAACTCACATGATAGATGTGAGGTGCAAGCCGGTGTGCTTGCGGTGCATTATGATGTGTCATAATGGCAAAGAATTGAAGTTCAAATTGACAAGGACTCCTATGGTAGGAGGACCCAAGTTTGAATTTGGTCTTAATGGACAAAATGAAAAATAGAAAACATAATGGTCGTGGTTCAATTGGAGCAAATGCAAGGAACGTATGGGGAGGCTAGGAAAGATGTGCCTCCCCTAAACCACATTGGTGGGATGTTGGTGAGATACAAGGATGTATTCACCAATGTGTTGCCCAAAAAGTTACCGCCAAGGAAAGAAAAATAACTTTGCTCAACGAGAGATTGAGTTTTTGAGGTATGTGGTGACAAAGGAAGTTGATGGATGAACATGAAGAATGTTAAGGCAATCCAAAAGGAGAATTGGCCCTTGATTCAAAAATGGCTAAGGTCATTTGTTGGCCTAGCCAACTACTACCACCACTTCATTCGAGAGTTTTTGAAGGTTGTTAGGACCTTTGTCAACTTATGGAGAAAAATGGCTATCCCAAGAGTGGGACTAGCCTTGTTACCAAGTCTTTGGGGAGCTCAAGAGCAAGTTCTCTTTACAAGATATGGTTAAGTTTCCGGGTTTTCATAAGCATTTTGAGGTGCACATGGGGGCGAAGGACTTTACCATTGGCGGATATTGATCCAAGATGGATGACCATTGCTTATGGGAGTATTAACCTCCATGATTGTCGAACCTTGTCCGGCTTGTGAAAGAAATGGCTATCCCAAGAGTGGGATGAGCCTTGCCACAAAGCCTTTGGGAAGTTTAAGACCAAGTTCTCTTCGCCGCCCGTGTTCAAGTTCGTGGAGATTGACAAATCTTTGAGGTGCATATGGGGGCGAGTGACTTTACCATTGGCGGATGTTGAGGCAAAATGGATGGCCATTGCATATAAGAGCATGAAGCTCGATGGTTGTCCGACCTTGTCCAACTTGTGCAAGAAATGGCTATCCCAAGAGTGGGATGAGCCTTGCCACAAAGCCTTTGGGAAGTTTAAGACCAACTTCTCTTCGCCGCCCGTGCTCAAGTTCGCGGAATTTGACAAACCTTTTGAGGTGCATACGGGGGCGCATGACTTTAACATTGGTGGATGTGGATGCAACATGGATGGCCATTGTATATGGGAGCATGAAGCTCGATGATTATCCAATCTTGTACGACTTGTCAAAGAAATGGCTATCCCAAGAGTGGGATGATGTTTGTCACGAGTCTTTGGGGAGCTTAAGACCAAGTTCTCTTCGCCGCCCGTGCTCAAGTTCGCGGAGCTTGACAAACCTTTTGAGGTGCATACGGGGGTGAGTGACTCTGCCAATGGTGGATTATGTGTAAGATGGATGGCGATTGCATATGGGAGCATGAAGCTCGATGGTTGTCAAAGAAGACAACCAAGTCATGACAAAGAACTTCTTTGCCGTAGTGCATTGCTTGAAGATGTGGCGACACTATTTGGGATCGCACAAAGCAAAGGTCTACATGGACAATGTGTCCTAAAATAATTTTGACATACAAGCGCAAGTAAGCGCAAAGTCATTGCGGTGGCATGATAGTTTGGCGCTTATGAAGGTGGATTTGATCCACAAACCGGACCGCGGAAATGTGGTGCGGATGCGCTAAGTAGACCGAATGAGTTCCAAGCAATGAGAACCATCCAAACCTTGTGGCTAATGTGTGCCGGCGAAGGAAACTTGTGATGCAAGATACAGGAGGGGTAAATTAACTACCCCAAACCACAAAAGCTTTTAGGTGAGCTTCACAAGAGCAAGGTGCTCAAAGAGGTTAAGCTGGTGTATGGATTGTCCAAATGCAAGCAAAGTTGGGTGTATGTGCCTCAAGGCAAGTTGAGGCTATCGGTTTTGAAGGAAGAATGTGATAGTCCTATTGCCGGCCATAGAGGAGAAAGAAAAAAACCGCCATAGAATGGTGTCATGGAGTTACCATTGGCGGTGCATTAAAGGAAGATATAGCCCACTTTGTGAAGGCTTGAATTAAAGTGCCAAGTAAACCGAGCCTCTTACAAAAAGCAAGGTGGTTTCTTGCAACCGTTGCCTATCCCGCTGGCGCCATGGCATAGTATGTGCATGGACTTGATGACAAGTTTGTTGGAGTCACATGGGTACGATGCCATCTTGTTGATGGTATAGCGGTTTGCCAAGTTGGCACACATGGTGCCGATTGTGGGAACCGCCACCGCGTTGGAGACCGCATAGCCTTTTCTCAAACGATGGTTGAGGCACCACGGGTTGCCAAGAGTGATTGTGTGGGATCAAGATCCAAAGTTCACAAGTGCATTTTCAATGCATTTCTCTAAGGAGGTCGGAATGAAACTAAGGTTTAGCACGGCCTTGCATTCCCAAATGAATGGGAAAGCAGAGCGTGTGAATGGAGTCTTGAAGCAATACTTGAGGAACTTGGTGGGGGCAGACCAAGGAGATTGGGCGGACTATGTGGGTCGAGCGGAGTGTAATTGCAATGTAGCCACGCACTTGGCTACCAAGGGGTGGTCTTTCGTGGTGGCTTATGGAGTGGATGCGCTCCAACCTATTAACCTAGCCCTCGAGGGGGCACATTCAACACTAGAGTTCAACCAAGATGGTGAGGACTTGGCCAAGGATGGTAAACAAGTCTTGGAGATGACCAAGTTGTTGGTGGAGAAAGCCCGAAGGTGCTACGGAGTGCAAATCAATGTCGGAAGACGCGAAGTGGAGTATGAGGTGGGCCAATAAGGTGTTGTTGAATGTGGACAACTTCACCTTGCCCAAAGACCTTACTCCAAAAGTTCATGTCCAAAATTGGAGCTTCGTTTTCCATTGTGGAACAAGTGTTCAAGGACATCTATAAGTTGGAATTACTGCCGGAGATCAAAGTGCATCTGACATTTCATGTCTCATTACGAAAGTCATTTTAGGACAACATCTTGTGGCCCGATCACAAGCAAGTGATTAGGCCACGTCCCGACCTTGTGGAGGTCATTTGGAACATGAGGTAGGAGGGCATCCTCAAGTGTAGGAAGCCCAAGTGAAAATGAAAGAAAATGTACAAAGGAGTACTTGGTGAAATGATGAGGATACCATGAGAAAGAAACCGCTTGGGTGGCGGCAAGAGACATGGTGAACACCAATGAATTGGTGAAGCACTTTGAAGAAACTAAGGCTAAGGACTCCAATAAAATAAACCGTAGGCATTGATGAGGACATCAATCTCCTTTAGTGGGGGAGAGACGCTAGTAGCACACTTAGCTTCGAGGCTAATTACTCCACAACATGAACTTGTTCTTTGGCTTGAGGGAATAAAGTCCAAACTTTAGTGGTGCAAAGAGAAAAGTATGAGATGAGGTCCTAGTCTTGTACTTGTGCTTGGTTAATGGAAGAGGGGGAATTGAAATGCCAAACTAGGTTGGGTAAGCCGAGTAATTGGGGGCCATGGCTTGGAGGGGCCTTGGATAAGACCAAGAAACTTCTTAGTTGTGGGCTTGTCCGGGCGGGGGCAAGGTGATGGCGCGTGCTCATAAAAGTGCTACCCGCGAGCTAACGAGAGTTGGCGCATGGGAGTCATGAACCCATGTCTCGAAAGAGCAAAGTGGGAACCGAGTCGGGCGGGACTTGGCATCACCCCCGTGCGATCGAGGCGTGGCTTAACAATGGAAAGCCATCTCGGAGTTGCAACCAAGACAACTTAGTGGAAGCGTTGAGGTCTCGCCTAGATGTGTCATGTTAGGCTAGTGGAGCCTAATGGGGGAGGCCCCAAAGGAGGGGCAACCCAAGTGAGTTCCAAAGTATGTGGGTCTAGTATAGGTTAGGTCCTTGGATGAGAGATCCAAGGTCGCTAACGGACCACCTACGAACAACACCTTTGGGACTACGCCAAATTTGAAGATGCATTGTGGGGGTCGCGCCCAAAGGTAAACACAATGCCACACCATAGAGGATGGCAACTTGAGAATTGGTGTGCCGACTACGAGTATAGTCGATGAGGGCATCGACTCCGTTTGGTGGGGGTGAGTGTCGCGCACCTCTCCATGAGGAGTGCCCGAAACACCATGGGCACAAGGGGGACCCCGGAGTGACACCTTGGACTTGTGGCGCCGTTGGTGAGAGGGCCCAAGTGATCCTAGTGTGGGGAGGGCCCCGGGCGTTGAGAACGCCTCCCACCCACGGAGACTAGGAGGCATAAGGGTAAGGCCATAAGCTATGCGTAGCTCATGGTGTGGTGATTCTAGAAAGCTCAAGAATACCTCAATCGGAGGTGTGAGCTAGGAGTTATGGCCATTTGAGTGGGGCGCTGTCCCGGGACAGCGCCCTGGTACAGGGATCTCCGTATTTTAGTGCTACGAGCGTTTCTAGGACGCCTCCCGCGGGCAGCGTTCAGGGTCGGGCAGCCCGTTCCTGTCCTCCCGTCCCGTCCCGACCCGTCCTCCCGCCCCGACCCGTCTTACCTGCCCGTCTTGGCCTTCCTGCCCGTGTCCTCCATCCGTCCAGCCGTCCGTCCGTGTCGCAACCCTTGCTAGCCCCTCTTGACAATCTTGCCAATTTTCCATTCTACCAAAGGTTACGAGCGCTAACCATTCGCATTCCGCCATGCTAATGGATAGCTCCTCTTACCCCGGACCAATAGTTCATAGGAGGGAACCAACCCTCCTACTTTGCTTTCGGGACTCACCCCTTAATCGCTAACCAACCCCTTTAATCGGTAACCAATCCTTAGATGTGGACTTCCATCCATGGAAGTCCAATCTTATGTTGATCATCGCGTTGCCAGAGCAACACTACAACAACCCGAACCATACTAGGCAACTATGGCCTCACATTAGGCCAATGCCAATGGAGGCCGTGCCGTTCGGCCTCGGGTGGGTGAGGCCACACCACCTCACCCATATAAGCCTCTAGGACTCTACGCGGGGCCCCTACCCCACCGTCAACCAACCTCTTGTCTCTCCACCAAGAGTTGGGGCCAAGTGGACACTTTCCCTTAGCCGCTGGGCCTAGAAGCCCCCATCAGCTTCAGACCATCATAACTTCCTTGTATGATGTCTGATTCCAACAACCAACCACTCCATCCTCATCTACGCTTCACGTAGATGCCGATGGACTCCTCATTTGCCCCATTCGGGCAAGTCTTGAGGAAGTTATGCCTGTTTGAACCTTGGCAGTCCCGGGAATCACTCCCAGGCACTGCTGTACCAGGGCGCTGTCCCGGGACAGCGCCCCACTCAAATGGCCATAACTCCTAGCTCACACCTCCGATTGAGGTGTTCTTTAGCTTTCTAGAATCACCACGCCATGAGCTACGCATAACTCATGGCCTTACCCTTGTGCCTCCTAGTCTTCGTGGGTGGGAGGCGTTCCCAACGCCCGGGGCCCTCACCCACACTAGGATCACTTGGGCCCTCTCACCAACGGCGCCACAAGTCCCGGGTGTCACTCCGGGGTCCCCCTTGTGCCCATGGTGTTTCGGGCACTCCTCATGGAGAGGTGCGCGACATACTCGGCTTACCCAACCTAGTTTGGCATGTCTATTCCCCCTCTTCCATTAACCAAGCACAAGTACAAGACTAGGACCTCATCTCATACTTTTCTCTTTGCACCACTAAAGTTTGGACTTTATTCCCTCAAGCCAAAGAACAAGTTCATGTTGTGGAGTAATTAACCTCGAAGCTAAGTGTGCTACTAGCGTCTCTCCCCCACTAAAGGAGATTGATGTCCTCATCAATGCCTACGCTTCATTTTATTGGAATCCTTAGCCTTAGTTTCTTCAAAGTGCTTCACCTATTCATTGGTGTTCACCATGTCTCTTGCCGCCACCCAAGCGGTTTCTTTTTCATGGTATCCTGACCATTTCACCAAGTACTCTTTTGTACATTTTTTTTCATTTTCACTTGGGCTTCCTACACTTGAGGGTGCCCTCCTACCTCATGTTCCAAATGACCTCCATAAGGTCGGGAGGTGGCCTAATCACTTGCTTGTGATCGGGCCACAAGGTGTCGTCCTAAAATGACTTTCGTATTGAGACATGAAATGTCGGATGCACTTTGATCTCCGGCGGTAATTCCAACTTATACATGTCCTTGAACACTTGTTCCACAATGGAAAACGAAGCTCCAATTTTGGACATGAACTTTGGAGTGAGGCCTTTGGGCAAGGTGAAGTTGTCCACATTCAACAACACCTTATTGGCCCACCTCATACTCCACTTCGCGTCTTCCGGCATTGACTTGCACTTCGTAGCACATTCGGGCTTTCTCCACCAACAACTTGGTCATCTCCAAGACTTGTTTACATTCTTGGCCAAGTCCTCACCATCTTGGTTGAACTCTAGTGTTGAATGTGCCCCCTCGAGAGCTAGGTTAATAGGTTGGAGCGCATCCACTCCATAAGCCACCACCAAAGACCACCCCTTGGTAGCCAAGTGCGTGGCTACATTGCAATTACACTCCGCTCGACCCACATAGTCCGCCCAATCTCCTTGGTCTGCCCCCACCAAGTTCCTCAAGTATTGCTTCAAGACTCCATTCACATCCTCCGCTTTCCCATTCATTTGGGAATGCAAGGCCGTGCTAAACCTTAGTTTCATTCCGACCTCCTTAGAGAAATGCATTGAAAATGCACTTGTGAACTTTGGATCTTGATCCCACACAATCACTCTTGGCAACCCGTGGTGCCTCAACCATCCTTTGAGAAAAGGCTATGCGGTCTCCAACGCGGTGGCGGTTCCCACAATCGGCACCATGTGTGCCAACTTGGCAAACCGCTCTACCATCAACAAGATGGCATCATACCCATGTGACTCCGGCAAACTTGTGATCAAGTCCATGCACATACTATGCCATGGCGCCGACGAGATAGGCAACGGTTGCAAGAAACCGCCTTGCTTTTGGTAAGAGGCTCGGTTCACTTGGCACTTTATTCACGCCTTCACAAAGTGGGTTATATCCTCCTTTATGCACCGCCAATGGTACCTCCATGACACCATTCTATGGCGGTTTTTTCTTTCTCCTTTATGGCCGGCAATAGGACTATCACATTTTTCCTTCAAAACCGATAGCCTCAACTTGCCTTGAGGCACATACACCCGACTTTGCTTACACTTGAACAATCCGTCCACCAACTTAACCTCTTTGAGCACCTTGCTCTTGCGAAGCTCACCTAAAAGCTTTTGTGCCTCGGGGTAGTTAATTTACCCCTCCCGTATCTTGCATCACAAGTTTCCTTCGCCGGCACACATTAGCCACAAGGTTTGGATGGTTCTCATTGCTTGGAACTCATCCGGTCTACTTAGCGCATCCGGCACCACATTTCCATGGTCCGGTTTGTGGACCAAATCCACCTTCATAAGCGCCAAACTATCATGCCACCGCAATGACTTGGCGCTCACTTGCGCTTGAATGTCAAAATTCTGTTAGGACACATTGTCCATGTAGACCTTTGTTTTGTGCAACCCCAAATAGTGTGGCCACATCTTCAAGCAATGCACTACGGCAAAGAAGTTCTTTGTCATGAGTTGGTTGTCTTCTTTGACAACCATCGAGCCTCAAGCCCCCATATGCAAAGGCCATCCATCTTACATTAACAATCCATCATTGGCATTGGCAAAGTTACTCGCCCCCGTATGCACCTCAAAAGGTTTGTCAAACTCCATGAACTTGAGCACGGGCGGCGAATAGAACTTGGTGTTAAACTCCCCAAAGACTCGTGACAAACATCATCCCACTCTTTGTCGCGCACCTCTCCATGAGGAGTGCCCGAAACACCATGGGCACAAGGGGGACCCCGGAGTGACACCCGGGACTTGTGGCGCCGTTGGTGAGAGGGCCCAAGTGATCCTAGTGTGGGTGAGGGCCCCGGGCGTTGGGAACGCCTCCCACCCACGAAGACTAGGAGGCACAAAGGTAAGGCCATGAGCTATGCGTAGCTCATGGCGTGGTGATTCTAGAAAGCTCAAGAACACCTCAATCGGAGGTGTGAGCTAGGAGTTATGGCCATTTGAGTGGGGCGCTGTCCCGGGACAGCGCCCTGGTACAGCAGTGCCTGGGAGTGATTCCCGGGACTGCCAAGGTTCAAACAGGCATAACGTCCTCAGTACTTGTCCGAATGGGGCAAGTGAGGAGTCCATCGGCATCTACGTAAAGCGTAGATGAAGATGGAGTGGTTGGTTGTTATGATCAGACATCATACAAGGAAGTTATGATGGTCTGAAGCTGCTAGGGGGTTCTAGGCCCAGCAGCTAAAGGAAAATGTCCACTTGGCCCCAACTCTTGGTAGAGAGACAAGAGGTTGGTTGACGGTGGGGTAGGGGCCCCGCGTGAAGTCCTAGAGGCTTATATGGGTGAGGTGGTGTGGCCTCACCCACCCGAGGCCGAACGGCAAGGCTTCCATGGGCATTGGCCCATTGTGAGGCCATAGTTGCCTAGTATGGTTCGGGTTGTTGTAGTGTTGCTCCGGCAATGCGATGATCAACATGGGATTGGACTTCCATGGATGGAAGTCCACATCTAGGAATGGGTTACCGATTAAGGGGTGAGTCCCGAAAGCAAAGTAGGAGGGTTGGTTCCCTCCTATGAACTATAAGGTCCGGGGTAGGAGGAGCTAATCATTAGCATGGCGGAATGCAAATGGTTAGCGCTCGTAACCTTTGCTAGAATTGAAAATTGGCAAGATTGTGAAGGGGGGCTAGCAAAGGTTGCGACACTTGGTATCAGAGCAGGGTTCCAAGTTTTGAGCTCGCACTTTGAGGGAAACATGGGTATCAAAAATGCGGGTTATGATGGTGAGCCCGGGGTTTCCAAAAGGTTGTGAGGCTCGAATTGGAACAAGGATCATGTGCAAGTGGAATTTGACCATACCATTGGTTCAAATGACAATGGTGGGCATGAGGGTGGATTTGGTAAGGAAAATGGAGGAGTGCTTTGAAAAGGGCTCCCGCAAACCTCAAAAAACATTTGGGGCCTAGAATACCGAAAGCACCCAAAACCTTGGAGGGCATTAATGTTGGATTGAAATTCCAATTCGAAATGCTTGGAAGGTATTGATGTTGGAATGAATTTGGTGGAAATGAGGCGTCCGGGCCTCTTAAGGCGTATATGCGCGCATTTCACACCCAAATAAATAGTACATCTTTGATGAACGAGCTTTCTAAGAAATGCATCGTTTTAGGTGGGTTTCAAAAGCGGGTGGTGAATACCAAGTTCAAATTTCCAAAGTTTATTGAGGTTGTGGTGGGGATCATCAAAATTGCCATGAGCATCAAGGCCGATGACCCCATTAAGCAATTTGGCGGTGCGTTACAACAATGGACGTTGAGGGGAGATAGGTTCCCCGCCAAATAATATTTATGCCGCGAACCGAATGTAAGACGATGGCATTGTGGCCAAGGCTAGTAGCCTTAAGCCGAGGCCAAGTCTTTTGTACCTTGAGGCTCAAATGAATGGGAGAAATGTCTCATGTATTGATAAAGAGGCTACCACTTCTTCTTGAGCCCAAAACTCATAAGGGAGTTGGGGCTTGCCGATTGATAGAGCGGGCAAGCCCACCAAGGCGCGGTTTGAAAAGGGCGATCCGCATGAGACAAAGGAGCCCGCGATGCATGTAACCTTTCAATGTGGGACATTGGTTTTTTGTCAAAATTTCACACCATGTGAAATAGATGAAATGCATGTCATTGTGAAGGCCGCCTTCTTTGAAACTCACATGATAGATGTGAGGTGCAAGCCGGTGTGCTTGCGGTGCATTATGATGTGTCATAATGGCAAAGAATTGAAGTTCAAATTGACAAGGACTCCTATGGTAGGAGGATCTAAGTTGAATTTGGTTTTAATGGACCAAATGAAAAATAGAAAGCATAATGGTCGTGGTTCAATTGGAGCAACTCCAAGGAACGTATGGGGAGGCTAGGAAAGATGGGCCTCCCCCAAACAACATTGGTGTGATGTTGGTGAGATACAAGGATGTATTCACCAATGTGTTGCCCAAAAAAATTACCGCCAAGGAGTGAAAAATAACTTTGCTCAATGAGAGATTGAGCTCTTGAGGTATGTGGTGACAAAGGAAGTTGGTGGACGAACATGAAGAATGTCAAGGCAATCCAAAAGGAGAATTGGCCCTTGATTCAAAAAGGGCTTAGGTCATTTGTTGGCCTAGCCAATTAGTACCACCACTTCATTCGAGAGTTTTCTAAGGTTCCTAGGACCTTATTCAACTTATTGAGGAAAATGGCTTTCCCAAGAGTGGGATGAGCCTTGTCACCAAGCCTTTGGGGGGCTCAAAAACAAGTTCTCTTCGCCGCCCGTGCTTAAGTTCGCGGACTTTGACAAACCTTTTGAGGTGCATACGGGGGCGAGAGACTTTACCATTGGCGGATGTTGATCCAAGATGGATGCCCATTGCATATGGGAGCATTAAGCTTAAAGGTTGTCAAACCTTGTGCGACTTGTGAAAGAAATGGCTATCCCAAGAGTGGGATGAGCCTTGCCCCAAAGTCTTTGGGGAGCTTAATACAAAGTTGTCTTTGCCACCCGTGTTCAAGTTCGCGGAGCTTGACAAACCTTTTGAGGTGCATACGGGGGGAGCGAGTGACTTTGCCATTGGCGGATGGTTAATGTAAGTTGGATGGCCATTGCATATGAGAGCGTTAAGCTTGATGGTTATCCGACCGTATCCGACTTGTGGAAGAAATGGCTATCCCAAGAGTGGGATGAGCCTTGCCACCAAGTCTTTGGGGAGCTTGAGAGCAAGTTCTCTTAGACGCCCGTGCTCAAGTTCGCGGAGCTTGACAAACCTTTTGAGGTGCATACGGGGGTGAATAACTTTACCAATGGCGGATTGTTGATTTAAGATGGATGGCCATTGCATATGGGAGCATAAAGCTCGATGGTTGTCAAAGAAGACAACCAACTCATGCCAAACAACTTCTTTGCCGTAGTGCATTACTTGAAAATGTGGCGACACTATTTGGGGTCGCACAAAGCAAAGGTCTATATGGACAATGTGTCCTAAAAGAATTTTGACATTCAAGCGCAAGTGAGCGCCAAGTCATTGCGGTGGCATGATAGTTTGGCGCTTATGAACGTGGATTTGATCCACAAACCGGACCGTGGAAATGTGGTGCCGGATGCGCGAAGTAGACCGGAAGAGTTCCAAGCAATGAGAACCATCCAAACCTTGTGGCTAATGTGTGCCGGCGAAGGAAACTTGTGATGCAAGATACGGGAGGGGTAAATTAACTACCCCAAAGCACAAAAGCTTTTAGGTGAGCTTCGCAAGAGCAAGGTGCTCAAAGAGGTTAAGTTGGTGGACGGATTGTTCAAGTGCAAGCAAAGTTGGGTGTATGTACCAGAAGGCAAGTTGAGGCTATCGGTTTTGAAGGAGGAATTTGATAGTCCTATTGCCGGCCTTAGAGGAGAAAGAAAAAACCGCCATAGAATGATATCATGGAGGTACCATTGGCGGTGCATAAAGGAAGATATAGCCCACTTTGTGAAGGCTTGAATCAAAGTGCAAAGTGAACCGAGCCTCTTACCAAAAGCAAGGCGGTTTCTTGCAACCGTTGCCTATCACGTCGGCGCCATGGCATAGTATGTGCATGGACTTGATCACAAGTTTGCCGGAGTCACATGGATATGATGCCATCTTGTTGATGGTTGAGCGGTTTGCCAAGTTGGCACACATGGTGCCGATTGTGGGAACCGCCACCGCGTTGGAGACCGCATAGCCTTTTCTCAAAGCATGGTTGAGGCACCACGGGTTGCCAAGAGTGATTGTGTGGGATCAAGATCCAAAGTTCACAAGTGCATTTTCAATGCATTTCTCTAAGGAGGTCGGAATGAAACTAAGGTTTAGCACGGCCTTGCATTCCCAAGTGGATGGGAAAGCGGAGGATGTGAATGGAGTCTTGAAGCAATACTTGAGGAACTTGGTGGGGGCGGACCAAGGAGATTTGGCGGACTATGTGGGTCGAGCGGAGTGTAATTGCAATGTAGCCACGCACTTGGCTACCAAGGGGTGGTCTTTGGTGGTGGCTTATGGAGTGGATGCGCTCCAACCTATTAACCTAGCTCTCGAGGGGGCACATTCAACACTAGAGTTCAACCAAGATGGTGAGGATTTGGCCAAGGATGGTGAACAAGTCTTGGAGATGACCAAGTTGTTGGTGGAGAAAGCCCGAAGGTGCTACGGAGTGCAAGTCAATACCGGAAGACGCGAAGTGGAGAATGAGGTGGGCCAAAAGGTACGGTGTTGTTGAATGTGAACAACTTCACTTAGCCGAAAGGCCTCACTCCAAAGTTCATGTCCAAAATTGGAGCTTTGTTTTCCGTTGTGGAACAAGTGTTCAAGGACATATATAAGTTGGAATTACCGCCAGAGATCAAAGTGCATCCGACATTTCATGTCTCATTACGAAAGTCATTATAGGACGACACCTTGTGGCCTGAACACAAGCAAGTGATTAGGCCACCTCCCGACCTTGTGGACGTCATTTGGAACATGAGGTAGGAGGGCATCCTCAAGTGTAGGAAGCCCAAGTGAAAATGAAAGAAAATGTACAAAGAAGTACTTGGTGAAATGGTGAGGATACCATGAGAAAGAAACCGCTTGGGTGGCGGCAAGAGACATGGTGAACACCAATGAATTGGTGAAGCACTTTGAAGAAACTAAGGCTAGACATTCCAATAAAATGAAGCGTAGGCATTGATGAGGACATCAATCTCCTTTAGTGGGGGAGAGACGCTAGTTGCACACTTAGCTTCGAGGTTAATTACTCCACAACATGAACTTGTTCTTTGGCTTGAGGGAATAAAGTCCAAACTTTAGTGGTGCAAAGAGAAAAGTATGAGATGAGGTCCTAGTCTTGTACTTGTGCTTGGTTAATGGAAGAGGGGGAATAGATATGCCAAACTAGGTTGGGTAAGCCGAGTAATTGGGGGCCATGGCTTGGAGGGGCCTTGGATAAAACCAAGAAACTTCTTAGTTGTGGGCTTGTCCGGGCGGGGGCAAGGTGATGGCGCGTGCTCATAAAAGTGCTACCCGCGAGCTAACGAGAGTTGGCGCATGGGAGTCATGAACCCATGTCTCGAAAGAGCAAAGTGGGAACCGAGTCGGGCGGGACTTGGCATCACCCCCGTGCGATCGAGGCGTGGCTTAACAATGGAAAGCCATCTCGGAGTTGCAACCGAGACAACTTAGTGGAAGCGTTGAGGTCTCGCCTAGATGTGTCACGTTAGGCTAGTGGAGCCTAACGGGGGAGGCCCCAAAGGAGGGGCAACCCAAGTGAGTCCCAAAGTAGGTGGGTCTAGTGTAGGTTAGGTCCTTGGATGAGAGATCCAAGGTCGCTAACGGACCACCTAGGAACGACACCTTTGGGACTATGCCAAATTTGAAGATGCATTGTGGGGGTCGCGCCCTAAGGTAAACACAATGCCGCACCATAGAGGATGGCAACTTGAGAATTGGTGTGCCGACTACGAGTATAGTCGATGAGGGCATCGACTCCGTTTGGTGGGGGTGAGTGTCGCGCACCTCTCCATGAGGAGTGCCCGAAACACCATGGGCACAAGGGGGACCCCGGAGTGACACCCGGGACTTGTGGCGCCGTTGGTGAGAGGGCCCAAGTGATCCTAGTGTGGGTGAGGGCCCCGGGCGTTGGGAACGCCTCCCACCCACGAAGACTAGGAGGCACAAAGGTAAGGCCATGAGCTATGCGTAGCTCATGGCGTGGTGATTCTAGAAAGCTCAAGAACACCTCAATCGGAGGTGTGAGCTAGGAGTTATGGCCATTTGAGTGGGGCGCTGTCCCGGGACAGCGCCCTGGTACAGCAGTGCCTGGGAGTGATTCCCGGGACTGCCAAGGTTCAAACAGGCATAACGTCCTCAGTACTTGTCCGAATGGGGCAAGTGAGGAGTCCATCGGCATCTACGTAAAGCGGTTGGTTGACAAGAGGTTGGTTGACGGTGGGGTAGGGGCCCCGCGTGAAGTCCTAGAGGCTTATATGGGTGAGGTGGTGTGGCCTCACCCACCCGAGGCCGAACGGCAAGGCTTCCATGGGCATTGGCCCATTGTGAGGCCATAGTTGCCTAGTATGGTTCGGGTTGTTGTAGTGTTGCTCCGGCAATGCGATGATCAACATGGGATTGGACTTCCATGGATGGAAGTCCACATCTAGGAATGGGTTACCGATTAAGGGGTGAGTCCCGAAAGCAAAGTAGGAGGGTTGGTTCCCTCCTATGAACTATAAGGTCCGGGGTAGGAGGAGCTAATCATTAGCATGGCGGAATGCGAATGGTTAGCGCTCGTAACCTTTGCTAGAATTGAAAATTGGCAAGATTGTGAAGGGGGGCTAGCAAAGGTTGCGACACTCTTGGGATAGCCATTTCTTCCACAAGTCGCACAAGGTGGGACAACCATCGATCTTCATGCTCTCATATGCAATGGCCATCTTTTTTTTTTTACATCCACATCCGCCAAATAAAGTCTCTCGCCCCCGTATGCACCTCAAAAGGTATGTCAAACTCCGCGAACTTGAGCACGGGCGGCGAAGAGAACTTCGTCTTAAGCTCTTCAATGGCTTGGTGGCACGGCTCATCCCACTCTTGGGATAGCCATTTCTTGCACAAGCCGGACAAGGTTCGACAACCATGGAGCTTAATGCTCTCATAAGCAATGGTCATCCATCTTGGATCAACATCCGCCAATGATAAAGTCCTTCGTCTCCATGTGCACCTGAAAATGCTTATGAAAATCCGGAAATTTAACCACATCTTGTGAAGGGAACTTGCTCTTGAGCTTTCCAAGGGCTTGGTGACAAGGCTCATCCCACTCTTGGAATAGCCATTTCCTCAATAAGTCGAGTAAGGCCCTAGCAACCTTAAAACAAATCTAGAATGAAGTGGTGGTAGTAGTCGGCTAGGCCAACCAATGACCTAAGCTTTTTTTTTTTGAGTCAAGCACCAATTCTCCTCTTGGATTGCCTTGAAATTCTTCATGTTTGTCCACCAACTTCCTTTGTCACCACATGCCTCAAGAACTCAATTTCTTCTTGAGCAAAGTTGCAATTCACTTCTTGGGGGTAACATTTTGAACAACACATTGGTGAATACATCCTTGTATCTCACCAACATCCCACAAGTATGGTTTGGGGGAGGCCCATCTTTCCTAGCCTCCCCATGAGTTCCTTGGAGTTGCTTCAATTGAACCACGACCATTATATTTACCATATTTCATTTGGTCCATTAAGACCAAATTCAACTTGGATCCTCCTACCATAGGAGTCCTTGTCAATTTGAACCTCAATTCTTTGCCATTATGACACATCATAATGCACGGTAAGCACACCGGCTTGCACCTCACATCTATCATGTGAGTTTCAAAGAAGGCGGCCTTCACAATGACATGCATTTCATCTATTTCACATGGTGTGAAATTTTGATAAAATTCCAATGTCCCACATTGAAAGGTTACATGCATCGCGGCCTCCTTTGTCTCATGCGGTTTGCCCTTTCCAAACCGCACCTTGGTGGGCTTCACCACTCTACCAATCGGCAAACCCCAGCTCCCTTGTGAGCTTTGGGGTCATGAAAGAATGCCTTAACTCTTTGTCAACCCATGAGACAAGCCTCCCATTCATTTGAGCCTCAAGGTACAAAATACTTGGCCTCGGCTTAAGGCTACTAGCCTTGGCCACAAAGCCATCGTCCAACATTTGGTCCTCGGCAACTTGGCTTGGCTTGGTCCGCAAAGCCAACTTTAAACATTTCGTCCGCGGGACAAATTGGTGTGGTGCCACAAAACCAATTTCTAATAATTTGTCCGCAAAACAAACATGTTTTGCCTTGGTAGCACAAAGCCACCTTCCCACACTCCGTCCGCGGCACGAACATGAATTGCCTTGGTAGGACAAACCCACCTCCCAACATTCCGTCCGCGGCACAAGTATGATTTGCTTTGGAAGCATAAATCCACCTTTCAACATTCCGTCCGCGGCACCAACATGTTTTGCCTAAGTAAAATGGACCAAACAATTTGCACTCATTTCTTTGGGACCTACTTTGGCTAAAGCCACTTGTGGTGATGCGCCGCCGAACTTCTCTTTGGGACCATTGGCTTCAATGCTCTTGCAAACTTGATGGTCCCCACCGTGTCCTCAAGAAGCCTTGGGGACTTAAACAAGGCATCCACCACCCGCTTTTAAAACCCCACCTAAAAGGATGCATTTCTTAGAAAGCTCGTCCGTTTTAGGTGTATCCTTCATTTGTGCGTTTGAATAGCGCACATAGGCCTTAAGAGGCCCCGGGTGCCTCATTAGCACTAAATTCATTCCAACATCAATACCTTCCAAGCATTTCGAATTGGAATTTCAATCCAACATTAATGCCCTCCAAGGTTTTGGGTGCTTTCGGTATTCTAGGCCCCAAATGTTTTTTGAGGTTTGCGGGAGCCCTTTTCAAAGCACTCCTCCATTTTCCTTACCAAATCCACCCTCATGCCCACCATTGTCATTTGAACCAATGGTATGGTCAAATTCCACTTGCACATGATCCTTGTTCCAATTTGAGCCTCACAACCTTTTGGAAACCCCGGGCTCACCATCATAACCCGCATTTTTGATACCCATGTTTCCCTCAAAGTGCAAGCTCAAAACTTGGAACCCTGCTCTGATACCACGTGTCGCAACCCTTGCTAGCCCCCCTTGACAATCTTGCCAATTTTCCATTCTACCAAAGGTTACGAGCGCTAACCATTCGCATTCCGCCATGCTAATGGATAGCTCCTCTTACCCCGGACCAATAGTTCATAGGAGGGAACCAACCCTCCTACTTTGCTTTCGGGACTCACCCCTTAATCGCTAACCAACCCCTTTAATCGGTAACCAATCCTTAGATGTGGACTTCCATCCATGGAAGTCCAATCTTATGTTGATCATCGCGTTGCCGGAGCAACACTACAACAACCCGAACCATACTAGGCAACTATGGCCTCACAATGGGCCAATGCCAATGGAGGCCGTGCCGTTCGGCCTCGGGTGGGTGAGGCCACACCACCTCACCCATATAAGCCTCTAGGACCCTACGCGGGGCCCCTACCCCACCGTCAACCAACCTCTTGTCTCCCTACCAAGAGTTGGGGCCAAGTGGACAATTTCCTTTAGCTGCTGGGCCTAGAACCCCCCAGCAGCTTCACACCATCATAACTTCCTTGTATGATGTCTGATCATAACAACCAACCGCTCCATCCTCATCTACGCTTCACGTAGATGCCGATGGACTCCTCACTTGCTCCATTCGAGCAAGTCTTGGGGAAGTTATGCCTGTTTGAACCTTGGCAGTCCCGGGAATCCCTCCCAGGCACTGCTGTAGCAGGGCGCTGTCCCGGGACAGCGCCCCACTCAAATGGCCATAACTCCTAGCTCACACCTCCGATTGAGGTGTTCTTGAGCATTCTAGAATCACCACGCCATGAGCTACGCATAGCTCATGGCCTTACCCTTGTGCCTCCTAGTCTTCGTGGGTGGGAGGCGTTCCCAACGCCCGGGGCCCTCACCCACACTAGGATCACTTGGGCCCTCTCACCAACGGCGCCACAAGTCCCGGGTGTCACTCCGGGGTCCCCCTTGTGCCCATGGTGTTTCGGGCACTCCTCATGGAGAGGTGCGCGACAGTCCGTCCGTCCATTCATCCGTCTCCACCAACCCCCCCACCCCGAACCCGAGCTCCGTCATTCTTCCTCGCTCACGCCCCTGGACAGCTCCGGAGCAAGTTGGGAGGCTGCTGGAGCGCGGCAGGTCGGAAGGCGAGGTCGGAGGCCAGCGGGCGGAGGGAGGCGAGGTCGGAGGGAGGGAGGCGATCCAGCGCAGGGAGGCGGGGAGGCGAGGTCGGAGGGAGGGAGGCGATCCAGCGCAGGGAGGTGGGGAGGCGAGGTAAGGATTGACAGATTGAGAGCTCTTTCTTGATTCTATGGGTGGTGGTGCATGGCCGTTCGTAGTTGGTGGAGTGATTTGCCTACACTCCCAACATCCAGTCGTTCATTCAATGGCAGGCGAATCTTATTAAGTTTGCCTCGGTGAATGCCTCTTCACCGAGCACACTTAGAGAGTCTGCCGGACCAGAGGTTCACAGGAGTCAGAGTCGTTCTACTTCTAACTTGTGTGAGTATCGCTCCTGCTCTAGAGCTGAGTGATTCAAGGGCCTCGGAGCTTACTAGAGCTTGCTCAGCTGAGGCAATAATTCAAGGGCCAGCTTCCGAGCTCCTTTGTCAGTTTCTCACCTGACTGCTCATTCTCTCTGCACGTGGAACCCACCTCTCTCTTTTTCTTGCAACAGCCGAGGCTGCTCACAAGGTGTAGTAGCGGCAGTGCGAATGATGATGGGATGCCGTTCGTTGCATGCACTTTCGGACACTCATTCGCCATTCCACAATCCATGTCTTCCAAGCTCGGAGGTGGAGTATGCCACATTGAATTCAGTGTGGATATTGTGGAGATCTAGAAGAAGGACACGGCGAGTTTTTGGACGCCAAAGAGAGGAGTAAGGAGAGGGCTTAGCTTGGCCATGCGAACGACTCTATCTGCTATTTGCTTCACAAATTTCAGAAATCACAGCTGGGAAATTTCAGATTGTGGATGGGTGCTTGTGAATTCACATTCAAATTGGTCTACACTTGCATTGCCTTCAGGCCCAATTCAATCTGCACAATTTATTTCTTAATTTTATATAGCGCCCAAGTGCTCTTTTGAATACAACACTATATTCGTTAAATTGAGACTTTCTCTAGTCTCAAATTAATATATGGATCAAACAACATTCCGTGTTCCGAAACTATATTGCGAACAATCTCAAATATATTATATGTTCTAATATCCCAAATCTATTATGTGTGGACATAAGCACATATGGTAGAGCACTCAACACCAACTTCATCAACAAAAACACTTTGGGTAGAGCACTCCAAACTAGTTTCACCCAAAAAACATATAAAATGATTTCTATTAATAGCATGGTCAATAAAATATAGACATTGCAACATACAAAGTGCATGCAATAAATGCATTTTTCTTCAATGGAAAATTTAGTCCCAAACTTAATAAAAAAATGAACTTCACAATTGTATTGAAATATAGTAAATGGATATTCATCCAACCCCAAACAATATAGCATTCGCAAGTTCTACCCAAACTTTGCCCCAAGTTTGAGGAGCACACATATGAGTAATATATATTCGTCGAATCACAGTTTACACTATAATCATGCTAACACAATCCTACCAACTTCTCATTCAGCGTGGGTTGCTTCTTCTCCGATCCGAGCAAGGTTGTCTTTTGCAAAAGTTATGTACTTTTGAGGGATGGACACTGATCCACTATGATTTTTCCGTGGTTTCCATGCTATGAATATGGAATCTGTATCTACCCAAGATGGACCGTGCTCAGAATCCACCTTCCACCGAAAGTGTTGGTTTGTATCCCAGCCTGTATAATGCCGAACAACATCTTCATTCCGTGCTGTCGGTCGGTAGTACTCCACTTGTATTTGTCGAAAATGAGGGCTGGAAGATACAAAATTTGGATTGGACAAAGCTCTTGCCACCCACACTGGCTTTGCATATGTCTCATCTCCAGGACGCAAAATGAGCATATAACCTTCATGACAATCCACTGCAATGCGGAAAGATGGTGGCGGACGACTACTAGCAGGCCCAACGTAATGGTCGTCCATATCAAACTCCTCGCGAACCTCTCCATTACTCAAAAGACTAGCCTCCGAAGCTTGTACATCGATACGAGTTTGTGGCCAAAATCCGTGCCTCAAAGTATGAGGGCTATCTTGGTGGAGATCTGCCAAGGCCGCACGAACACGTGTCCAATAATGTATCCAACTCCCATAACGATGCCAACATGATCCGCCAACATCCGCTATCTTCAAACTCTCCCAATATTGAATGAAGCCTGATATACCTTTCAAAATATCCTCCAAATTCTTCATGGCTATTGGCTTGCAAGGCCTAGGCTCTCCATCCGGTAACATGGTCTTCCCATCCGCATCCACGCACCACACAAGGAGACCCTCTGGCGGGCTCCAGTCTTGTGTCGTGCACAACAACTTGTATTGCATGGCCGGGACACCATCGTCACGCATGTAGAACCGGAATTGTTGTGCCTTCGTATGGCCAATCAATCGATGAGCTCCACTTCGAATATAAGGTTCTATAAATGCCTTGAAGTCTGGCACCTCCTCAATCATATGGGGGATGACGGGAACGTTCTCCAAATCCATGTACGACTTCATCAATAACGGGATTGTAGGAAAATCCTCCTCCCGCAACTTCATGCTCCACCGTCCAAATGATGCATCAATATCGTCGTGCGTGTGGCCTACCAATAGGAAGGACACAAAAACCTCCTTGAAAATGCCTTTCGCAACCAACAACAACCAATATGCAAATACATATCTACTTTTATTGTCCTTGGCACAATTGTCCAATTGGACACGCAAAGTGGGGGGCAACTTCTTGGCTATCACCGGTTCACTGGGTGGTTCGGGCAACGAATGCAAGCATACATCTTTTCCATCCATCACTGCTTCATATAAAGGTGTTGAACCCGTGTTTTCAAATAACAATCCTGAAGAATAGGCTGGCGGTTTCTCTAAATCACGCAAAAGCCTTGCAAATGACCCTATCGTGTGGTTTGAATCTGCTGGATACAAATCAAGAGCATAATGGGCAAACTTGACATCACCGTGTCCATGTGCAATCATTCCTACAATGCCAACCCAAAGTGATTAGTACCTATGTATGTCTAAATCGTTTTGAATGAATCAATGTTCTCAAGTACATCACGGAATAAAATACAACAATATTTAGGGTATGTCATAACATTGTTTCGAAGATCACCTGTAACCGATACATGCAACTTAAAAAATCCATCCGTGGCCTTGATTCGTTTTGCAAAACATGGGGAGGCTGTCTTGGCATGGTCCATTTTGTCATGGATGACCGTAAGAACTTCCAAGGGCCTGGAGATGGACAAAGCTCTATTTGTGTAGTAATCATTACGGTGTGCCTCTTGCATGTTTACGTGCTTGAAATAGTTCAATTGATGCACCGCAAACGACTCGGTACCCATCGTGTGTGCATCCCGAAGGCGCTTCAACTTCTCGCAATTAGAGCACCTTGCAAATTTGTCCCCTCGTCTTTTTGTAATGTATTCGCTGAAGTTTGCTTTCTTGATTGCACTCAATTTTGACGATGAAATTGGCTCCAACCCAATCTTCTCGCCAACTGCATTTACATCCAACAATATGTCTTTCCATTTTGTGCCTGTGGGAAGAACTTTCTCCACAACCTTTTCACCAGTTGTGAGTGTGCGTGTTTTGTGCGGCATTGCATCGGCAAGCGGGACAATGATGGTTGCTAGAGTGGCCGTTGCTTGCCTTGTTGTTTCCCTAGGTTTCTTTAAACCCACGTTCCCATGGTGACGGGACCGGCGGCCTTCCTTGGCATAAGCAGCTTGTCTATAAAAGTCCGCTTTCGACACACCATGAATGGTGTACCATGCCTTGCAACACACGTCTATGCTCTCAATGGTGATGACCTTGCGACCCGCCCCATTCACATGTATCGCCCTATGCACATCAAGTTTTTTGGTGGATCTTAGACGGAAATCACCAAGCCACATTTCTTCGCGGATGGCCTTCAATTTATCCCGGGGAAACAATTGGCAACAACGATGCACACAACAATCCTTTGTGGCAACTTCTCTAATGGACTCCTCCCCGAGCAACCTTTGACGTTTACAATCAGTTGCAGACGGAGCAGGACGTGCCAATGTATCGTACTTTCTTTGACCCTTGCGTGGCCGCATGTTTGATTGCTGCTCTTTTTCGATTTGCAAGTGTCGTTGCTCATGTTCATACAAACTAACTCCATCAATCGTGACATTCCTCAATGGCCACCTCCGGAGGGAGAACCTATGAGTGGGATCCACCTCGGAATGAACGAACGACTCCAATATGACAACCCCAACGTCCTCGGTGCCAAGCGGGTTTCCATCAATGCAATCTTGTGGATGGGTGTTGCGACAAATCCCCTCTGCCACAGCAACTCCACTGTCATTAAGAAGTACCACCTCCAAATTCACCCATGAAGCCCTTGAGAGTCCCGTACATTCAGCAATGGGACATTGCGGTACGGAAGGCGAAGGTATATCCAAATGATCTTCATCTGCACTGTCAGCCAAAGTATCCTCCCCGACAATGTCTATCTCATCCTCAGATGCAGATGGCGAAGTGGCCATATCTTCAGATGACCAATCCCCTCTTTCACTAAACCCATTCATTCTGCCTACACACATGAACATTGAACCTTATCAAGAAACCACAAAAATTGTAGGTTCCAATCGAATAATACAAAAACCATCTTATATAAAAAATATTGCAAATACTCAGTGTTCATACATGTTCGTATGACTGCTATGCCATTGGCTCTGTAAAGGTTTGGGTTGGCCAGTGGACACACTATCATTTAGAGCCCATCCACACGGTGGGTCTGGGTTTGGGTCGACCTACCCAAACCTTGTGGCACGATGGGATCATGGTCATCCAGATTCCATCCAAACAGTGGGGATAAATTGGGTCGAGCGACCCAAACGTTTTCGCAAGATGGGTTCAGGCTCATCACAGAGAGCACCCACACAGCGAGGATGGATTGGGTAGACCGTCCCAAATTATGTAAGGGCACTGGGATGGGTCAAACCTAGTACATGCCCACTGTGGGATAAGGTTTGGGTCGACCGACCCAAACCTTATAGGGCAGGAAGGGCTCAAAGTCCACCCTAGTACCTGCCTCACGTGGGGGTGGGTTTGGGTCGACCGACCCAAACCTTCAGGGGCAGGATGGGCTCCGTGTGCACCCTAGTACCTGCCTCATGTGAAGGTGGGTTTGGGTCGACCGACCCAAACCTTCAGGGGCAGGATGGGCTCCGTGTGCACCCTAGTACCTGCCTCATGTGAAGGTGGGTTTGGGTCGACCGACCCAAACCTTCAGGGGCAGGATGGGCTCCGTGTGCACCCTAGTACCTGCCTCATGTGAAGGTGGGTTTGGGTCGACCGACCCAAACCTTCAGGGACAGGATGGGCTCCGTGTGCACCCTAGTACCTGCCTCATGTGAAGGTGGGTTTGGGTCGACCGACCCAAACCTTCAGGGGTAGGATGGACTCCGTGTCCACCCTAGTACCTGCCTCATGAGGGTATAGGTTTGGGTCGATGTGAGCCCAAAAGGGTGCCCACATTTAGTCTTAGACCCTTGAAACGTTAGTTGATGCACTTTGAAGTAGCATGTTACTTCACAAAAATATAAAAAGAGTGAAATGTTAGTCTTAGAAGTACCATGTTGTAAGAGGCTAGGATGTGAGTTGTTATTGTGTTTTTACCTTCGGAAGGATTTGAGCGAATGAGGATAGGTAAGGAGAACTTGGATTGAGTAGTTAGTGAGTAGGCTAGTACAAATGGATGGAGACAACCAAAGTGACTCAAGAGGCAAGTGCATTCGAATTGGGATGAATGGAGGATCACATGGAGCGCACAAGTGGACCACCTCATCATGGCCACTTAATGGGGAAGGCCCAAGGAAGAATGCAAGGTGGAGGATAAGCAAATTCTCAAAGCACCAATCAAATCACGAGTTAAGCATCGTGGTTTGAATTAAGTGGTGAGCGACGATTTGGGAAAGTAAGGGGAGAAAGTTATGGCGGCGGAAAGCGAAGGAGGCTAAGTTTGGGTTGAAGCATCCCAAGTTTGGTAAAGTGTGGTAGGTAGAAAGCCAAGGCTAGTTAAATGTTCGAATTAGGATCCTTGTTGATCATTTGAGGGAGGGAGGCTTAGAAGATAGGATTGGCGCCTACTAAGTAGGAGGAAATCTCAAGGGCTTATCGTGAGCCTTGAGGGTGCTCACCCCCTCAAGCTTACTATATAATCCCTCATTCTTCCCTCACTCATCCTCTCTTTCCTTTGTGCTCCAAGGCACCCCACGAGTTATAAGTGTGGGTGTGGGAAGCCATATTGGAGCACATGTGTGTGCTTAGTTTTTAGTTTGAGAGCCAAGGCTTGTTAGCCTTGAAGAGGGCTTGACCTCTTGGTAGAATTAGTGTTGACGTGAAGGATTTTAAAGTTAATTCATGATTCCAATTTGTGGTACTTAAAGTTCATGTTTTGAATACATGTGGTTGCAAGCTCCATGTTTAAGAGTTGAGCACTTGATGTTGTGATGAGTGCAAAAATATACTTGTGTGGATTAGTTAGTCTTAGTGAAGTTAGGAAATTCTCTCTCCCCCTCTCCTCTCTAGGATTTTAGGATTTTAGGATTAGAGAAGAATTGTGTGATTAGAAAGGGGTTGTTAGTAGAATTAGGGAAATTAGGTAGGAAGATTAATTAAGGGCTTGAATAATTAGTGAGGTAGTTGGGGATTACAACTACAAAGTTGTGGGTTCATGAAGGAGCTGGGTTTATGAAGGAGCTGGGTTTGTTTAGTTAGAAAGTAAAGAGCTGGGTTTATGAAGGACCTGGGTTTGTTTAGTTAGAAGCTAAGGAGCTGGGTTCATGAAGGACCTGGGTTTATGAAGGAGCTGGGTTTGTTTAGTTAGAAGCTAAGAAGCTGGGTTTATGAAGGAGCTGGGTTTATGAAGGAGCTAGGTTTATGTAATTAGAAAGTAAAGAGATGGGTTCATGAAGGAGCTTAGTAGATAGCCTACCTAATTAGCTCATAGACAAGTAGTTAGTTACATTATGCTAGTTAGTGTTATGTGTGGCTTTCACAAGTAAATGTATTTGAGATTGACTATAGAGAATAGTGTTTTTTTTAACACTTGCATCCTCTCTTTAAAAATAAACCACGTGCACAACTTAATGGAGAATGTGGAGCACTCTCGCGATGGCAAGACAAAGGAAGCAAAGACCAAAGGTGCGAGGGAGAGATTGACATAAGTCACATAAGTATTTCTTAATACTTAAAGGCTTATGTACGGTATGGAGACACCAAGTGAGACCTCTTATAGTAGCGATACGGAATACACAAGTGATAGTTCAAGTGGTAGTATAGAGTCAACGGCACGGACTCCATTTAGGAGAGGGATATCCTTAAGGGCTTGTGTAGCTAAAGCAGCCGGATGGACGTTAGAAGCAAACAAAGACAAAATAGCACCCGAGCATAAGGAGGTTAAAATAACATAGTTAACTTGTGCATTCTCCACATACGTATTGAAATCGTACATTGAGTTGTTAAAAGTGAAATTCCAGTTAAATCCAAGACCACTTGAAGGGTGAACATTGCACTATGGACTCATCCAAGTCCAAATCCAATACCGCGGAGGAATGTGAGCCCAAACCCACTACTCGGACTACGGACGCTTAAGGGTGGGGGGTTTGGCCTCACACTTGCATCTTATCCTTTCAAAGATGTGAAGAGGAGAGAGAAAAGAAGAAGATAGTACTATACTAAAGCCAAAAAACACTTCAAAGCCGCCACACTCCCCCACCGGACTGGGTTTGTGTCTATCTAGGACACCCCCTCCGCCTTGCGGGAGCAACTTGGAGCTATAGAAGAAAAAACATTCAACCCGCTTCCTTCCTCTTCGGAGAGAGTTCGGACTACAAGAGCAATTCCCAGGCGCTGAAGAACGAAGGTCCCCCTACTGGTTTCCTTCAAACAATGACCACGGAGGGCCGACCTCTAACCTAGCACCTATTGCAGGAATTGGAAACCCTCCGCCTTTCCTTTGGGTCTAAAGGTATCACATCGCATTTAATCCGCTAGTTGCACCTGTCACACATTATACAACTTACACCGACCCCCATTAGTTCGCGTAGGGAAATATGTGCCATCAAGTGTAGCCAATTGAACCGAATTATTGTCATACACATTCGTGACCCAAAAATGGCCCAACCACAAGGCGTGAGACTTACCTGGGAACTCCAGTTTCCTCGCATCTTGGAGCATTACCGACGTCCCGGGTTGCAAAGTTCTTACCTTGTGTCGTTTGTTGAAGACGGCCTTGCGCCTCCGTTTCATCGCCTCGAGATGTTGCACACTAGCTCGTCGTCGCTCGCTAAGACTCTCTAACATTAGCAACCTATCTGATAGTGACTCGGCTACCGTAAGTCGTGAATCAACTGCAATTCGCAAAGAGGGGATCTCCAACTCCATCGGGAGCATTGCTTCAATCCCGTATACAAGGGCAAACGGCGTTTGGTTGGTTGGGCCTTTATACCAATCGTTTGGCACCGAAGGATATGACGCGAAATCATGGCCTACCTGAATTCCGGTAGAGGTGTTCTTGAAATGCAAGGATGGAATAATATCTTCTTCGAGCACGACGTCCTCTAGGCCTATAGGTTGCGTGCCATCAATCTCAAAGGAATAAATTGACTCAAGCGGTAGGACATCGGCTATGAGCACGAATCCGGTGTGTCCACGTGACGTGTCCTCGGTGGCGGTGATCGCATATACCTGGGTGTGGTTGGGAATTTCTTCCGGGTTGAGTTCCATCCATGCTGTGAACTCACCTGTGTCCTCCCAGCCATAGAGGCCAGGACCCATGTCCTTTACTGGGCCTAGATGGGTCTTAGTGCCCAATGTTTGGTTGGCTAAGTCTACCGAAACTATGTTGGGTTCTGGCTTCGACTTGGGTAGGTCGGATTCCGTGAATTCTGTCGAAGGCTTACGGAGTGCAATTCTTGTCGTTGTTCTGTTGTGAGGGGGCCCAAATGTTATTTGGGAGGTACCCGTAGACCACTCGGTTGTGGCATTTGCTCTCCGAAGCCAGTCTCTACCTAAAAGTATCGGATAACTTTTGGATGTTACAGGGAGCCTCAAAACTTGAAACGTGATCGTATAGACTTCTCCCCCGACTTTCATCAAGCAATCCTTTACCTGTCCAAGGGGGGTGACTTGTCTTTGGTCCGCGACATTGATAACAAAGGGTGAAGGGCCAGTGAGCTCGAGGCCAAGTTTTTCCAACGTTGAGAGTGGCATAATATTGATCCCACTACCTCCATCAACCAGGGTGTGCGGGATTATTTTGTCCATAATCTCAACCTCCACCTCGATTGGTCCTTCGTCCCCTAGGGGGGTTCTTCGGACCTCAACTGCCATCGTTGGGATTTTAGCCTTCCTAACCTGGGTGGCTCCTTCCTTGAATTCCTTTCTTAAGGCGGGAGCTACTTGAATTAGTTGTGCCAAAGAAATGTTGGCTCGTAGGCTACAAAGGTCTGACCAAAGGTCGTAGTCCTCGGCCGGGTTAAAGGCGCGACTAGGCCGGGGTTTCGGTGGGAAATTAGCGGGCAGGCCATTGCCCCATGTGTCTCGTCTATCCACAAATCGGAAGAGGTCTTCCTCTTCCTCCAGTAATGGTTCCTCTACCGGTTCGTCATCAGGGTTAGGCTCTAGGGAAGTTGTGGGAACCTTAGCCTTAAGGGTTGCGTTCTGCAAGAACTCTGGAAGTTCTGCGAATTTTGGTGACTTTTCAGACTCATTCGACTTCTCGGAACCTTCACCCATCACGGTTTGTGCCCTCTTCTGAGCCCTAGTGACCACTGCCACGTCTATTTTCTGCTTTAGTTTTTTAGGGGGAACCAGGATAGCCCGTAAAGAAGAATCGGCTAGCTCGTGAGAGATGAAGTTGCTATGACTATCATTTGGGATAGGAAGGAATGGAGCTGAACAACTTGTGCTCGCCCTATTGTTATCAATGAACCTCGCGTCTTGGGTTTGTGCATGACCAAGGTTAAGGGGACCTTGGGATGTTGGAGGCCCATTCATGTTTTGCGCCCATTGTTGGTTAGTATCCTGTCCACTCCCCATAAGATGTTGAGGAGGGTTGTCGGTATACTGACCGTTAAGACCATAAGCCTGACCTTGGTTCATTTGGTACCCATAGAATGGGTTGCCTTCATTAGGGGAGTTATTGAAGGTATTACCTTGTTGTGCAACTTGGGGTCCATTGTTGAACCTATTTGGTTGGTTCCGGCCCATCTGAGGGACATACTGTTGGCTTACCATTCCTACCAAGTTCGAGTCGGCTTGCCTACCACCGGCTGGGGGGTTTTGAGGGTACAAATTTTGTGGACCTTGATAGTTGTTCCCCCTATTACCTTGGTTTTGGTGGTTGGGTGGACCGTAGTTTTGTTGGCCATTGCTTTGAGGGTTACCTTGGTGATAATTAACCGACATTCCTCCTTGGTTCTGTTGATTCCTATCATAGAAGAATGCCGGAAGTTGTTGATTCAGCTGAGAGTAATGGGAGGGTCGCTCCGCGAGAATCCTACGACAATTATCGACCGGGTGATTACCCCCACAATGGTTGCAGACCACCCCCGTCTCGATCCAACACTTACCTGGCCCCAAAATGTGAACCTTGCCGCAAGTGGGACAAACTCCTTTACCGTTGTTCCGGGCTTGAGTCTGGGAGTGGCCTTGTTGTGGACGGGGGGTGGGGCTACTAGGTTACCTGTGAACCTAGGCTCCGTGCAAAATTGATTACTGTGGCCAGGTTTGTTGCAATTACGACACCAAATGTTGGTGCCATAATTACCCACCTCCGAGGCCGGCGGAACTGGTTGTGCTAAGGGCCTAGACGTGATTGCCATTGTTAGCTGCTCTGTGAGGGTCTTGAGCGACTGCATGACATCGCTCCTCAACTCGTCGTTGGCCTTCTTAACTCTAAGTTCTAGCTCCTCGATCGTGGTGTGGCTCGGAGGGCTAGGGAGTGCTAAGAGCTCAGGGGGTGGCCTCGTAGCCAAAGGAACCGGGGCCGCTCGGTGGACTGCGTATGCATCCGGTCGGGATGGCTCCAGCTGAGGAGGCTTACTCTGCTCGGGAGGAATGTAGGTTGTGGGTAGGAAGGCTGGCACAGGTGCAATAGTGCAATTCCACATCCGCTCATTTTGTTTGTCTACACCTTCGATCCTCCTAGCCTCGGCTTTAGCTTCTTCCAAATCCTGAGGGTTGGAGTTAAGAATTTCTCGGATTGTACCTTGTTTGTTGAACCCTTGTATGAAGTAGAATTTAATCGTGTCATTTGTGAGAAGGGTTCCTACATAACGAGTTACCACCGTCTCGAACCGTCGGATGTATGATGTAATACCCTCGGATGGGCCTTGCCGCATGTTCGTTAACGCCACGAGTGCGCTTTGTTGGCCCATTTCCGGTCTAAATTGTCTAAGGAATGCCGTCTGCAATGCTCGCCAGTCCCTAAATGTCCCCTCATCGTGGGATCGGTACCACTCATACGCTATACCCTCTAGCGTAGTAGAAAACCAAACGAGTTTGTACGTGTCTTCGGCTATCACGTGCACTTTTGGGCCACCCCCTTTCGAGGGAGCCTAAAAGTATCACACAAGCCCTTCGGTGAAGGTGGCCTGCATTTGCAGGCGCCCAAGCCGAACCCGGATGATAGGTGTATAACGTGAGTAGTTAGATTTTTAAGGGAGATTAAATATGCGTCGTAGTACCTCCGGAGGTTAGGCCTTAGTTTTTTACTAGTGTGGCTTTAAACTCCACTAACCAATTTCATATCTAGTTCTAACCTTAACCTACAACCTATTCTACGCGCAGACGCACCAGCCTTGAAACCAAGGCAATCCTAATTTGTGAATTGGGATGGTTCTGATACACCCAACCGGGTGTGACTCATACCACCCTAACTCAACGAACGGAATAACGACAATTTGATGGACCATTCAATTCTTCCTATTTCTTTATTTAGTTCTATTTAGTTTTCTAAGCGGGGGAACTTGGCCTAAGTCCCACCCTTCACACAAATTCCTTCTTAATTACTTACTTTTGTTTGCACGTCCTAACTCACTACATTAACATATTAGGCATCACCCCTTACCTCGGGTCTCTTGCCAACAAGGGTTTACGATTTATTTGGTATGTTTTGATTGTTAAATGTGTTTACACTGGATAGACCACGAAATGCAACTCAATGGGACCAGGGTGACGGGCGACCTGTAGGTTCAACCTGTTGCGCAATCTTCATAAATTGGGGCCATTACTCCCAATCTATGGGGCCAACAACATAATAGTGGATTCGCGGGTCATTAACCCCACCTTTCCACCAACAACATTCAGAGTGGTCGTGTCGGTGATTAATCCGACTTACCACACACGAAACTTGCTAATAAATGAAGCTACTACCACAAAACATACCAAGGGCCCCGAAAACAATGGAATTGGGTACTCCCTTGGCGGTCAAGTGGTCAAGCCACTTGACCTTACGAGATAGGTGAGTGGGTTTAGAGATGCGTACCTTAGCCGTGCTCCCTCCAATCCTAAATGGAAGGCTTAAGGTTAGTTAATTTACCTCAATTTTCCTCGGTTGATTTGGGCTTGATGTAGGCCGAGCCGCTACCTCCTTCCTTGCTCCACTTTCCGAGCGTCGACCTTGCCTCCTTCTTTGTAACTAGTTTGGTAGTAAGCGTACCTTAGTTAACAATTAAAATATAAAGTGTTATTCTGCCCTGTAATTTAATCCTAAGCATAATATTTATACTTAGTGCACCAAATTATCTTTCCAATGATCTAAAAATCACTCTAATCGGATAAGAAATGCAAAAGTTATGAGGGTTGGAAGTGTGAGGTCGATTCAACCGACCCTTCCAACCCACCTATCTACCTTCTAACTTCAAAAATTCATAGCACATTCTTTACTACTTGGATCTAGGCTTTCCTTATACCATTGGAAAGCTATGAACAAGCTCTAACTAGAAAAATTATGACATCAGCAGGTTAAGCTAATAGAAATTCAGCGGACTCCTTGTAACACAGCAGTCAATCAAGAAGGCTTGAACTATGTATCTCGCCTTCAACAATTCATATCTAATTCAAATCTTAGTCAAATCAAACGTTCTATATGACCCTGGAGAGATATTAAAAAGATGTATTTGATAAAAATATGTGATTAGAAAGGTAAGCCGAAGTGAACCCAGCAGGTCCTCTGTAATGCAGCAGTCAACCAAAAGTTCTCAAACTATGTGTCCCATCTTGCACAATTCATATCTAATTCAAATCATGCTCAAATCAAATGTTCTAAGCCATTTTGGAAAGCTACACAAAAGTTCTACTTGGGAAAAATATAATTTCTTGGAATTAAAATTCCTATTGGGCTCGCAGGTCTGATCCAGCAGCCGCTACCCACAAGACCACCCAGTTTTTCTACTTCATCTTTGAAAATCCATAACTAATTGTCATCTCAACCAAATCACAAATGGGAAACGGCTATGGATAGCTATATGAAATCTCCTTAAGAGAAAAATGATAAGTATCTTGTTATAGCTTTTGAACTAAGCCTTCAGGGCATTGGCAGATGAGGTCTATAATGCCTCTACTCAAAATTCTACCATCCAACCTACCTCTACAAAAGAAGGAATAATTTTGTTGGTGTGTTAATAAACACACAACCTAACTAGGAGAGAGAGAGTAGAGGAGGTTCTCAAGCCTTTCTTTTAGACCATTGAGAATACATGCTAAAGGATTTTTTCCTAACTACATTGAAGCAGGGCTTCGCCCAAAAACTAGAGAAAGAGAGAGAGCTACAAGGTGGAAGGAGGGGTTTTTAAACCCTCTCACAAAAGGGTTGGACCCCTCCTCCACCGGATCCATTTTTCAAACCCTTTCCCGAAATTTTGGCTCGGGGGTTTTCCCGGTTGAGGTTGCCACCCTCTCGCCGAGGTGGCTCCGACAAAAAACCTTTAGAAATCTTTCTAATTTTTCCGCCATCGAGTTGGCAAGGGGGCAAGTGGGCAAGTATCCCCCTTGCTCTCTTTCTTTTTTGTCTTCAAAATTCTTCACGCCGATTTTATCTTCTTACCTAAACCACCTCTAATAGTCTTGTGTGCCTCACACTACTAATAAACTAACACTTGCTTAGCTAGCATTTACTAACATTTGCTTAATAGCTAGCATCTACTAATATTTGCTTAGCTAGTTGTTTTTACTAGCTAGCATATTTTTTCTACTTTGCTATCTTCTAGCACTACTTAGTTTCATTTTGACCTTCCTTCTTCTAGGCTAAATACTAAATGAACTAATTTTCCCTAAATTCCCTATCAATTCTAACTTTTAATGCTAACATTCTAACTAAAAGTGATCCCGCAGAGTGGTGGACCACTCAAAGGGTTCACAAGGAATAAAATTCTCCCTTAGGTGTTTGTGAGGCCAAACCCACCACCCTTAAGCGTCCTAGTCCGGATGATGGGTTTGTAAATCACATGTGTAGTATCAAGTCTCAATGATATAAGAAATATCCTTCATTTCAGTGAACTTTCTAGTTCTAAAGTTCATGATGTTTTATTAATACTTGTTTCTTGAACAGATGAGGCATTAGCCTTCTCAAAGGTCCATCCCGCGGCTTTGGCCACGCATCCCCGTAAAGACATTCCCCTAGCACCCTTAATCTTTACTTCCTTTGCCTTGCCATTGCTAGGATCAACCACATTCTCCATTCTTGAACAAGTAACTTATTTTGACCAAAAAGATGCAAGTGTTTAAAAACACTATTCTTGATGATCCACCCCAATTACATTTACTAGCAAGCCACACCTCACACTAATTAGCCTAATAAATCTAACACTTACATATGTGCTAGAATAATCTAAAATGCCCAACTTGACCTATGCTTAGTTTGAGTGATAGTACTCAATTTGAGCTAAGCTTTGGTCACCCAAGCATGCTCCCTACTACCCACTACTTCTTGAGACCCAACCATCCACAGCTGCTCCAGCAACTAGCCCAGTTCAGGCCCTCGGCTGCTCCAGCAACTAGCTCAGTTCAGTCCCTCGGCTGCTCCAGCAACTAGCCCCGTTCAGGCCCTTCGGCTGCTCCAGCAACTAGCTCAGTTCAAGCCCTCGGCTGCTCCAGCAACTAGCCCAGTTCAGGCCCTCGGCTGCTCCAGCAACAAGCCCAGTTCAGGCCCTTCGGTTACTCCAGCAACTAGCCCAGTTCAGGCCCTTTGGTTACTCCAGCAACTAACCCAGTTCCAGTAGTGCTTGGACAGAAGTCTAATGAGTTCTACAAACCATTCTCACTCCTAGTAATTAACTTAACATTCCTCTAATCTATCAACTCATAATTAACCTATCCTCCTACTAATTTCATCAAGCTAACAACTAATCACACGTGTTTTTCTAATCATTCTAAAGGCTCCCTCCATGTGAGAGAGATTGAGAGAGAGCAAAAATGAAAGAGGGAAGCCTTAAGTAGCAAAGAGAGAGAGAGATCATGAGGTAAGGATAGGGTGAGAGGATTAGCACCTCCAATCACAACCCCTTAATCCCTTCCTCCTAAGTAGAGACTCATCCCATCCACAAGGCCTTTCCCTTCCTAAACTAACAAGGTGGATCCTAATGTGGGCATTTAACCCGCGGGGCTCACCTTGCCTCACCTTACCCCCTACTCACATAATCAAGGCATTCTCTAATTGAACTTAAACCTTGAAACAATCACACAACACCCCCTAATATCTAAACTTCAATCCACACCACACTTCACTCTTTTTATATTTTTGTGAACAATCATAACACTTCAAAGTCTAACTAAAATTGGTTTCAAAGAGTTAATCACCACATGTGGGCACCATTTTGGGCTCACAGTGTTGTCAGCGGAAAATCCGGATCTTGATCCGGGCAATCCGGGAGAACGGATGCAGTTAGGGTTTTCCTTAGGAGCGGCCGCCTGGGCCGCCGCCCTCAGGTTAGGGATTTTGGGCCTCTACTTAAGGCTGAAGAAGAGTGTCCAAAAGACCGAAAGTCCGGAAACCGGGGTTTCCGGAAATTCGGCTAAAGAGTAGAAGGTAAGCGGGTACGGAGAGTTCTAAACCTCCTACACTTCACAGAATCCCTGGACGATACTACGGTCATCCGGACAAAACCGGATTAGGCACCTAACAACGCCAATCCGGATATTTTGGTGTTCGCGTGCTTCCACAGAGGGTATATTGCATGAAGTTATAACATATGAAGGTTGTGTGTCTCTGGAGGTGCAAAGGAGCCACGATAATGAGTATAATCTCTTAAAAAATGTAAAATTGGATGACCCTTCCATCAAGAAGATTGGAGAAATTGTAAACAATTTTATAATGTAGTTCACTGAGTTTTTAGGTTGTACATGTGTAGAGTTATAGATGAATGTGGGAAACATATTTTGGGTAGAGGATTGGTAGTAGTGTATATCATATAGAATTAGTAGTTTAAATTTGCTTAGTGGATGACATGTATATGTGAGATGTCTTATAGTAAAGTATTTGAAGATATTGACTATGATTTGCCATCTATTGTAGTAAAATATTTCAATATATTGACTATACAAATTCATCTATTGTAGTCCAATGTTTGAATATGATAACTACACTCAATCATATTTTGCTGTAAGTTGTTTAAATATGATGACTAAATTTAGTCATATCATAGAATAAAATGTTTGAAGGTGATGACTATGCTTAGTTATTTTATTCATACAAATAATGTAATTGTCATGAATATAACATTCAATGTTTTTTTAATAATACTATTCATAGTCATATCAAATGACTACATTTAGTCATCAAAATTAAAACGCTTATTTCTAGACCAAAAATAATGACTAATCCCTCAAAATGCAAAGCGCCGAAGATGATTCATTTTAGCAAGCAATCATGTATCATATGATTATTGTTAGTTACACTATGACTAATAATAGTCTTTAATGGATAAATAGGCCTGTCATATGACTACACATAGTGAAGATCATGTAGTCATGTAAATACATAACATAACAAAGTTTTATCACATAGTTATGACCGATTCTAATAAAAATACATGATTATACATGACTAAATATAGTCACATAAAGTATGACTAAAAATAATGAAATGACAAAAGGTCGAGGGGCAACCCAAAACGAGGTCCCAAAATCCCATGGGGAACAAAACTTGTCCGATATGACCGTAGTCATTTTGTCTGGAACGACTGGTCCAAGATGACCATGTTGAGGACTAAAAATGGTGTTAGTCATCAGTGCACTTTCTTACCTATGTTAGTCATAAACCCCAGTCTTAGTTATAGAGGGACCAAATTTTGGATTAATGGGGATGGTTGATTTTATGGTTGGGTAGGCTCTCGGCTCCGAGAGGGTAAGGTGTCGCAACCCTTGCTAGCCCCCCTTGACAATCTTGCCAATTTTCAATTCTACCAAAGGTTACGAGCGCTAACCATTCGCATTCCGCCATGCTAATGGTTAGCTCCTCCTACCCCGGACCTTATAGTTCATAGGAGGGAACCAACCCTCCTACTTTGCTTTCGGGACTCACCCCTTAATCGGTAACCCATTCCTAGATGTGGACTTCCGTCCATGGAAGTCCAATCCCATGTTGATCATCGCATTGCCGGAGCAACACTACAACAACCCGAACCATACTAGGCAACTATGGCCTCACAATGGGCCAAAGCCCATGGAGGCCGAGCCGTTCGGCCTCGGGTGGGTGAGGCCACACCACCTCACCCATATAAGCCTCTAGGACTTCACGCGGGGCCCCTACCCCACCGTCAACCAACCTCTTGTCTCTCTACCAAGAGTTGGGGCCAAGTGGACATTTTCCTTTAGCTGCTGGGCCTAGAACCCCCCCAGCAGCTTCAGACCATCATAACTTCCTTGTATGATGTCGGATCATAACAACCAACCACTCCATCTTCATCTACGCTTTACGTACATGCCGATGGACTCCTCACTTGCCCCATTCGGGCAAGTCTTGAGGAAGTTATGCCTGTTTGAACCTTGGCAGTCCCGGGAATCACTCCCAGGCACTGCTGTACCAGGGATCTCTGTATTTTAGTGCTACGAGCGTTTCTAGGACGCCTCCCACCCCCGTCACTGAGGCGCTATGAATGAGCCTCTTCATTTCGCGAGCATGGTGCATCCGGACCGTTGATCCATCAAGGCCCATCCAAGGGCCTCAATGATCCTAGGTGGCGAGGGGGTGGGGGTGGTGCTTGCCACCAAGGAGGGGTGGTGTCGCAACCCATGCTAGGTCCCTTAATAATCTTGCCAATTTTCAATTCTAGCAAAGGTTACGAGTCGCTAACCCTTCGCATTCCGCCATGCTAATGGATAGCTCCTCTTACCCCGGACCAATAGTTCATAGGAGGGAACCAACCCTCCTACTTTGCTTTCGGGACTCACCCCTTAATCGGTAACCCATTTCCCCAATGTGGACTTCCATCCATGGAAGTCCAATCCTATGTTGATCATCGCGTTGCCGGAGCAACACTACAACAACCCGAACCATACTAGGCAACTATGGCCTCACAATAGGCCAAAGCCCATGGAGGCCTTGCCGTTCGGCCTCGGGTGGGTGAGGCCACACCACCTCACCCATATAAGCCTCTAGGACTCTACGCGGGACCCCTACCCCACCGTCAAGAGACCTCTTGTCTCTCTACCAAGAGTTGGGGCCAAGTGGACATTTTCCCTTAGCTGCTGGGCCTAGAAGCCCCTAGCAGCTTCAGACCATCATAACTTCCTTGTTTGGTGTCTGATCATAACAACCAACCACTCCATCTTCATCTACGCGTCACGTAGATGCCGATGGACTCCTCACTTGCCCCATTTGGGCAAGTATTGACGAAGTTATGCCTGTTTGAACCTTGGCAGTCCCGGGAATCACTCCCAGGCACTGCAGTACCAGGGCGCTGTCCCGGGACAGCGCCCCACTTAAATGGCCATAACTCCTAGCTCACACCTCCGATTGAGGTGTTCTTGAGCATTCTAGAATCACCACGCCATGAGCTACGCATAGCTCATGGCCTTACCCTTGTGCCTCCTAGTCTCCGTGGGTGGGAGGCGTTCCCAACGCCCGGGGCCCTCACCCACACTAGGATCACTTGGGCCCTCTCACCAACGGCGCCACAAGTCCCGGGTGTCACTCCGGGGTCCCCCTTGTGCCCATGGTGTTTCGGGCACTCCTCATGGAGAGGTGCGCGACAGGTGGGGCCGTGGGCCTCATGTCTTTTTTCGGGGAGGCCGGCTTTAGGGTGGTGTCGGGCCTAGTGGCTAGGCGGGCTCGGTGGGCTAGGCAGCTAGGTAGGCCTACTTACTAACTAACTATTTGGTTACCCTTACTCTACTTACTAAATAACTAGTTGGTTGGTAACCCTTACTCTATTTACCAAATAACTAGTTGGTTACCCTTACTCTACTTACTAAATAACTAGTTGGTTACCCTTACTCTACTTACTAAATAACTACACTAAATAGGTAGATTAGTGTTAGATGAAGATTAGTGTTAGAGCCAATAGTTACCCAAAACACTAAATGTCACTTGAAAGTACAATTAGTGTTACAATTTCCTTTGTCTTTATTTTGCATTGTCAAAGTTGAGTTCCATTAAGTTTAAATTTTGTAATATCAAATTCCTAGCATATTACATTTGCTATGAGGCTCACATATTCTACCTCCAATTCTTCATTTAAAGATCTACAAAAAATGTCATCTAACGCTAAATGCGCTTTTGTAAATATTAAAAGTTACTAATTGGTACAAATAGTGTTAGAGTTGATATTTAGTGTTCTAACACTATGAAGACAATTGACATTTAGCGTTTTCGTCGACTATTAGTGTTTCCAACACTAATCTACCTATTTAGTGTAGTTGGTTACCCTTACTTGCTAAGGGCCACTTCACACACAAGCCAAGAGCCATCACCGTGAAATTGTGAGAGCCCACAAGAAAGTGTCTAAAGGCCGTCCCAAGACACCTCCAAAATCATGTAGTGCGGTCACGGATCCTCAAGTGTAGTGTGAAGTCATATGTACCGGGCCCTCAACCAAATGCTATTTCATTGAATTTCTATTCATGCGGGTCCTCACACATGATAAAATAGGATAAACCAACGGTTGTGAGCGTTCGGAATGCGATGGTCTCCCATTTTTGTGTTAGGCCTACTTCCAAGATGTGGTTTTTGAAAGTAGTCCAAGTGACCATGAAACGTGACCCATTTGATGCCATGTAGGAATTAATGTAGACTTTACATCCATCTTGCATTCACTATTGTGTGCTCTTGAAATAAGGTATAGAGTGGGAAAAAACATGTTTTAATTTGTACCCAAAAATAATAAAAATAAAAATAATCAAGTAAACATGACTTATATTCACATATGGATCGTCCACCGTGTAGCACACCGTGACATAAATAAGTGAATGGAGGCTCCAACAAATGGCTATAGATTTCTCATATTTTAAATTAACATGAAGACTTGGAGGTGTCTTGGGACGGCCTTTAGACACTTTCTTGTGGGCTCTCACAATTTCACGGTGATGGCTCTTGGCTCGTGTGTGAAGTGGCCCTTAGCAAGTGAGGGTAACCAACTAGTTATTTAGTAAGTAGAGTAAGGGAAACCAACTAGTTATTTAGTAAGTAGAGTAAGGGTAACCAACTAGTTATTTAGTAAGTAGAGTAAGGGTAACCAACTAGTTATTTGGTAAGTAGAGTAAGGGTTACCAACCAACTAGTTATTTAGTAAGTAGAGTAAGGGTAACCAAATAGTTAGTTAGTAAGTAGGCCTACCTAGCTGCCTAGCCCACCGAGCCCGCCTAGCCACTAGGCCCGACACCACCCTAAAGCCGGCCTCCCCGAAAAAAGACATGAGGCCCACGGCCCCACCCCTCCTTGGTGGCAAGCACCACCCCGGCCCCCACCTACCTTGGTGGCAAGCACCACCCCCACCCCCTCGCCACCTAGGATCATTGAGGCCCTTGGATGGGCCTTGATGGATCAACGGTCCGGATGCACCATGCTCGCGAAATGAAGAGGCTCATTCACAGCGCCTCAGTGACGGGGGCCTCCCACGGGCAGCGTTCAGGGTCGGGCAGCCCGTTCCTGCCCTCCCGTCCCGACCCGTCCCGTCCTCCCGTCCCGACCCGTCCTCCCGCCCCGACCCATCTTACCTGCCCGTCTTGGCCTTCCTGCCCGTGTCCTCCATCCGTCCAGCCGTCCGTCCATCCAGTTGTCCATCCAGTTGTCCATCCGTCATATCCGTCTGTCCATCCGTCTCCACCAACCCCCCCACACCGAACCCAAGCTCCGTCATTCTTCCTTGCTCACGCCACTGGACAGCTCCGGAGCGAGTGAGGAAGTTGGGGAAAGGTTTAGCATTGTTAGTTTAGGGTTTGGAAGAGTTGTGATTTTGATCGAAATTGTCCCAGTTGGTTGCTATGCAGGTGGACATTGTGGATCTGAGAGGGAAATGTGTCTCTTTTGAAGAAGGGTTTGATCTACATGACGGACAAGATTTAGTTTCAGATCTGGAAATTCTTATGTCATTCTTCCTTGTTCACGCCACTGGACAGTTCCGGAGCGAGTGAGGAAGTTGGGGAAAAGTTGTTGCATTGTTAGTTTAGGGTTTGGAAGAGTTGTAACTTTGATCGATGTTGTCCTAGTTGCTCGCCATGCAGGTGGACACTGTGGATCTGAGAGGGAAATATGTCTTTTTTGAAGAAGGGTTTGATTTTGTAATAGAAGAAGCCACGGAAGATCTACATGACGAACAAGATTTAGTTTCAGATCTGGAAATTCGTCTGTCATTCTTCCTTGCAGACGCCACTGGACAGCTCCGAAGCGAGTGAGGAAGCTGGGGAAAGGTTGTTGCATTGCTAGGGGAGGGTTTGGAAGAGTTGTAACTTTGATCGACGTTGTCCTAGTCGCTCGCCATGGAGGTGGACATTGTGGATCTAGGAGCGAAATATGTCTTTTTCGAAGAAAGGTTTGATTTTGTAATAGAGGAGGCCACGGAAGACCTTCAGGACGGACATGGTCTAGTTTCAGATCTGGAAATTTCTGCAGGTACAATCGCCCACTAGGACACCAATACGTGTTTGAAAGCTGGTGCACAAGACATGTTTAAGGTGCGGGATGTAACTCTCAAAAATCTGCAGGCGAGGTTGCAGATGCCACCCCCTGGGCCTTTTGACAGGACAAACATTTCTTGGGAGGAAAAAATCAACCAAGGACGGGGTAGGAGCAGGAATACATGCACAGCCATAATTCCTTGGGACAGGCTCCAGGATTTTGTTGTTGGTGAACAAAGTATGCGAGATTTTGCATGCGCATTCAATGAGGTTCACAAGTTAGGGCACAAGGAAGGTATTGCGGAGAATGCAAAAAAAAGTAGCTTCTTGCAAAAGATTAGGTAAGTTGCACCTTGTCTTCTCAATTAAGTAACTTGAAGTTTGTATTTTCATGACAAGGGTTTAGGGTTCTAGGGTTGAAGGACGATATTAGACTGTTTTTGTGGTATGTTCTCATGCATTTATGGTTTATGCAATAGATTCCATTGCGAGTATGGACCAATAGATAGGACAAGTGAGGCAAATAAGGAGGTGGACAAGATATTTGCGAGTGCTTTGAAGTCAAAGCTATCTACAAACCAAAAGAAAGCCAAAAAACGGGTTGAGAAGCAAAACAAGAAGGCCGACAAGGATTCTGTGAAGCAGGCTGCCCTAGATGCCAGGACAGTCGAAAAACAGAATAGTACACAAACACCTATTCTTCCATCTTTAGTTGTCCCAGTTGTTTCTACAGCCTCTGACTCTGATACAAGCTGTCCCAAAAGTCCTACAGGGCGACCACTCCCAATAGGACAGACAAAGCAGAGGAGGGCAAGTAGATTGCAAGCCGGTTTAACCTCTAAGCGAGGATGCCAATGCAATTTTGTGGCGAAGCAACTGTATATGGACAACACTTTATGCGAAATTCAGTACCATGAAATTAACCATTTCAATAAGGCCGGACAAGCCTGTCATGGGAGTTCCTTTGTTGGTTTCAGACATTCACTAGGTGCCAGACTGTCCTGGCGAACAAGGGAATGGATTCAATCCATGTTAGGGCAAGGTTTTTCCCCAGCTCAAATCATGGCTTGTCACAAAAAAGAGGTATGGGAATGTGCTATTGAAAAAAAACCCTGTACTCGAGACACATTTATCATGCCTGATGATGTGTATAACATGTGCAAGAAACGTGCAACAGAATTGTGGAAAAAACATCCACGAGACCCCCTAAGCGTTCGTATGTGGAAAGAAGAAAACGAGGACAACGTTTTTCATTACCATGAGTTTGGGAACCTTGATGTGAACGAAGCAGCACCGCCACCGGATAAGGAAGAAACACCATTTTGCTTGGCCATTCAAACACCATGGCAGTTGGACATAATGTTGCGATACGGACACAAGAGGCAAATCGCAATGGACGCAACATTCGGAACGAATGAACCTAAGGTTTGCTATGCCTCCTGTCATAATTTACAGTCTTTTCATTTGTCGCACATGTCAGCATGCTTGCACTGTCCTACAACAAATCCACATTCCCTTGTGATCCTTACTATCTGTCATTTTGCTTGTTTGCAGTATCCTTTGTATACAGTCATGGTGTTTGATGAATGGGAGAACGGTATCCCAATCGCCTTTGTCATAGTTGGCAAGTCCAAAGAGAAAGACATCCTGCCATGGCTCAAGAAACTCAATGGTCGTTGTTGTGATGTCCAACCGGATTGGCAACCAGGATCGCTGATTGTTGACAACGCACAAACCGAATTGAATGCTATAGCGTAAGTTTGCATAATGGTCTTGCCCATGCATAAAAATGTTGTCATCCATATATTTTCTGTACAAATAATGAATAATGTGATTCCCTATTGCTATGTTTGCAGAAAAGTTTGGCCTGGAGTTCCCATCATGCTTTGTCTTTGGCATGTTAGGAAGGCTTGGAAAGAGAATGCGGTTCAAAAAATTAAGGATCCAATCCTACGTGTCCAGATTTTGAAAGTTGTGGAGGACATTATGTATTCCAATGACCTTATTCAAGGACAGGCTGCAGTGACACAAGCCAAACTAAAAATTGCTGGCATGCGGGATGATTTCCCACAAGCTAGCAATTTTATCCATTACTTCGAGGAGACATGGAGTGGAAAAACTGCAATGTGGGTAACCGGCAATTGAAATTTCCCTCATTGTGGACAGGACACCAATGCTGCCATAGAATCGTATCATGCAAATTTGAAATCGATCTTGAGGGAAAGTAGACAAAAACTGAATGGAAGACGCATGGATTGGCTTGTGTTTCACTTGATTGGGGATGTCTTGACCCATTATTGGTATGGTGTGCAATGCAAGTTGTATGGTTTTGTAAAAAATCGAAAGCTTGAGGGGATTGTCGCTGGAGCTGTCCTGAGAGCTTGTGAAATTCCTGATAATTATGTTTTCATGTATCCTGATGAGAAGGATGTGGCGCTCGTCATATCCGTCAACAACTACCCCGCAGTTTGGACAGTGACTTGTCCAAATTCTACTTGGGCGCAGTGTGACTGTCCTATGGGAATGTGAGGCAACATTTGCAAACATCAGGTCAAGGTTTTTAAGCTACTTTATCCAAAAGTTGAAGACGCTTTCATAATAAGGCATGCCGGTACGTTGAAGGGTACCATGGAAGGGGGAACTAACAACTCTGCTATTGATGCTTTCCAAAGAGGAACAATGGTGAATACTGGAGATGGCAGAAATATGCACACTACTACATTTCCAGAGAAAAATAATCTAGACAACCAATTGCAAGTTTTTCTAGAGGGAATGCGCGAGATAGAATCTTTGGTCACTCAGGACAGGGCGTTGATACCATTTGCCCTTGCCCATGTGAACAATGTCAAAGGTAAAATATTTGACAGACAAGCCAAAGCCCAAGCAGGATTATTGCATCCATTATCGCAACCACAGTTTGAGCCCGGTGAGTGCGACAATAACACGAGACGACATCCCAGTTTTTTGGAGCGTTCTAGGTACAAGGTGGGCAATGTTGGTAAAAAACGAAAGATTGGTACATCCAACTAGGATTTATATATGTTTTTAGAGGTTGTGGGCCGAGTTTAGATTATGTTAGGACGACATTGAAAACAACGGATGTTGCACAGATTGATATATGACATTGATAGGATACATTACAATATTACTGGATTCAATGAGGAAGGCATAAAGTCTTTCCAGGACACCAATGTTGTCCCTGTCCTGTGATATTTTACTAAATTGCTTGTTTTCCAAAAATTCCCAAATGCAAAAGTTTCACTTAATTATATTCAAAATTCAACAAACAATGACACTTTATTGAAAATGGATAGAGGCCAATGCATCTACACTCATGTGTCCTAAGTGCACATGTCATGGTTCTGATGTATCATAATTGTGTCCTATTATGATTCAACCTTGCATTGGTTCTACCTTGTCTTATTGTGACATTCCACACCAACACTCTAAGAAATAACACTAAATTCTACAACATTATCAACAATTGCATTGCACTCGCCTTCCACCGCCAAAATCTATGTCTTCTCCACGCCATGGTTAACTTCTGTTGCCTCTTCTCCCTGAACAACTACTTTCATTTGAGTGTCTCCCATTATGTCCTCGGTCCCCTCCACAACACATTTGTCACTATTATCGAAAGGCGCGCCATCTCTAAGGTCTGGTTTATTGGTCAGTACCTGTCCTGCACCAAGATTATGTAACTCTTGTCCTTCCAAGATGGCCAAATGAGATGCGCCACTATCACTTCTACTCCATGCGCTCAACTTCTCACCGCAAAATTTCATGGAGGACCCATTCATGTCTTTCATGGCTTGAACCATATTTTCTGGCACAGTTGTCCAATCGCCTGTCCAATCCAACCACCCTAGCGCATACTGAGTGTCAAAAGACTCTCTAAGTAGCATCACACGGCAAAACGACTCAAGTGCTTCATTTTGTTTGTCCTTTGACGCGTCCAACCACATGACACGAAGATCGTCCTCTTTGTCCATAGCCAACATATCCAAGCAGGCGTTCCAGAAACAATTCCTCATCCAGGACAAGGCCTCAGCCTGCATGGCCTCAAATCCATTGTCTGTCCTCACAACTTCCAAATATGCCGCGAAATCCTGCGAACTAGTATCCATAGAAGGAAAGACAAGCTGACCGAACGTCAACAAGTCCTTCATAGCCAACTTCACCTGTGCCATCTTTTCATATACAAGACTAGAAGACACTCCCATTCTAGGACATATCAATGGTGCTTCCACACCATTGAAATGACGAAAAAACAATTTCAGAGCTCTCACGAAAGGAGGAGGATGAACCTTCGTCTCTGGGCGTCCAACTTCTGCTCTTATCCACGTTAGAATATCTTGGAACTCTTCTTCATTGTGTTTGTATGGCAGTTGTAAAAACTCAGGAGCCGGTTTTTCTAGGAGCCTTAGATGCAACGGTGACCAAGACCACAGTCGAACTTCCGCCTCTAGACTTAACTCTCGGTCATACCTCTCAAGTCCTTCGGTAACATGTGTTGTCCTGTTCTTCTTCAACTTAGCCAAAGACGCTTGCCAAGCATCTAACAGCCGGTTGTAAGCATGCATATCAGTCTGATATTGAATAAATGCGGCGATCTCACCTTTGATGAGATCCTCGTCCTTCAAACGGAATGCTTCCACACACCGTTTCGCTGCCTCATATATTGGCATTGGAAGGTTGTCCTTTAAGTCACAACAACCACAAGTAAGTCCAGGTAAGAGTTGACAACCCTGGACAGCACATGTCCTAGTCCAATAACTTAAAAATACATTGTTGAGTCTTACCTTGATTTCAGGGTCCATGGAGATTGCCCCCCAAGCATTGAAGACCCTCCTGCCTAATAATCCAGTTGCATGTAAGGTTAAAATTGCATCCTTGGACTTATCTTTGCAATGCAGAAGGTCCAAATGGATAATATCACCTGTCTGTTCAACTAGGCTGTGTAGACCAGAGATTTTAGATGGTTTCCTTGGCGATCTTCCAAAGTCAGTGTCTGGAAACTTTTCTATTGCCTCTGTCCACAACTTCCTTGACAATTCGCGCCTAGGGTCCAACAGAGAAGGAGACCTCGCATCCGCGGGTTTAGACAAACTGGTGGTCGTCATGTTCAACCACGGAAGCAGAATGGTTTCATTCAGAGACATGGAGGTATTCTGATTCACTGAATCCTGAAATGTAGAGCTTGGAGTTTGAGCATTAGATGGCTTTGGAGCTCCGGAAGATTGTGGTGTACTAGTTCTTAATCCCTTATAAGGTCCTCGTTCATGCTTCACACGACCATTCTCCTTGCACTTGCTCTTGTCCTTGTCCTTGCTCTTGTCCTTGCTTTTGTCCTTGCACTTCTTTTTGGATACCACCGTGTCTTGGGTCTGCTTGTCCAAACGTGGCCTCCTATCCATTAACTCCTCGCGAATCGACTTTTCAATCTTCCTTTTTTTGACAACCGGTTCCAACAAAGAAGCACCACTAGATACATCGCTGCTCAAAGTTACGACATCCTCATTATCGACACTCTCCACCGAAGGTTTCCCCATAGGCCTTTCCCCACCATTACCACCATTTTGCCAAGGCAACTTCATGTTATACTTTTTGAAGACAACTGCGATTTCCACGTTCCCTTTGGATCCATTAACTGGGAACATCTTCAATGGCCCATTGTCGCGCACCTCTCCATGAGGAGTGCCCGAAACACCATGGGCACAAGGGGGACCCCGGAGTGACACCCGGGACTTGTGGCGCCGTTGGTGAGAGGACCCAAGTGATCCTAGTGTGGGTGAGGGCCCCGGGCGTTGGGAACGCCTCCCACCCACGAAGATTAGGAGGCACAAGGGTAAGGCCATGAGTTATGCGTAGCTCATGGCGTGGTGATTCTAGAAAGCTCAAGAACACCTCAATCGGAGGTGTGAGCTAGGAGTTATGGCCATTTGAGTGGGGCGCTGTCCCGGGACAGCGCCCTGCTACAGCAGTGCCTGGGAGTGATTCCCGGGACTGCCAAGGTTCAAACAGGCATAACTTCCTCAAGACTTGCCCGAATGGGGCAAGTGAGGAGTCCATCGGCATCTACGTGAAGCGTAGATGAAGATGAAGTGGTTGGTTGTTATGATCAGACATCATACAAGGAAGTTATGATGGTCTGAAGCTGCTGGGGGGTTCTATGCCCAGCAGCTAAAGGAAAATGTCCACTTGGCCCCAACTCTTGGTAGAGAGACAAAAGGTTGGTTGACGGTGGGGTAGGGGCCCCGCGTGAAGTCCTAGAGGCTTATATGGGTGAGGTGGTGTGGCCTCACCCACCCGAGGCCGAACGGCACGGCCTCCATGGGCATTGGCCCTATGTGAGGCCATAGTTGCCTAGTATGGTTCGGGTTGTTGTAGTGTTGCTCCGGCAATGCGATGATCAACATGGGATTGGACTTCCATGGATGGAAGTCCACATCTAGGAATGGGTTACCGATTAAGGGGTGAGTCCCGAAAGCAAAGTAGGAGGGTTGGTTCCCTCCTATGAACTATAAGGTCCGGGGTAGGAGGAGCTAACCATTAGCATGGCGGAATGCGAATGGTTAGCGCTCGTAACCTTTGCTAGAATTGAAAATTGGCAAGATTGCTAAGGGGGTTAGCAAGGGTTGCGACACTTGGTATCAGAGCAGGGTTCCAATATTTGAGCTAGCACTTTGAGGGAGACATGGCTATCAAACGTGAGGGTTATTATGGTTAGCCCGGGGTTTCCAAAAGGTTGTGAGGCTCAAATTGGAACAAAGATCATGTGTAAAGGGAATTTGACCATACCATTGGTTCTAATGACAATGGTGGGCATGATGGTGGATTCGGTAAGGAAATTGGTGGAGTCCTTTGAAAGGGCTCCCGCACACCTCAAAAAAGCATTTGGGGCCTAGAATACCGAATGCACCCAAAACCTTGGAGGGCATTAATGTTGGATTGAAATTCCAATTCGAAATGCTTGGAAGGTATTGATGTTGGAATGAATTTGGTGGAAATGAGGCGTGCGGGCCTCTTAAGGCGTATATGCGCGAATTTCACACCCAAATGAATTGTGCATCTTAGATGAACGAGTTTTCTAAGAAGTACATCGTTTTAGATGGGGTTTCAAAAGCGGGTGGTGAATACCAAGTTCAAATTTCCAAAAGTTTATTGAGGTTGTGGCGGGGATCATCAAAATTGCAACGAGCCTTAAGGCCGATGACCCCAATAAGAAATTTGGTGGTGCCTTACAACAATGGACGTTGAGGGGAGATAGGTACCACGCCAAATAATACTTATGCCGCGGACCGAATGTAAGACGATGGCATTGTGGCCAAGGCTAGTAGCCTTAAGCCGAGCCCAAGTCTTTTGTACTTTGAGGCTCAAATGAATGGGACAAATGTCTCATGGGTTGATAAAGAGGCTACCAATCCTTCTTGAGCCCAAAGCTCGCAAGGGAGTTGGGGCTTGCCGATTGATAGAGCGGGCAAGCCCACCAAGGTGCGGTTTGGAAAGGGCGAACCGCATGAAACAAAGGAGGCCGCGATGCATGTAACTTTTCAATGTGGGACATTGGATTTTTGTCAAAATTTCACACCATGTGAAATAGATGAAATGCATGTCATTGTGAAGGCTGCCTTCTTTGGAACTCACATGATAGATGTGAGGTGCAAGCCGGTGAGCTTGCGGTGCATTTGTGATGTCTTGATGGCAAAGAATTGCACTACAAATTGACAAGGACTCCTATGGTAGGAGGAACCAACTCGAATTTGGTCTTAATGGACCAAATGAATAAACGGAAAAACATAATAATAATGGTCGTGGTTCAATTGGAGCAACTCCAAGGAACTCATGGGGAGGCTAGGAAAGATAGGCCTCCCCAAAACCACATTGGTGGGATGTTGGTGAGGTACAAGGATGTATTCACCAATGTGTTGTCCAAAATGTTACCGCCAACGAGTGGAAAAAAAAAAAAAAAAAAAAAAAAAAAAAAAACTTGCTCAACGAGAGATTGAGTTCTTGAGGTATGTGATGACAAAGGAAGTTGGTGGACGAACATGAAATATGTCAAGGCAATCCAAG